>OX578133.1:4800000-5400000 GCA_951213105.1 Amaurobius ferox | reverse complement strand
CCCCCCCCCCCTCGTCATACCTCCAGAATTTGGCTCTTAATTCATATCAGTCATTTAAACTATATCTATAATAGATCCCGAGAAAAAGATGTTTAAAGGCAAACATTTTCTAAAAGAAAAAAACAACAACAATACTATGGCAAAATTTTTGCTACTAATCAGACTTAAGTTAACTCTGTACTAGTTAAAAGTTGATAATTTCTTTGCTAAATACGAGTTCGTTATAAACGTGTTCTATATTACTCGCAGTATATGAGAAAGTTGAGTGGATCATTGCTTTCCAGATATTGCTTTCTTGATCTCTTGAGAGCTATTTTTGGCAGTATGAATTTCATTTTCCGCTTGGAGTCAAGAAAATAATGTATGATAAGCTAGCTCTTCAACTTATCAATTTACTTTTCCCTAGAAGTTTCAATAAGTAATTTTCTGTAGCAGATTTTATGTAAAAGTGGCGCATCGCATATGATAAAACTCCACATCGGATATCGATATCTTCGATAGTTCGCACTTAGATGAACAAACGTGAATTCTCTAAACGACGTCCATGCAATCATCAGTTCAAGGTGTGAATTTCTTCTAAAATAGATTTTCTTCAGCCTACATTAATTTAAGACAAAACTTGCCGACGGCGAAAGCAATAGATTAGTAGATGAAAGCAGAAGCTAAGCTGCAGGGGTAAGAATCTACTCGAAAGTTTTGAACCGATTCAATATAAAAATATCCTATATTTAAAATATGATATTCTATCTTTCCAGATGATTTACACCAGAAAATCATGATGTAACGCGTAATTGGATCTTGGAAAAGGCTGCATTATAGCAAATCTATATAATAATTGTCTAACATATTTTGTTTTTCCAGACCCTCTAGAAGTTCGCTGGTGACATAAAACACTGCATTTTTTTACAGTTATAGTATCGACCTTAGGACAGAACTTTAAGAGGCCGAATTTGGGATTTTCCCTTTCAGGGGCGGAGAAAATGTTTTTAAAGTTCTTTTAGCCTCTACACTTGGCGATTAAATTTATTGCCTCTAAATTTATTGCTAAGTTTTACAGACAAACGGAGAGAAGATAATTTCTTATATATAAATGATTGTTGGCGAATGCTAGAAGTCAAAATACAAAATTATTACACAAAGTATCTCTCGTGAATGGAACGAACTGGATTTACGAGAATCATGCTAACAAATTTATTGCGTAATATTACATATGAAAAGTGAACATATTTCCCAATAGCTTATATATTATTATTTAATTTTATGGGATTTTTTGATAAATTTATTTGAAAAAGTGCAATAGCACGAGAACGGTTCATGATAGCGTTCTAAAATGTATGTCAATCGTTTTCTAATGTACAATCACATAAGATATAATCATTTACGTAACATTCTTGAAGGTTCTGATTGTTTCGATAATTCTTTCAATATTGCATTCGAAAATTTGGGGTTTTTCTGAACATTTGATTGCGGAGGCAGACGCACACACACACACACACACAGAGACATCACCGATCGATTTAAGTTCAGGAATGCTTGAAATGTGCTCTTCCGTATAAAACTCGAATTCGAATTCTTGACCCCGTCACAATATTTTTGCTATACATTATTTAATGCATATAGGGAAGGTTGTAATAATTATTATATAGATGCTAAATATTTCTTTTACTTAGAGGTAGGTGTCTATGCCTAATGTCTTAAATGAAAGTTACTTCTTTACAAAGAGCATTATTCAGTCATAAAATATACCCTACTTTCTAACTATTGAAACTTCCTACTAACTATTGAATGTTCCACTAATATTGTTTGTCCTTATTAAAAATCTGACGTGGACAGAACACGACTTTTCCCCCTTATAATACAATGAATGTTGTGATAAACATGCTGCATGGAACAATTTAAATAGAATAATTAAAATAAACCCATGTACAATTAATTGCTTTACGAGATTAAAGAATCAATATCATAAATTAATTACTCCATTCAAACAAAATCCTTGCCAAATATTTTCACTGATCGGATTCTCATATCAGTTCTTATAAATTAAATTGGCTGAATATTTAGATATATTAATTCAATTTTATTTAGTGGTTGTAAATCCCAAGTGTTGACATGTGAATCGAAAAAACAACAACAACTAAATAAAACATAACACGCAAAACAAATCTTCAATTCTCGCACTTCGTCCTTCTTCATTCAGCACAGCTGTCATCCGCTCGTACTCTAGTTCAGCTGTCCAGGCACTGTCCAACAATCAAAGAAACAGTGATCCTCGGATTCAAGAGATCAGGGCGCTCTTAAAGGATCTAACGCACAGAATCACTTTACAGTGGTTGCCTGCACATTTGCGGAGAACTACCAGAAATTAGAAAGCTGATTTTTCGGCCAAGAAGGGTGTAATGTTGGAGCAGAGATTCTCAAAGCCTATGACTTATCATTCAGCATAACTTTACAGGAAAATGCTGCACAAGAAATAAATTGAGGCAGAATCTCTGGAGGCATCTAAAGGAAAGTCATGGAGCATCCTCAGCAGAAACATTTCAGTCATTTCAGAAGCTCCTGGACGAGAAGCAGTTGTCAGGTTCCTAGTCATGACTGTCTCAGGACTCATCACCATCGATTTGGACTTGCTGTTTCCCCGGATTGTACTTTATGTGACCTGGGATAGCCTATGTCTGGTAAACATTTAGACGAGTGCCCTGCGCAAGTGACTTTTAATGTATCAATAGAGAGATACTGAAGAGTTCGTTATTAAATGGTCTAGTGGTCAAACGACCGGTATTTGTCAACAACAACAACAACATAAATCTTCAATTAGATAACAAAAAAATATTTTTTTTTATATAAAATATGAATTTAGAAATTTAAGTATGATGAATCCTAATAATATCAAAATTATTTTTATCATATATAATTCTTAATGATTTTAACAAAATCAAAAAAATGTATGTAAATTCAATATAGTATATGTACACTCTAAGACAAAAAAATCGACACCCCCCCGCAAAATAATCCTATAGTAATGAAACTGTACATGCAAACACCTGTCGACTGAATATGCAAATGATCGAAAATTCGTAGCCAATGAATGAATAGTCTGAACTACAGCTCATTGAAACTGAGCACTATGGTGGTGCATATAAGGAGCGAACCTCGCGTTCAGGAACAAAACGTGCAGTGGATTTCAATTGCGTTTACGTACCTTGATTGTAACAATGCCTCGCAGGCGAATTCACGGCCACTACGAGTATATGAAGGAGTTTGAAAAAGTGCGTGCGGTCGGACTGCATGAGGCTGGATGGGCACGCCGTGAATCGTTCGGCATTTAGGTAGGGGCGATACAGAAATTAAACGATGTTGGCAGGAATGGGTCCGGAATGGCAGATTTCAGCGGCAAGCGGGCAGCGAATGGTCGACGACAGAATAGAGAAGATAGAGCGATTGTCAGAGCAGCTGTGACAGCACGAGATTCGTCGTTATCAACCATCCAACGTGTTGTTGTTGTTGTTGAGACCCAGACCGTCTGACCTACCAGAAAGAACCATCCAACGTGTGACAAACAACGGAAGTGACCACCCGGACCATTAATAGAAGACTACGGGAGCGGAATTTATACTCGCGGCGCCCATAACGCCGCCTATCACTGACCAGTATGCACCGTCAACAGCGATTGAAATGGTGCCCGGCCCGATCAACGTAAAATTGTTCCGATTGGGAACTAATTGTTTTCAGTGATGAGGCTCGTTTCGAACTGAGTCCCGACGACCAGCGCAGACGTGTCTGGAGACAACCCGGACATCGTCAGGATCCTGCTCTTACTATCACATGCCACACGGTTCGACAACAGGGAGTTATGGTCTGGGGTGCCATTTCGTTTGATAGCCGGACCCCTTTGATAGTCCTCCGTGGCACCATCACAGCGCAGCGGTACGTTGCCGACATTCTACGACCCGTTGTATTGCCATTCCTTTCGTGACACCCCGGGCTAACTTTTCAGCACGATAATGCCAGGTCACACACAGCACGTCTCTCTATTGATTGTCTGCGTGCTTACGACAGTCTTTCTTGGCCAGCCAGATCCCCAGATCTCTCGTCTATTGAGCACATTTTGGCTGAGATGGGGCGTCGCCTGCGCCCATCTCAGAATGTAGACGAATTAGCTCGTCAATTGGAGGCCATTTGAAACGACATGCCCCTGAACATCATCCGGCAACTTTATTCATCAATGCTACGTCGGGTAATAGATTGTATCAAGGCCAGAGGTGGACCAACGCCATATTGACGTGCTCACTTTGTGTAGATCTTTCAGTGCAATAAATCATCCAATTGTTCTGAAATTCTAATCATTTATTTTTCTGTACATCCACATTGCAAGTACCAAATTTGTCTCATTTGGATGATTCTTTCTTGGTGCGTCGATTTTTTTGTCTTAGAGTGTACATTTATGCAATGTAAAGAGAGAATAAAATTAAATAAAATCCCATAACTCACATTGTAAAATTTTTGAATAAAATATCAGAGAGAAGATTCTTTTTTCCTTTTTATTTATCACTACGATAATTTTGAGAATTTGAATATGGCCCATGTTCATTGGTCACCGATGAGTTCTAATATTTAAATATGTATAATTTTGCGCCCAAGTTTGTCAGCACTAAGTTCTTGTGTGTAAGACTCAATGAGTACCCTACTGAAACCTTTTGCATAAAATAAAGAATTTGAGCACTCTTTGAACCAATGGTCAAGGCAATTCATTGCTAATTGAGCAGTTTCAATAATCTCAAAATGTCATATTATATAATCAATCAATTGAGCTCTATTATCGAGGACTAACTCATCACTGAAACAACAATCTCATTCATGAATTCTAGTGGATTTACTAAATTGCAATTTGACGACAAATTTCATATAACGGGATAATATTTATTTCCTTGAATACAATGCAGTTTTTACTACAACTTTAGCAACAATATAACATATAGCAGCAATTGAAAACTGCATAAGCAGAAAATCATCTCAAATTCAGTGATGCATAAAAAACTCAAACTGGAGCCATATTTTTTTTATGTTGATCTAAATCGTTCAATACTGAAAAATTCTTGCAAAAAATATAATTCACCACGAAAATTACTTCCCCCTTAAGGGAAAGCTGCTCTTGTAAAAAATTTTTCCACTCACATGCTAAAAGTTTTTGTCAAAGTCGCAAAAAAGAAAAAAGAAATGGAATTCTTCCAGCGACAATGAAATTACTTCTTTCATATTGATAAAATGATGCATAAGATTGATAATCACAAGGTTTGAAATGTTGAATTGTACATTGGGCGTTTTTCCGGATAATAACATGTAAAACTATTTTGAAGTACCCGATTAACTTACATTTCGAGCAACTCTACATTGATAATTATCAATATTGATAGTATTCGTAATAAGCAATATAGTCTATATATTAAAATATCCTTGAAATTTATTTTCCCTTAATTTTCCTTGAAACATTCATTTTTTAGAATCGGCTATAAATAGAACGTAGATGAAAAATGATATGGATTCAGCATTGTTTTTCAGTTTTGAGGAGGTAGTGGATTCATTCAGGATTTCAACTTTTAGTTGTTCCTTAGGTTACTACTTTTATTTTTTTTAGTTTATTTTAGGTTCCAATTCTAGTTAGAATTTTTTTTTGAAACATCTATTGTCTTTCTTAGAATCGACTATAGAGAGAGTTTAGATGATTATTGATATGGATTTAGCATTAAATTTTGGGGAAGTAGGGATCTCGCTAAGAAATTTCCACTTTAAGTTCTAGAGATGTCCGTTCTAATAAATAAAATTGCATTTTCCTTGCAGCATAGGTTTTTCAGGATTGGCTATTGTAAAGCTTGGATGATGTCTGCAATGGATCCTTTATCAAATTCCATAGAGAGTTGGGACGTTCACCAAGGATTTCCACTTCTGGTTCTGGAAATGCCACTTTTTCTTCCAGACCCTACAGAACCTACAGGTTTAATTGACTATCAGAGGATCAAGAAATTTGCAATCAGGGGGTAACTCGAGTGAAAAAGGTTGGAAACCGCTGGAGTACGTTACAGAATCAAACGGAGCCGGATTTTCGATATATCCTACCAGGAGTGAAGAAAGGGAGTAGAAAAGTCCTTCCAGACTTTTTGAAAAGTCTGAAAGAAAGTCTTAACAGACCAGAACCTCCCTCCGTTGACCTAAAAGGATGAATGCTCACTTATAGTATAGACTACGGTAGAGAACTTAAAGATTCGGATTTTCGATTTACTCTATCGGGGAGCAGAGAATATATAGGGTGTTTCAAAAAGTCTTTTAAAGCCCCCAGAAGCCTCTTGGTAATCTAGAAGGCTGAATCATTGCACATGCAATTTCGACCATCGGACAGAATTTAACGTAACCAGATTTTCTATTCACTTCTACCAAAGCCAGATTTTCGATTAACCCAACCAGGGGTAGAGAAAAGGGGCACGTAAAGTCTTTGCAGACTTTTCGAAACGTTTGGAAGAAAATTCCTCCAGACCGGAATTCCTTCCGTTGATCTAGATGGATGAATGCATACTTATAGTATCGATTACAGGACCTAGAGGAGATTCCCACCTCCCCAATATAAATAAAATATAGGGGGTCTCGAAAAGTCTTTTAAGACTCCTCAGAAGCCCCCTTAGTGGTCTAGAAGTCTGAATCTTTGCATAATTATATTATCGACCAACGGCCAGAACTTAACCTAGCTAGACTTTCCACTGGAGCTGAGAAAATCAGCTTTTTGGAAAAGTCATTTCGGACACTCCAGAAAAAAAATCCCTGCCATGTGTTTGCAGGCAGTGACGTCATCCGTTTCGTGCCCATTCTTGAAGGGGGGGAGATGTTGTTGTTGAGACCCAGATCGTCTGACCTACCAGAAAGGAGGGGGGGGGGAGTTGTTGAGACCCAGACCTTCCGACCTACCAGAAAGATGTAAGGTAACTAACTGTTTGGACGGCCGGGAAGAGCCAATTTAGACCGGAACCCAGTGGAGGAGGTATCCACGGGGACCGTACCCTCCTTACCCTACCACCAACCTCTCGGAAGGACTTACGGACCCACATGTTTAACGTGACTGTACTCCACGTGAACACGGCGGCAGTTTTGGCAGCGGAGCAAATCGAATAAGAAGAATGTAGAGAATGTAGAAATAAGTTCATGGGGGGCCACAGGTTCTTTATCCACTATAGGCGATCCATCCGATTTCACAATCTTTGTTTTCATATATAGAAAGGAAGAACTCAGATCCATATATTCATCTCCGCTTCCAGATATGTTAAATTCCATGGGGCCTCCATCTCGTATGTTAGAGAGAGGGTGGTATTAGATAAAGTGTCCTTTATTCGATAAAGTGTCCTTAGCTGTTTGAGTGGGTGGGGTCATGAATAAATCCAAATCGCTCTTAGTACAAGGTGAAGAATCTTTATGGATAGATATCTTTAAGAGAAAATATCTCGTGCTCTCGCTTTCTTTGCCAAATTGGGAATGAAGCGGTTCTTGACACGCTTCCTCTTTTTATTGTTTTTTCCAGAACCAATCATAGTTTTCATCTGAGTTTCAGCCTTGTCTGTGAGCTTACGTCCTACTTCCCTCAAATGACGTTTGGCTGCCACTTTTAAATCTTCACCTCTAGATACATACATCACTCATCGCATTCAATCCACTCTACCATATTTGCTTTCCCAAAGCGTTAGCACCCGACTTGAGAATGGGGACGGCAGCTCTAAAAAATGAGCGAAACAAACTTCCGAATCCATATCCTTTCTGAAATGTAGATCCTTGATAGTAATCCAATCCATTACCCGTTTGTTGCCAAAATAGTCTTTAAAAGATTTCTTGCAGCATTCATAAGGCACATACATCATGAGAGAGGCCAACGGCTCTACCGTGCTGAAAACACCAGTTCCCGTTAGATCATCGAAGTTAAGCAGCATCGGGCGCGGATAGTACTTGGGTGTGTGACCACCTGGGATCACCGTGTGCTGTTGGCTCATTTAAGTCGACGTGGTGGCCGAACGGTCAAGGCGAGCGTTTCGAGCAATCTATCGGCCGCCACGTTGTGGCTTCGAGTCCCACGTAAGACATGGATGTTGTGTGTTGTGGGCGCAGTGTGTTCCGCCCCCCTTTGGTGCGCCTGGCGCAACGTCCTAGGACGGCAAAATGGTTCACGATTTCGGCCGTACATAGGGCAAACGACGTAAGTCGACGTAGAGTCTAGTGCCTGGCCATTGGGAAAAAAAAACAAAAAAACCCATCATGAGAGATACTTTTGGCGAAAGTGTAGCTTCACGTACGAGCGTCTGCGTTCAAATGACGTTAGTTCTCCGGTGTGTGTCCTTATAACGATTTCCAAAGTGTCAATCATCTTTCGACTTACAGGTAAATAGTGGGGCGATCGAATGTTACCGAAACTAATTGACCGTCGTTTCCTGCCACATATGCTATGCATAAAAATATGCTATGCATAAAAATATGCTATGCATAAAAATATGCTATGCATATAGAGGTGCTAGTACATTCTCTACAATTTCGGGTTCAACAAGGTCGGAACACAAACAACACATGAATGAGCGTTTACATCAGCAACGTAAGGACCTTCCACACTAGTTTCCGAATGAGAGTCCGATTGAATCACCATGGGATCAAAACCCAGTACCTGAGCCAGGCCTTCTTCTAAAATCACCCTTGACTTCTTCTTTACTTTAATGCGTACTCGTTTCGATCTCTGGAGGTATAGGTGTTGGTGGCTGAAGAAATAACTCGGTCATTCAAACTCACCCCCACTTCAGAGAATAGGGAATGCATAAGTAAGTTCACAGGGGCCACCGGTTCTTTATCGGATACCGGTGTTCCATCCGATTTCACAATTTTCGTAATTTACTGTAATTTTCGTAATTGACTGCGATTTAGTCACTCTGGACGAGAATTTCGTGTCGCTAGGTTCTGCTTTAAGTGCTTTCTACTATCCACATACAAATATGTCAGCTTTAGCTGGTAATATTGGAGATGCTTCATCTTCCATTATTGATAATCCAATGCCTGATGTTACATCTTTGAGCAGGATTGGACATGTATGTACTTGCTTGAAGTGAGTGTTCAAAACTCATATTTGTTAAAATTTTGCATGATTGACATGTCTATTCCACTGTTTGTATTTTAAGAATTGCTTCGATTCACAGTTAAATTTCATTCACAGTTAGATATTCATAACCGGTTTTAAATATTTAAAATTAGAAAACAATTCCAAGTTGCCATTCTTTTTTCGTGGAATGTCCCCGATGACATGTAACCCTCCCATTCATAGTCTTACCACCTCTCATTTAATAATACGGCTTTTACGGCACTTGTATTCTTTTCCCCCTTCTAGCATCGTGGATACTTCGAGTGGGGGATCCATCGTTGACATCAAGAGATTTTCTCACCTTTACGAAGCGGGGAATTTTCTCACAGTCACGATAGTGAGAGTTGTATTTTAAGGAATGTTACATAGAATTCACCTAATTTTTAAAATTGAAAACATGTATTTGCTATTTCTTAAGTTTAAAATACTCTCCAGTATATTCTTTGGAGTTTCTCCGATTTTTAAGACTAAAATGAATGAAAGTTCGTAATACTATCCACTTAATTTTCAGCGGATCACTTATAGCCGATAAAGAACCCACGATCCCCCACCCTCATTCTATATACGTATCCCTGAAATTATATTTGTTTCCAAGTACCGTCTTTAAATATTTAAAATTAGAAAAATTTCTCAAGTATCGTCTTGAATACTATTCCCTTCCATCACGATGATTTTGCTTGAAAAAATGCTTCGATTCACATTTAAATTAAATTCGCCTTGAAGTATTCGTAACCGTCTTACTAAGCAGTAACCGTGATATACGGGAGGGATATCAGAAGAACTATTTTTGCTCTTTAGAGATTACCTTGTCACAACCTTGGCTTAGGGATATTTCAAACTTGGGTAGTCCCCCTTTCTGCCGCTAGGTGGTGCTAATGGTTCCATACCTCAACTGCCGGTGAATCCCAGGTGTTGCCACCGCTCGAAAAGTCTCTATTCCATCTCTGTACAAGCGTTGATATAGCAATCCAAATGCTAAACAAAAAATCCCAAATTCTGTCTTGGGTAGTTTCCCTTTCAGCCGCTAGGCGGCGCTAATGGTTTGTTTCATACCTCAACTGCCGGTGAAGCTCAGGTGTTACCACCCGCTATAAAGGTTTCTATGAATCTTGGAAAAATTTTTAAGTTCCACCCTGAATAGTTCCGCTTTCTGCCGCTAGGTGGCACTGATGATTCCATACTTCAACTGTCGGTGAAGCTCAAGTGTTGCCACTGCTTAAAAAGTTTATCTGGTTTTTAGAAAAGAAAACGAGTATTGGGTAATTTCGCTTTCCGACGCTAGGCGGCGCTGAACATCACTGAACAACTGACGTTGAATGCCAGGTTTTGCCACCGCCTAAAAAGTTTCTATATAGAACTCCAAGCGTTGCTATAGCAACCCAAATGTTAAACAAGAAATACCAAGTCCCAGTCTTTAATTCTAATACCCCTTTCAGCCACTAGGTGGCGCTGAGCATCGTTGAGCAACTGGCTTTGAATACCGGGTATTACCACGTCCTAAAAAGTTTCCATACAAGCCCCTTTTACCTCATTAAAAACTCATTAAACCCAAAAGACTATAACTTCGTATAAGACTGCAATACCGTTATCACACCGAAAAAGTTTCTAAAAAATAAAACACCCAAATTTTTCCATTTCCCCCTTTTACCCCCCATCTAAGATTACGAAATCCGAGATGGCGGCCATTCTGCTGATCGCTGAGCATCGCTGAGCAACTGACGCAGAATTGTCTATCCTTTTCTACTTCTGGACAAGTATACTCCACCTCTATATTCTTAGTAAAATGATACTTTGAGATTTCATTTATTGTTTCAGTACAACTAACTATTGAGACTTCATTTTCTTTTTCTACTGAACTATTAATTTTCTTCAGCTTGTTCCAACTCCGCAAGTTGGTAGTGGCTATCAAAAGAGTTGTTAATAACCACCTCACTGAGGTGTTTCTTGAAGTATTCTGCTTTAGTGGTCGCTGTTTCTTAAACTCCGTTTTCCTCCTTTTCTTAAGTTCCTCCTCTCTCGTGGATTGATACAACCTCCTAAAGGCTCTAACTTTACTCCGAAAGACTTGCAGCCTCCATTTCCACCAAATCGCATTCCTAGATGTACCTTCAAAATTTTTCTTTCTACAATGCTTTCGACAGATTCCAACGAGATATTTTTCGATCTCTTCTATATATTCATTAATATCTATACTTTCACTCCATTTATTTTCATATTCTGACACTATTTCCGTAATCCCAACTTTAGCATCCATCCAGTAGATATCCGAAATTTTCCATCTTTTATACCGATTCTTTCTCTCACTAAAATCACTCAAAGTGAACCTCATTTAGCAATAATCATTAAGTGATTCAATATCTATGATATATAAATCAGTAGTTCTGGATTCAAGGACATTCTTCACTAAACAAAGGTTTATCCAGCTAGTACCCAATACGCTATCATGAGTAGGTTTACTTGATGAGTCATTGACCACTCCGATTTCATGTTTATTGAGGAATTTCAACGAAGTCTGACCTTTACTATCCGTCTGTCTAGGACTCCAGACATCTGGCTTGGAGTTAAAATCGCTGACAATTATCCATTGGCTATTCCCATATTTTATAAACAGAGCTTCCAAGATTCCAAGTTTAAGCTTCAAATCCTCTGAAGGAGGACAATAGATGGAACACAAAATAATGCTTCCACCATCAATTTCCATCCTTATACAAACAATATCTCTTGAGCAATATAGGATCACCAACCTATATGAGGAATTGATAACAATGATTGCTGCTCTAGGCATATATATCTTCCTATTGAATTATCCATTAACAACCTGGAAACCTAATAATTTACCTGCATAAAAATATGGTTCATTAGCAAATACCATATCGATATCTGTATTAATAACTTCCTGAGCTAGCTGATAGTTAGCCGAACGAGAGTGGTTCAAATTTATTTCCATCATTCTAATCTCGCACCTAGCTGCCATAATTAACTTTGGACACAACAGAAACAAGTTCTTTCACATAAATGGGACAAATAATCCCGCTACACTTATGATCCACCTTATATTTAACGCCGAATTTACTATTATATTTTTCACAATTTTGGCACTTGTGTCACTTCCGTGCAATTAAGTGCTTTAAGCCCCCTCTGTACCGCAATTGATGCAAATTTCTTTGCCTGGGTAAAATTTCCCCATATGTCCGTAATTCCAGCCATTAGGACAATCCAAGTTGATCTTCCTTTTCTTACTTAGACTCGCAAAGGTCCCTGGATCTACTTCCAAGACCCAATTTGTGCGTCTACGTCCTTTGTAACTGTAGTTGACTTCAATTTCTGAGGTTTCTATTATTTCCTCATTTTGTTCGATAATCCTGCTGATCAAAGTGTCCTTAGTAAACTCGTTTTATAAGTTAAATAGAATTATTTGTGGCTTTTTCTCTTGGGTTTATGGATAGTATAATTACCCAATGCATCTCTATCAGTAAATTCTTTGATAACAATATCTGGGTCGTCCGTTTGGAACATCTCTACGAGGATACCTCGCTTGCTGATTTTCTTTACCTTCCTAACTGTGATCTTTAATTTGTTGGGGTCCACCAACCCCTGTACCTCTTTTCTAGTCTGGTCAGACGACTAAGCTATTTTAGGGAATATAGAAACTACGTGTGTGGTTATATATTTAACACTTTACAACATAGTTGAAAAGTGCTTATGACTTTGTTCATTCTGTCTGTCTGTCTGTCTGTCCGTTAGCACGATAACTGCCGTAAAAATGACTTTATCAAAATGAAATTTTAGTATGTTGTTCAGACGGTCTGTGGGACCTATGGGAATATAAATGAATAATATCACCCAATTAGTTTTGGATTGAACCCGGGTTGAAAAAAATGAAATACATTGAACCCTATGGGACCTAATTTTTCAAACATTTTTAAGCGAATTTGGAAATTCACAAATTGCTTCGAAAGTTTTAGGAAATATTCAAATTATCCCATAAAATATATAAAAAAAATTTCAGCAAAATATATTCAGTAGTTTTTTAAATAAAAATTAAAATAATAATTACACCTTTTATATGAAGCAATCACGTGACTATTATATGAAGAGATCACGTGACCCACTTCAAAATAAAAAATATAGCATCCATCTTGTGTCAAAATCGTGATTTTTAAAGTTCTTTTTAATTCATATTTAGCGTTGTATCCGTCCTAAAACCGATTTATCTTTGCTTAAATTCAAGGCATCTACGTACTGAAACAACGCAATTACAATATATTTGAGTTTAAATGATCATCCAAATTTGATTATTTCTACAACGAAGCCTAATTTTCACTTATGGAGAATGTAAATACCAAAAGATGTAGAATGAGTTGTATAAAAATTGCTGCATTTCTTTAACGCAAAATTATTTAGCTCATGGAGTCTGCAATATAGCTGATATGAATGAAATATTCATTGATTTTACACAGAGAAGGACGATTGTTTCGATGAAGTTTTAAGTATAGGGTTTAATTACTTGTGCCTCCATGGTCTTAAGTTTTTAAATAAAATAAATTATTATAGTATTGTGATGAATGAAATGAATGAAGTGCTGCTTTTGTAGAGAGAGTCAGGCGTGTTATATTTCGATGACGTCATTTGAATCAATTTCATTTGTTTCGATGACGTTTTCAAATATAATAAATTGTTGTAGTATTATGATAATTTTAAAAATATTACCAAAGAATGTATCGCATTTTAGAGATGTTTAATCCAGGCAATTAATATTTCAATGACGTCATTTAAATGAAGTTCTTTTTTTTTGATGAAGTTTGAAGTTTTCAAATATAATAAATTAATGTAGTATTGTGATAATTTCAACAAGAAAGATCAATCATGCTTAAAGCATTGATTATGAAACACTTTCCAACTTCAATGCAATTTTATTTAAACATGTCTAAAATGCAATACATTCCTCGGTAATATTTTAAAACTTCTCACAATACTACATTGATTTATTATATTTGAAAACTTAAACCTTCATCGAAAAAAATGAACTTCATTCAAATGACGGCATTGAAATATAAATTGCCTGGTTTAAACATCTCTAAAATGTGATATATTACTCGGTAATAATTTTAGAGTTATCATAATACCACGATAATTTATTATATTTAAAAACTTCATCGAAAACAACTGAAATTCATTCAAATGACGTCAAAGAAAAAACAAGAAAGATCAATCATGCTTAAAGCATTGATTATGAAACACTTTCCAACTTCAATGCAATTTTATTTAAACAAGTCTAAAATGCAATATATTCCTCGGTAATATTTTGAAACTTATCACAATACTGCATTGATTTATTGTATTTGAAAACTTAAACCTTCATCGAAAAAAATGAACTTCATTCAAATGACGGCATTGAAATATAAATTGCCTGTTTTAAACATCTCTAAAATGTTATACATTCCTCGGTAATAGTTTTAGAATTATCATAATACTACGATAATTTATTATATTTCAAAACTTCATCGAAAACAACTGAAATTAATTCAAATGACGTCATAGAAAAAATAACACGCCTGGATCTCTCTATAAAAACAGGATTTCATTCATAACTTTCTCCCATTCATTTCATTCATCACAATACTATAATAATTTATTTTATTTAAACATTTTGTTTAAGACCATGGAGCTACAAAAAATTAAACTCTATGCTTGAAACTTCATCGAAAAAAATCGTCCTTCTCTTTATAAAATCAATTAATATTGCATTCATATCAGCCATGCAGACTCCATGGACTAAATTATTTTGTGTTAAAAAAATACAGGAATTCTAATACAACTCATTCTACATATTTTGCTGTTTACATTTTACATAGGTGAAAAATAGGCTTAGTTGTAGAAATAATCAAATTTAGATGAGCATTTAAACTCAAAAATATTGTCATTGTTCAGTATGTAGATGCACAGAATTTAAGCGAAAATAAAGTAGTTTTAGGATGGATACAACACTCAATATGAATTAAAAAGAACTTAAAAAAATCATGATTTTGAAACAAGATGGATGCCATATATCATTTTGAAGTGGGTCATGTGATCGTTTCATATCATGGTCACGTGATCGTTTCATATAAGAGGTGTAATTATTATTTTAATTTTTATTTAAAAAACTACTGAACATATTTCGCTAAATTTTTTTTTATACATTTTATGGAACAATTTGAATATTACCTAAAATTTTCGAAGCAATTTGTGAATTTTAAATCCGCTTAAAATTTTTCTGAAAAATTAGGTCCCATAGGGCTCAATGTATTTCATGTTTTCAACCCGGGTTCAATCCAAAACTGATTGGGTGATATTATTCATTTATATTCCCATAGGTCCTACAGACCTTCTGAACAACATACTAAAATTTCATTTTGATTAAGTCATTTTTACGGCAGTTATCGTGCTAACGGACAGACAGACAGACAGACAGAATGAACAAAGTCATAAACACTTTTCAACTTTGTTGTAAAGTGTTAATAACACGCCTGGCTCTCTCTAAAAAAGCAGCATTTCATTCATAAATAATTTCCCATTCATGTCATTCATCACAATACTATAATAATTTATTTTATTTAAAAATTAAGACCATGGAGCTACAAGTAATTTAACTTTATGCTTAAAACTTCATCGCAAAAAATCGTCCTTCTCTCGGTAAAGTCAATGAATATTTCTTTCATATCAGCTATGCAGACTCCATGAGCTAAATTCTTTTGCGTTAAAAAAATACAGCAATTCCTATACAACTCATCCTACATATTTTGCTGTTTACATTGTACATAAGTGAAAAATAGGCTTCGTTGTGGAAATAATCAAATTTGGATGAGCATTTAAACTCATATACATTGTAATTGCGTTGTTTTAGTATGTAGATGCACAGAATTTAAATCAAAATAAAGTGATTTTAGGACGAATACAACACTCAATATGAAATAAAAAGAACTTTAAAAATCACGATTTTGAGACAAGATGGATGCCATATATCATTTTGAAGTGGGTCATGTGATCGTTTCATATCATGGTCACGTGATCGTTTCATATAAGAGGTGTTATTATTATTTTCATTTTTATTTAAAAAACTACTGAATATATTTCGCTGAATTTTTTTTTATATATTTTATGGAACAATTTGAATATTACCTAAATATTTCGAAGCAATTTGTGAATTTTAAATTCGCTTAAAAAATGTTTGAAAAATTAAGTCCCATAGGACTCAATGTATTTCATTTTTTCAACCCGGGTTCAATCCAAAACTAATTGGGTGATATTATTCATTTATATTCCCATAGGTCCTACAGACCGTCTGAACAACATACTAAAATTTCATTTTGATTAAGTCATTTTTACGGCAGTTATCGTGCTAACGGACAGACAGACAGACAAACAGAATGAACAAAGTCATAAACACTTTTCAACTTTGTTGTAAAGTATTAAAAATATTACCGAGGAATGTATAGCATTTTAGAGATGTTTAAATAAAATTGCATTGAAGTTGGAAAGTGTTTCATAATCAATACTTTATACATGATTGATCTTTCTTGTTACTAAATGATCTACTTTGCGCAGTCGGTGCCTCCGCAAAGGTCTTCACCCTTTCTTTTCCCTCTTCTTTCGATGTCTTAATCTCGCACCTTTCCAGTTTTTCAGTTGTGTGAGCAATAGTTTTCTGTTGCTCCACAATAATAGCCAAGAGTTTCCTAAATTCGGCTCGAAGCCTTTGTTTGCTGAGTACCCACCAACACTTTTGAAGATACTAAACTAGAGACTATATTCTCTTAATAACTCAGCGCTTTGTGTATGCAACCATTATAGTCTGTCACGTTTATATGTATTGGTGAATCCTCTTCCAATACTTCCTCCTGATCTGAAGCACTCATATTAAGCTCTATAGAGCACTGAACCGCACTAAAACCCCAATTGGGGTCACGTCGAACTGAGCTTCCTATTCACTTTTCACTCCCTTGCCCAAATAGGCTCGCAAAAGTTTGTGAGCTAAGTTGTCCTGTGCGCATTGCATATGCAAACGATGGGAACAAGAATGTCTTGGCCGCATTGATGCGTTGCCAGGGCGCGAGTTTAGAAGTTACTGTTCTGTTTGTAGTAACTGTTCTTATCAGATGTTAATCTGATAAGAAATGTTTTTTATTGAGGGACCCAAACACATTTCTGTTGTGGGTCAAGTAAACAAAAATATGCAGTATTCACAAATACCGTGCCCTACAGGAGTCGACTTTAGACATTTAAAAGGGGATCCCCCAGACCACGACAAGGCGCGACTCGGGACCAGTCTTATTAATCATCAACAAGAAAAAGCAGGAACGTAAAAAAATTAAAGGCGAAAAATAGTCTGCCACAAAAATCGCTTATAAAATTCCACAAATATCAAATTGCATTTTAAATAACAATCTTCGCTATCCCCCGGGGATATAAAGTCCGGCTACGTTAGGTATTATATCATAAACGATACTACAAGTTTGCTAAGGTTCAGCCTTATAGGAAAAAGAAGGGACTTCTTGAAAATATAAAAGTATTTTTATCTTCCTCTTGCATTTTTTCTAACACAGGGCGGGGGAAAATCTAAAGTCCGGCTACGTTAAGTTCTGTACCATTACAAGTTTGTTAAGATTCAGCCTTCTATGACAAAGGAGGGGCTTCTGGAAATCCTGGAAGTATTTTTTTCCTCCCTCTTGAATTTTTTCATTATTGGGGGGGGGGGGGGGAGAGGGTAAATATAAAGTTCTGTTATGTTAGGTTTTATACCATAGTTGATATTTTAAGTTTGCTAAGATTCAGCCTTGTAGGACAAAGGAGGGACTTCTGGAAAATCTGAAGGTATTTTTAATCTCCCTCTTGTATTTTTTCTAACGCCGGGGGGGGGGGGGGGATAAATCTAAAGTCAGGCTATGTTAGGTTCTGTACCATAGACGATACTACAAGTTTGCTAAGATTCAACTTTATAGGCCAAAGGAGGGACTTCCGGAATATCTGAAAGTATTTTTTAATCTCCGTCTTGCATTTTTATAACGCCGGGGGGGGGGGGGGAGGAGGGCAAATCTAAAGTCCGGCTATGTAAAGTTTCGTATCATAGACGATACTACAAATTTGCTAAAATTCAGGCTTATAGCGCAAAGGAGGGGCTCTGTACCATAGTCTATACTCTAAGTTTGCTTAGATTTATCCTTATAGGACAAAGGAGGGACTTCTGAAAAATCTGAAAGTATTTTTAATCTCCCTCTTTCATTTTTCTAACGCAGGGGGAGGGGAATCTAAAGTCCGGCTACGTTAGGTTCTGTACCATAGTAAGTACTATAAGTTTGCTAAGATTCAGCCTTCTAGGACAAAGGAGGAGCTTCTGGAAAATCCATATTTTTAATCTCCCTCTTGAATTTTTTCTATTGCGGGGGGGGGGGGTAAATCTAAAGTTCGGCTATGTTAGGTTCTGTACCATAGACGATACTACAAGTTTGCTAAGATTCAGCCTTATAGGACAAAGATGGGACTTCTGGTTATGTTAGGTTCTGTACCATAGACGATGTTACAAGTTTGCTAAGATTCAGCCTTATAGGACAATGGAGGGGCTTCTGGAAAATATGAAAGTATTTTAATCTCCCGCTTGTATTTTTTCTAACGCCGGGGATGGGGGGGGATAAATCTGAAGTCCGGCTATGTTAGGTTCTGTACCATAGACGCTACTACAAGTCTGCTAAGATTCAGCCTTGTTGGACCAAGAAGGGGCCTCTGGAAAATATGAAAGTATTTTTATCGTCCTCTTACATTTTTTCTAACGCTGGGGGGAGGTAAATCGAAAGTCCGGTTACGTTAGGGTCTGTACCATACGCGATACTACAAGTTTTGCTAAGATTCAGCCTTCTGGGTCAAAGAAGGGGCTTCTGGAAAATCTGAAAGTATTTTTATTCTCGCTTATCTGAAAGTATAATAATATATTATCTATCTCTTTTTTCCTCCCTTATCTGCAAGTATAACTCTTCTCTCCCTTATCTGAAAGTATAATTCTTCTCTCCCTTATCTGAAAGTATAATTCTTCTCTCCCTTATCTGAAAGTATTTTTAATTTCTCTGATCTTCTTCCTAACGCCGGCGGGGTGTGTGTGTAAATTTAAAGTTCAGCTACGAAAGGTTCTGTACCATACTCGATATTATAAGTTTGCTAAGATTCAACTTTATAGGTCAAAGGAGGGGCTTCTGAAATATCTGTAAGTTTTTTAATCAACCTCTTGCATTTTTTGAACGCCGGGGGGGGGGGGTAAATCTAAAGTCCGGCTATGTTAGGTTTTGTATCATAGATGATACTACAAGTTTGCTAAGATTCAGCCTTATAGGACAAAGGAGGGGCTTTCGGAAAATTTGAAAGTATTTTTATCTCCCTCCTGCATTTTTTCTAACACCGGGCGGGCGTAAATCTAAAGTCCGGCTACGTTAAGTTCTGTACCATAGAAGATACAAGAAGTTTGTTAAGATTCAGCCTTCTAGGACAAAGGAGGGACTTCTGGAAAACCTGGAAATATTTTTATCCTTATGCAATTTTTCAGCACTGGGGGGGGGGGGTGTTAAACCTAAAGTCCGGTTACGTTAGGTTTTGTACTATAGTCGATATTTTAAGTTTGCTAAGATTCAGCTTTCTAGTACAGAGGGGCTTATGGAATATCTGAAAGTATTTTTAAGCTCCCTCTTGCATTTTTTTTTCTAACGCCAGGGGGGGGGGGGGTGAATTAAAAGTACGGCTACGTTCAGCTCTGTACCATAGTCTATACTTTAAGTTTGCTTAGATTCATCCTTATAGGACAAAGGAGGGACTTCTGAAAAATCTGAAAGCATTTTTAATCTCCCTCTTTCATTTTACTAACGCGGGGAGGGGGGTAAATCTAAAGTCCAGCTACATTAGATTCTGTACCATAGTCGATACTATAAGTTTGCTAAGATTCAGCCTTCTTGGACAAAGGAGGAGCTTCTGGAAAATCCGTATTTTTAATCTTCCTCTTGAATTTTTTCTTAAGCGGGGGGGGGGGGGGAAGGGGGGATAAATCTAAAGTTCGGCTACGTTAGGTTCTGTTCCATAGTCGATACTATAAATTTGTTAAGATTCGACCTTATAGTCCAAAGGAGGGGATTCTATAAAATCTGAAAGTATTTTCAATTTCCCTCTTGCATTTTTTCTAACGCCGGGGCGGTGGGAGTATAAATCTAGAGTCCGGCTACGTTACGTTCTATACTATAGTCGATATTATAAGTTTGTTAAGATTCAGTCTTCTAAGGCAGGAGGGGCTTCTGGAAAATCTGAAAGTATTTTTAACTTCCTTCTTGTATTTTTTCAACGTCTGGGGAATCTAAAATCCGGCTACGTTAGGTTCTGTACTAAAGTCGATACTATAAGTTTCTAAGATTCAGCCTTCTAGTTGAAAGGATGCACTGCTGCAAAATCTGAAATTACTTTTAATCACCCGCCCATATATTTTCTAGCTCCGGGGGTGAATCTAAGAATCGATACTATAACGATTGCAGAGATTCAGCCTTCTTGGTCAACAGGGGGCTTCTGAAGGGTCTGGAAAGACAAAAACATGTTAAATAATAAAATGTTTGGATATGCATATTTTTAATATATCTTTAAAACTATGTATTAAAATGACAAACTCAAATTGTTTTATAGGCGTAACCAAGAATTCGTAATTAAGGATCGAGTGTAGAATTTCATTTTCCAATATGAGCCTATTTTAAGATTTATTGTGATTTCCCACCATCCAAGGAGGGAGCGGAGTTATGACAACACCCCTGCATACGCCACTGAATTTTATACATTCTCCGTGATTTATAATATTTCTAATAATATAACTGAACTATTTTGCTTTCGTTTTAAATATTGAAATATTTATTTTACAATAATCTGAGTTTAAACTCTTAGAAAGTAACTTAATTTATGACCGCTTTCATGTGTGAATAGAACTTGCATTGGCCATCTAGTTTTGTACTAGATCATTAAATAATTGCAAATGGACATTAAACACAAATCTTTCGAAATTTTGAGCAAGCACTATTTTTTCTGTCGTTAAAATATCACTGTAAAAACTATTCATATAAATTAAAGTTTATGAGCACCCCAATGAGAAGACCCCAATGTAGTCTTCGTGGGTCAACGCTCTCCTTCACCACCCAGCAGTGCTTCACGGCTTCCCTATACAATAAGAGGATCAGGGCTTCTGCCAATGTTATACTCTCCTAAGTTGCCACCGCTAAAAAGTTTCTTTGAATCTTTGAAAATATCTAAAGTCCCGTCTTTAAACGAAATGCCTAGTTCTCCGATTCGCCACTATGTGGCGTTGGTGGAGCAGAGAGGATCTAAGTTTCTTCTAAATATCTTTCGTAAAGACCACAAAAACAATACTGTCGCCACCCCCCAAAAAGTTTCTGAAAAATGCAAACTCAAAAAATAATGCTCCATTTTGCAAACCGAAATTCCAAGATGGAAGCAAATATGGCCGCAAATCAAATAAATGGCAAATTAAAATATATCGTAAACGGCTTATACTAGCTTTCTAAGGTTTGTGTCTTTTATTTTATAATAAAAGCATTACGTATGAAATAATTATTTAATTAACAGTATTGAATTCTTGATTTTTTAACGATTTTTCCAATATTTAATTCGAAAATCCTGCAATAGCTCGAGAACGGTTCATGCTAGCGTTCTAAAGTTTGTAGAAATCATTTCATAAATAACATAAGGTATAAAAAGGTTATTGGTATAACTTCATTGAATGTTTTGATATTTTAATAATATTTTGTAAAAATAATTCGTAATTTGAGGATTTTCCGAACATTAGATCGCGTTTAAAATCAATAGAATTCCAGTATTCACTGATTGAAATAATCGTACCAATTAGTTTTAGTGTTAGTTAATAACTGTGTATTAGTTAATAGCTCCATTCGACCGTCAGATATTGCTTCCACAGACTCACTGAAACACACACATTAACATATACATTAATATACACACACACTAACATATGCACACACTAACATACACACTAACATGCACATACACTAATATACACACACTAATATACATACACAATAATATACACATCCACTAACAATACATACACACACATCCAACACCTGAAAAACGTTCGTTTCGATTTCAGGAATGCTTGAAACGTCGAAAACTCGCATTCGAAATTTTGACCCAGTCACATCCCTTATACAAAATATTATGTATATAAGTAAAATAAGGAAAATGCAATATCTTGAGAGTGGCATTTGCTGACTTCCCGTAAATGATGCAATTTACCTTTAAATAATAAATCACAGAAAATAGTTATTTCTGCAACAATTTTACTATAATTATTTTAAAAGGAGAAATCACCTTTAAAACCAAAAAAAGTTTGTTTTTTATTTTCCATATTTATTTAATTCAGTGTTAAGAACATTTTAAAAAATTATCAAAATATATCAATTAGAACCTGTTTTTTAATAAAACTGTTACAAGTAATGCATGTACAAATCAAGCAATTTTTTCTACGAAACTTTTATTTAATCTTAGCGCACATTGCAGCGTCAGAACTAATTAACCCAGAATCTTGAAACTTTGCATGATATTGTATTATGCGTATATTTACATATTTTACAAAAATTTAAATACCTACCTTAAAAAAATATTAAAAAATTTCTACATCTCTTATAGTTTAAAATGTTCGAAAAATTGAGGGTTTCCCGGGACGTTTATCCCGAAAATCGATAGGATTTGGATGTTTTCATTGGTGGAAATCATACTACATTTGATTTGATTTGCTCAATTTGCTCGAGAGATGTTGCGTTCCACGAAGAAATGTATTTCGAAATTCCGAGCCTGGTTTGAATTTCTGCCTGGATATAGATCTTAGTAGCACATAATATTTTGTCAATTAATTAAATATTTTTCAAAATTTTGTATATGAAAAATTATTTTCGTCTCCGACTTCCTACAGCGTCACCCCCCATCGCCTTTACCAAATCGTGGTATGACATTTCTTCAATACATGTATATTTCTGATGTGACATATATATATATATATGCAACATATAGCCCAAACCGTTGATCTCATGACTGCCCTGCAAATAAACAAGCAACTCTTCCACATATTTTTATACTTACTAACAATGTTGATGACACACTCGACACGCCCTTTCTATGAGCTCATGGTAAAACTTACGACTTGCCATGGGATATGCATTTGCACTAGACTTCCAGTCACGAGCTGTAAACGTACGTCTTAGCGGTTTGGCGGCTTTCGAGTCAAAGAAATTCCGCCATAAGTTTCCGTTTAAGATTCATAAAGACTGTCAAATTTGGTCTCTTGTACTTTGAATAAATGAAGGACTTCCCCAAAATAGCGATGATCTTCGGTATTTTGGTGTACTAAGAGGCAAAAAATAAACTTGGCACTTACGTGGCGTCTTAAAATGAGTGGTAGTCTTGCCGTTATGTTAGGCGCCTTATGACACCCGTTTGCAAACTTTCATTCAAAACATCAACATTAAACTACGGTTTTCAATGGACAATACATAGAATGCAATGATCCACTTTAATTTCTCATATATTAACAAATCATCGTTAAAGTTAGTGGCAGATTTATCTATATTCGGTTGCTTAGGGCTCCTGTTCCAAAGAAAGGTCTATGCCACATATCTAGTTGGTCCGGAGCAACTTGCCGGAGCTCAGTTCCGGTACAGTTTTGTGGAGGCGTGGTTGAGATCTAACAATTTGTAAAACAGTTTATTTTAAATGTAATGTTGTTATTGCTTATTCCTCCCGGTCTAGCTAAGACCAAGTCCAATTACATTCAAAAAGTTGTACACCAGAATTAGATTCCGAAGAATATCCCTTTTCTCCCCCCTCCTCCCCCATTTCTGTACAGGAACGAAGATGACTGGGAGAGCACTCTTTGATGTTATATTTAAGACATGTTAGGAGAACTTTATGCCCTGGATAAATCTGAGAGACCTAGTATGATCGTTTATAAGACGCGAAATGGCGGTTTGAGCTTTTCTTTCTCCCACTTGATCAAGTGTGGCAGCAGGATGTGGCATAAGTACCAATCATAAGTAGTGGATTTGCCCACCCTTTGTTGTTAAAAAAGTGTAATAAATCACATAAAGCATTCTATGTTTATAGATAGATCTTCAAACATTAGTAAAATGAATGACCAACAAAATCTCAACAAGGAGTATGTGGAATTAAGGGATCAAATTGGTGTGACTGAGTTTTGCAAATAACCAAGAAATAGTAGGGGGAGTACTTCTACATGAACTTTGTAAGAGGTTTAATATTCTATTTTCTTCACACGTATACTTTCTACACAATGGATCTCGCAATTCCATTGACAATCCAACTAATCTACCTATTGAACGACTGCCATTAAAAACAGCTAGAGATTATCTGTCTGTTAACACAGTAGAGTGTGAAACAGCGTTTAGTACAATAAATGTGATTATAACTAATATTCTATATGCTTCATGCGTTTCAACACTTTCTTAAACAATACTTAAAATGATTTTGTATCCACAAATTGATAGTTGGATTCATTGTCATATGTATAGACATAGTCTTAGACATGTGGTGCGGTGCAGTCCGCTGATGAACTTTTAAGAAGTTGTTTTTACTTCTTTTTTCGATATCACGAATATATTTAATGTTTCACAAAAGTATTTTTCTATTTTTTTGCTAAAAGCGATTTTATGTGGAACTTTTTAAAGATCCACGAAATAGGAATTTCGGAATTTCGAATATAGAATTTACAAAAATGCATAATTGGAATTCTCAAAATTTCCTAACTATTGCTGTTTGTAATGCAATAAGTTAATGTTGTAAAGCACATAAAGCTGTTTTTATAGAGAAGGGTGTTTCTCATAGAGAAATTTATAAGGGAAATTGCGTAATACTTATTTCACATGTTAGAAAAACAATAAAAGCGTCAGGTATGAAACTTGTGAAAGGATCAGAGAAGATGAATCAATTCCCGAGCTGAGCCAATGTTTCTTATCAGTGCATTAATTGCGGTGGTAAACGTTACAACCCAACCGCTTGTTCAGGCATCAAGCACTTTTTATTCTCGAGTGAAAATGTAGCTCCAGATCTTTATGCCCGCATAAGGCAATTGGTAGTTGTAAAGATAGCATCGCCAAAAAGGACAATGTTTGGCGATCCTTGACAACCCTGCGAGTGAGTGGAAAGAGGCTCTTCCTGCGGCGATCAGGCCGAACGAATTTTACTTTCCCTGCAATACATGGTAATGTATAGGGAAAGTATTGGAATCATGCCGAAAATCGCAACTCGAGTTTTCGACGGATCTACACGTTTCAAGACCTCTAGAATACGAAAAAACCATTTTTAGCGTGACGTCTGTGTGTGTGTCTGCGTGTGTGTCTGTCTGTCTGTCTGTCTGTGCAGATTTTGTATCCTCTCTAACCAAAAAACTAATACACCGAATTTCACAAAATTTTGTAGGTAAGTCACTTGTGGGCGGGGCTGGTACTGATTAGTTTTGGGTACGATTCGGGATAAAAGAACCCGCCTTTTCTTGCGAAATGGCCCGAAAAATCTTGTATCCACTCCAACTGAAAAACTAATGGACCGAATTTCACAAAATTCGGTGGATAAGTCACTTGTGGGTTACCCTGGTGCTGATTAGATTTTTGTACGATTCGGAAAAAAATAACCTGCCTTTTTTTTTTGCAAAATGGCCCGCAAAAATCGTCAAAATCTAAACTACAGAACTAGGTATACTCAGATATATCCATTAAATGCCCGTTTAATACGTAATTTTTAATGACGAAAAGAATAAGACTAACCCCATTACACTAGGACTAGCCGTTCTCGAGATATTTTAGTTTTTCGTACTTTCCCTACGCCACCTTTGAAAATAAGCCCGGTTACCGAATGAGAACAAAAATTGAATAAAAGTGAAATAAATTTAATTAAAATAAAAAGAACGTTAATATAAGTCTGCAGGGAAAGTCATGTGCTGCTCACATCAGATTTTTTACTTTCCCTGCAATACATGGTAATGTATAGGGAAAGTATTGGAATCATGTCGAAAATCGCAACTCGAGTTTTCGCCTGATCTACACGTTTCGAGACCTCTAGAATACGAAAAAACCATTTTTAGCGTGACGTCTGTGTGTGTGTCTGTGTGTCTGTCTGTGTGTCTGTGTGTCTGTCTGTGTGTCGGTCTGTCTGTGTGTGCAGATTTTGTATCCGCTCTAACTAAAATACTAATCGACCGAATTTCACAAAATTTGGTAGGTAAGTCACTTGTGGGCGAGTCTGGTGCTGATTAGTTTTGGCTACGATTCGGGATAAAAGAACCTGCCTTTTTTTGCAAAATGGCCCGTAAAAGTTTGTATCCACTCTAGTTGAAAAGCTAATGGATCGAATTTTACAAAATTCGGTAGATGAGTCACTTATGGGTCACCCTGGTGCTGATTATATTTTGGTACGATTCGGAAAAAAATAACCTGCTTTTTTGTGCAAAATGACCCGCAAAAATTGTCAAAATCTAAACTAAAAAGCTACGTATGTTCAAATATATCCATTAAATGCTTGTTTAATACATAATTTTTAGCGAAGAAAAGAATAAGACCAACCCCATTACATTAGGACTAGGCGTTCTCGAGATATTTTAGTTTTTCGTATTTTCTCTACGCCACCTTTGAAAATAAGTCCGGTTGCCGAATGAGAACGAAAATTGAATTAAAAGTGAAATAAATTTAATTAAAATAAAGAGGACGTGGATATAAGTCTGCAGGGAAAGTCATGTGCTGCCCACATCAGATTTTTACTTTCCCTGCAATACATGGTAATGTATAGGGAAAGTATTGGAATCATACCAAAAATCACAATTCGAGTTTTCGACGGATCTACATGTTTCGAGACCTCTAGAATACGAAAAAACTATTTTTAGCGTGACGTCTGTCTGTGTGTGTCTGTGTGTAACTAAAAAACTAATGTACCGAATTTCCTCAAATTTGGTATGTAAGTCACTTGGATGAGACCCTGGTGCTGATTAGTTTTTGGTAGGATTCGTAAAAACAGAACCCGCCTTTTTTTGCGAAAAAATTTCATGTATACACTCTGGCTAAAATACTAATTGACCAAATTTCACAAAATTTGGTAGATAAGTGACTTGTGGGATACTCTGGTGCTGATTAGATTTTGGTACTATTCGGAAAAGTACAACCTGCCTTTTTTACGAAATGGCTCGCAAAAATTGTCAAAATCTAAATAAAAAGACTACGTATGTTCAAATGTATCAATTAAATGCTTGTTTTATATATACACTTAATTTTTGACGAAGATAAGAATAAGAACAACTCTATTACTTTAGAACTAACCGTTCTCGACATATTTGAGATTTTTCGCATTTTTGTTATGCTGCCTTTGAAAAAATCTCCAATTATTAAATAAAAATAAAAATTGAATTAAAAATGCAAATGTAGTGTTATTTTGTGCAATTAAACTCAATTTTATAAATGATTAAAGAAATAAAGAAAAAATGAATGAGTTTGCAGGGAAAGTCATGTGCTGCCCACATCAGATTTTTACTTTCCCTGCAATACATGGTAATGTATAGGGGAAGTATTGGAATCATGTCGAAAATCGCAACTCGAGTTTCCGACGGATCTACACGTTTCGGGACCTCTAGAATACGAAAAAAACTATTTTTAGCGTGACGTCTGTGTGTGTGTCTATCTGTCTGTCTGTGTGTCTGTGCAATGTATGTATCCTCTCTAACTAAAAAATGAATGGACCGAATTTCATAAAGTTTGGTAGGTAAGTCATTTGAATGTGACCCTGGTGCTGATTAGTTTTTGGTACGATTCATAGAAACAGAACCCGTTTTTTTTTGCGAAATGGCCAGAAAAAATTTAATTTATCCGCTGTAGTTAAAATACTAATTTACCAAATTTCACAAAATTTGGTAGATAAGTTACTTGTTAGATACTCTAGTGCTGATTAGAATTTAGTACGATTCGGAAAAGAAGAACCTGCCCTTTTTTACGAAATGGCCAACAAAAATTTCATGCATCCACCGTAGCTAAAATACTAATGGACCAAATTTCACAATATTTGGTAGATAGGTTACTTGTGGGACACTCTGGTGCTGATTCGATTTTGGTACGATTCGGAAAATAACAACCAGCCTTTTTTTACAAAATGGCACGCAAAAATCGCAAAAATCTAAAAAAAAAAAAAGACTACGTATGCTGAAATGTATCAATTAAATTCTTGTTTTATACGCAATTTTTGACGAGGAGAAGAATATAACACACTCCATTATACTTTAGAACTAGCAGTTCTCAAGATATTTGAGATTTCTTGCATTTTTGCTGCGCCGCTATTGGAAAAATGTCCAATTACCAAATAAAAAAAAATTGAATTAAAAATGTAAATTTAGTATTATTTGGTGCAATTAAACTCAATCTAATGAATTATTAAAGAAATAAAGGAAATATGAATTTAAGTCTGCAGGGAAAGCCATGTGCTGCCCACATCAGATTTTTACTTTCCCTGCAATGAATGCATGGTAATGTATAGGGAAAATATGGAATCATACCGAAAATCGCAACTGGAGTTTTTGACGGATCTACACGTTTTTGGACCTCTAGAATACGAAAAAACTAATTTTAGCGTAACGTGTGTGTGGGTGTGTGTCTGTCTGTCTGTCAAATTTATGTATTCACTCTAACTCGAAAACTAATGGACCAAATTTCATAAAATTTGATAGGTAAGTTACTTGGGTATGACCCTGTTTCTGATTAGTTTTCGGTATGATTCGGGATAAAAGAACCCGCCATTTCTGCGAAATGACCCTCAAAAATTAACTTTATCCACTCTAGCTGAAAAACTAATAAATCAAATTCTACAAAATTTGGTAAATAAGTCACTTGTGGTTTACCCTGGTGCTGATTAGATTTTCGTAAGATTCGAAAAAAAAATAGCCTGCCTTTTTTTGCGAAATGGCTCACAAAAATTGTTAAATCTAGAAATAAAAGACTACGTATGGTCAAATACATCAATTATATGCCCTTTTGATACGTAATTTTTAACAATGAAAATAATAAGACCAACCCCATTACACTAGGACTGACCGTTCTAGAGATATTTTAGTTTTTTTTGCATTTTTGCTAAGCCACCTTTGAAAATAAGTCCAGTTCCAAACGAGAAGGAAAATTGAATTAAAAATGTGCAAATTTGGTGTAATTTTAAATAATTATGGGTTGTTGTTGAGACCCAGACCGTCTGACCTACCAGAAAGGTGAAAGGTAACTGTTTGGACGGCCGGGAAGTGCCACCCAATTTAGACCGGAACCCAGTGGGGGAGGCATCCACAGGGACCGTACCCTCCTTCCCCTACCACCAATCTCTCGGAAAGACTTATGGACCCACATGTTTAACGTGATCGTACTCCGCATGAACACGGCGGCAGTTGTGGCAGCATGCAAATCCAACGCGCAAACCACCGGGCTACCGCGTCCGAAATGTGATAACAGCACGCGGTGTTCGCAAGTGGTCACCCACCCAAGTACTAACCGCGCCCGATGCTACTTGACTTCGGTGATCTAACGAGAACAGGTGTTTTCAGCATGGTAGGGCAAAAAAAAAATAGTTATGGGTGTTATTTTGTGCAATTCAAATGAATATAATGAATTATTGAAGAAATAAAGAGAACGTGAATACTGTGTATGTATGAATACTGTGTATGTATACGTGAGTACTAGTATGAGTCTACACAGAAAGTCATGTGCCGCCCACATTAGATTTTTACTTTCCCTGCAATACATGGTAATGTATAGGGAAAGTATTGGAGTCATGTCGAAAATCGCAACTCGAGTTTTCGACGAATCTACACGTTTTGGAACCTCTGGAACACGAAAACACTATTCTTAGTGTGGCGTCAGTGTGTGTGTTTGTATGTCTATCTGTGTTGTGACTCGTCACAACACGTTTTAATTTTTACTATTCAAAATTAACATTTTTTTTTTATAATTCATTAAATATTTTATTTTACTTTAAATTTATTATTCCAAATTATCTTATTCAAAATTGCTTTTATTTTATATAATCATTAATAGGCCAATTGTCTGTTTTCATAAATTAAATTATAACACGCTGTCGTATTCATATTTTCATGTACAGTCCACGCCCTCTTTCAAAACTGCGGCAAAACGACATCCTTTTTTTTGATGATTGGCAAAGGAATCTCCCCGGTTCAGCGAGAATTTAGTTTTTTTGGTATGGCATCATCCGGTTAGCGCGGGAGATATTGTGCTGACTCGTTCTTCTCTTAAAAATTTGTGGTGCGTGTAGGTGTGTTTAAAAAAAGGGGTCCCTTCTGGGACATCCCTTCGCCATTTTTTTATATATATCCATGTGGCTTTAAGTGCTGTAAAAAAAATTATTTTTTTACGGATTAAAAACCAACATATATTTGTTTTGTGTTTCTGTTTATGAATCAAGTCTGAATTTCTTGGATTTATTTCCTGTGGAATGTATATTTTACAAAGTGTAAATACAGGAATTTGCTATTTTCAAGTGGATTCCTTGTAATTGATTACTACATCAAGTACCTCATTGATTACTTTTTATTAAATTATTTGAGCCAAGTTAAAGAAATTTTATTTATTTCCCAGTTTGACAGCAGCGTTTGCCTGTATGGATATTCTCTGTGGATTTCACTTTTTTGCCAATTACTATGCAGTTCTGGTCTTATGCAAGGATCGTTATGTCTGTTATTAACATGACATAATTATTATAAACATCTTTCACCTGCCTTTTGTGGATTATTCTAAAAGATTTGCCCTCAGGATATGGAAACGAGTTAACAAGTCATCATGAAGATTGAAAATTTTCGCCATTTTATTTATACGTAGGGAAACATATTACAACAGCAAAGTGCATATTGGTGTTTCTGTGTGCAGTTCCATTTCACATTTTGAAACCGTGCCCTGCCATTATTTCCATTTTCTTTTCGCACTGCGTGTTTGAAACTTGACTTTAGCGAAAAAGGGGCTCTAGACGTGGCCATTATCATTGTGGAACCCGCGACTTAGCACGTCCAATTGGTCGCAGTTTTCAGCATTTATTATGAGACACAGTTTATTTTACACTATTCATAATTTTCTTAATTACAGGTCCTGAATACAAGTAATTTTATTTATAAAATGTTGAATTTAATTCATATTGTATTTCTTATGCATTTGTAATTTTTTTAGGCGCTCACATACAAATGGATATTATTTTATATTTTAATCTTTAAAACACAACGCAATGTTATATTTATTCAAAATTCTATTCCCCACTTATACGGTCCCATTCCATTAAAATTAACTATTTAATTAATTCCCATTCATTTTTAATTGTGAGTGTCCGACCCAACTAGATGTGTGATGGGGATTGTAAAAAAACTTTTATATTTCTTAAAGATCTCTTTTTACAGTCCTTATCACAACAATCTGTCCGTCTGCGTGTGTGTTTGTCTGTCTGTCTGTGTGTTTGTCTGCGCAATGTATGTATCCCCTTTAATTCAAAAACGAATGGAGCGAATTTCATAAAATTTGGTAGGTAAGTCACTTGTGTGTAACCCTGTTCCTGATTAGCTTTTGGTACGATTCGGAAAAAAGGAACCTGTCTTTTTTTGGGAAATGGCCCGCAAAAATTTTCAAAATCTAAAATAAAAACTACGTGTGCTGAAATATAGCAATTAAATGTTTGTTTTTTACGTAATTTTTAACGATGAAAAGAATAAGACCAACCCCATTCCAATAGGGCTAGCGTTCACGAGATATATTAGTTTTTTCGCATTTTCGATACGCCACCGTTAAAAAAAAGTCCAGTTACCAACTGAGAACGAAAATTGAATTAAAAGTGCAAATTCGGTGTCATTTTAAGTAATTATGGACGTTATTTTGTGCAATTAAATCAATATAATGAATTATTGAATAAATAAAGAGAAAGTGGATACGAGTCTGCAGGGAAAGTCACGTGCTGCCCACATCAGATTTTTCCTTTCCCTGCAATACATGGTAATGTATGGAATCATGGGAAAGTATTGGAATCGTGTCGAAAATCGCAACTCGAGTTTTCGAAGGATCTACTCGTTTTGAGACCTCTGGAATAGGAATAAACTATGTTTAGCGTGATGTCTGTGTGTCTGTCTGTGTGCAATGTATGTATCCACTCTAACTCAACTAATGGAACGAATTTTGTAAAATTTGGTAAGTCCCTTGTGGGTGACCCTGGTGCTGATTAGATTTTGGTATAATTCAGTATAAAGGAAACTTTTTTTTTTGCGAAATGGCTCCAAAAATTGCCTTTATCCACTCTAACTGAAAGACTAATTGACTAAATTTCACAAAATTTGATAGATGAGTCACTTGTGAGATACCCTGGTGCTGATTAGATTTTGATACGATTCGAAAAGGAAGAATCTGCATTTTTTACGAAATGGCCCGAAAAATTATTGATCGAAATTTTATCGAAATGGCCCGTAAAATTATATGTTGCAATTAAGCTCAATTTAATGCATACTGAGATAAAAAAATTACAAAATGAATTTGAATCCGCAGGGAAAGTCATATGCTGCTCACATCAGATTTTTACGTTTCCTGCAATACATAGTAATGTACTGCAGGAACTTTACAATACTTTCCCTATACATATAATGTATAGGGAAAGTATTGGACTTATACCAAAAATCTCAACTTGAGTTTTCGACGGATCTACACGTTCTGGAACTTCTATAATACGAAAAAACTATTTTTAGCGTGACGTCTGTGTGTGTGTGTGTGTGTGTGTGTGTCTCAGCGTGTCTGTCTGTCTGTCTGTCTGTGAAATGTATGCATCCACTCTAACTAAAAATCTAATTGACCGAATTTCATAAAATTTGGTAGGTAAGTCCCTTGTGGGTGACTCTGGTGCTGATTAGATTTTGGTGCGATTCGAGATTAATCGCCTTTTTGTGAAATTGACCACGAAATTGCCTGTATCCATTCTCGCGGGAAAAAATAGACCATGTCATTATTATAGCGAGTTTTTGTGCGATCAAAGCGATTCATAGCGAGAAGTATATTATTATTATAAAATTTTCAGAAGGTGCAAACATGGTTTGACACACTTCAGGAGGGCAAGTGTTTGAAGCACTATTACGTTTGTAAAGTGACATTTCCGTGGAGCAAGTACCTTGTCGTGGTCGAAGGGCTCCCCATTAGGGGCCAAAGCTTGCTCCAACTTTAAGTTGATCCTCTGACTGCTTTAGGGGGCAGTCATGACAACAACGATGGTTTTGGACGGTAGCCAACTGCTCATAGAGGTCCCAAGGGATCTCAGAGTAGAGGCTAAACATAAAGTGGACAAACTAAGTGAACTCTTAATAGAAAGAGGAGACATGAGCACGGATATGTGCAAGGAAATATACAGGGGAATAGCTGAGATTTATGAACTGTTTGTGGAACAATCAATCCAGCTAAAAGAGAAAGAGGCTCAGCTGGCTAGTAAGCCAACATTCGCGGAAACCACCAAAAGATCGGTGAGTGTTAAAAGACCAGCGAAGAAAGAGAACATTGTTCTCCTATACCCGAAGAAGCCTGGCAGCAATCAGAAAAAGGACTAGTTGTCAGTCCAGAAGAAACTGACCAAGGCAATAAGACCAAACGACCTAAAGATAGGCGTGCAAAGGATGAAACCCATAAAAGGGGGCGTCCTCATAAAAGTCAACACGGAGTCAGACAAACAAATTCTGGAGGATGCCATAAAGGCAAATGAAAGCTTGAAAGAAGTAGCAATAGAACAACCTAAGTTGAGAAATCCCAGATTGATACTAACATATGTTCCCAATGAAATGGGAGAAGAAGAGCTAAAAGAGAAGCTCATAAAACAGAACAACATAGAAGGGGAAATGAAAATCAAATACCCGATTAAAAGGAATACCTTTAATCACTGGGTAATAGAAGTGAATGCAACAGCATTCAAAGAGAGCATAACAAAAAGAAGTTTATATTTGGATTGGCTCAAAATCAAAGTCCATGAACACATTAATGTCCTTCAATGTTTCAAATGTTACAGATACGGCCATATCAAGAAAGACTGCTCTGAGGAAGAAAGTTGCCTAAAATGTGCTAAACCTGGACACAAAGGAAAGGACTGCAAGAAAAAAGCCTAATGCATAAATTGCAAAGAGGCCAATAAAAATCACGGAGCGAACGTGGAAGTGAACCACGATGTTTTGGATCATAACTGTCCGATAAGAATACGAGAAATGAAGTTCCAGAAGAACAGAACCGACTATGGGTAAAATAAACCTATGTCAACTAAACGTAGGAAGAACAATAGCAGCGGTGAATATCATTAATAAAGAGAAGGACAGTTACGATATTATATGCCTACAAGAGCCATACTATCTAAAAAAGAATGGCAAAATAGCAGGCTTTCCAAACAAAGTGGCAGTGTTTCAGTGCAACAAAAGCAAAGAACCCAGAGCAGCGATCCTAATAAGTAATACAAGGATCCAGGCCTTGGAAATTTACGCAACAAGAGACGTAGTTGCAATTAAAATCGACAGGAAGGAAATCAATATTGTAGTAATCTCATGTTACTATGCCCCATCAGAAGAGATAGAACCGAAACTGCTAGAAATAGAAGAAATAATAAATAGATTTCCAAATGACGAAATCATCATAATGGGTGATTTCAACGCAAAGAGCTTGCTATGAGGGCAGCATGAGGACAACCAAAGAGGTGAGGAGGTCCAAGCACTGGTAACAGCACAAGACCTCCTCATAGTAAACGACCCGGAGAGTGAACCAACTTTCCAAAGCTCCAGAGGAGTAAGTTGGGTTGACCTCACGCTGGCTAAGATCAGTAAACTCAAGATCATAGAATGGGCAGTAGACGAAGCAGAAACGGCATCTGAATATAGGAAGATAGTGATGAAGGTAGAAGATGATTATGAACATAATTGGAAAGAAGGAAGAATAAATATAAAGAAAATGGATTGGCTCAGACTTAAAGTGTCACTACCGGAAAAATTCGGGAAGTTGGATATCAGCTGGCTCATGAGCGCTCCGTTAAATAGCAGAATAAAGGCTATGACCAAAATGGTCAAAGAGGCATGCAAAGTCTCAACAGCAGAAAGAAAAAGTGGTGAGAAAAGGAAAAAGGAAGTCCCATGGTGGAATATTAACCTGACGATTTTGCGAAAAAGAGTCGCAGCATTGAGGAAGAGGTTCCAGGGGTGCAAAGAGGAAAATAAAAGAATGGACTACAAGATCCAATACAAGAAAGAGAAAGGTATTTTCAAAAAGAAAATAAGGCAGGCAAAGTTTGAATGCTGGAAGAAATACTTGGAAAAGATAGATCCTAGAGCACCCTTCGGAAGTCACTTCAGGATGCTGAAAGGCAAACTTTTGCCACGACTCAATATCAAGCAGGTCAGGTCCCCAACAGGGACAATAACGAATTCTTTAGAAGAAACTATAAAAGTGTTAATGGAATACCACTTCCCGGATGATGATCCAAATGATGACACGGAAGAGCAAAAAATAATGAGAGAAAGAGGCAATGAGAACCTACTCTCAGAAAAAGATAGCGAATTTAAGGAAGAAGAAGTCAGAGCAACCATAAGCAAAATGAGCCAAAAAAAGGCTCCAGGCACGGATGGTATCCCAATCGAAATTATAAATGAAGTGTTTATAGCAAATCCTAAATTATTCACTGCTACCATGAACAGATGCCTAAGAGAGGAAGAATTCCCAGAAACGTGGAAGACAGCAGAACTGATCCTTTTCAATAAGGAAGGAAAAGAGGGTAAAGACCCAAGTAGCTATAGACCAATCTGCTTATTAACTGCATGGAGTAAAGTGCTAGACAAACTAGTAACAAATAGAATAATGTTCTATATGAAAAAGACAAACAAATTAAGTACGAAACAGTACGGCTTTACACCAGGGAAAGGCACAGAAGATGCCATCTCAGAAATAGTGGAAACAATGAGAGAGAATAGGAGGCAGGACAAGAGCACGTGCATCATCTCGCTCGATGTAAAGAGCGCGTTTAACAACGTTTGGTGGCCTGCCGTGCTAGATATCCTAGCCAAGAAGAACTGCCCGAAGAACTTATATGGAATAGTCAAATGCTACCTAAGTGAAAGAAAAGTCTTCTACGACTCTGGGAATATCAAAATAGAACGAAAGTATGGGAAGGGATGCCCACAAGGATCAAATTCCGGGCCCCTACTGTGGAACATAATAAGTGACACGGCAGTAACACTTGATCTGCCGGAAGGAACGAAGATCCAGGCGTATGCCGACGACTTCGTCCTGATGGTGACTGGCACGGGGAGACCCGATATCGAGAATAAAGCTGGATTGGCTCTGAAACGAATAGAAGACTGGAGCAGGAAATACAAGCTGCAGTTCAGTCCGGAGAAAACGAAACAACTATACATGCCCAAACGCAAGAAAATGAGAGACGCACCAAGAATAAAGTATGGAGGCAAAAACATACAAGATAAGAAACAACTAAGATACCTTGGCGTCGTCCTGGACAAACACCTTCAATGGACAGCACATCTGGACTACCTTAAAGTAGCAATAAGGCGTCTGATAGATGGTCTAAATGGTATTAGTAGAAGAGAGTGGGGACTAACAGGACCAGTACTAAAAGCCCTGTATAAGCAGGGAATTGAGAGAATGGCCACATACGCTAGCAGCGCATGGTGGGAAAAAGAAGGAACGGAGAGAATGAAAGAAAAAATAGGACAAGTCCAAATACTCTCTCTATTAGCCATAACGAAGTGTTACAGGACGACAGCCACGGTAGCGACTCAGGTTCTGGCAGGTACTCTGCCGCTAGACCTGCAAATCACCTTAGAAGCCAAAATCCAAAGGCTGAAAAGGAAAGGGGAAGACTTCACGTTTGGAAGCATGTATTATAGAAGTGAGGAAATAGAAAAAGTAGAAGAGCCATGGAAAGAGCATCCAGCGGAGGAAAAAAGCATAGGATGGATAAAAGAAACTCCAAAAGGAGAAGGAATAGAAATATTTACAGATGGGTCGAAGATGGAAAATAGAACAGGAGCTGGATTTGCGGTATATATGGATGAAAGACAAATAGAAAGGAAAAGTTATAGATTAAGTGATAAGAGCAGTGTGTTCCAGGCGGAAGTACTGGCAATAGATAAAGCACTAGAGTGGCTAATTGATAAAGCAATGAAGAAGAAGATCATTAAAATATTTGTAGATAGCCAAGGAGCCCTAAAAGCCCTTGAATGCTACTATTCGAAGAACAGGCTGGTGAGGCAAGTCAAAGCAAAGATAGCAGAACTGGCCAAAAGTAAGATCAAGCTCGTCTTTTGCTGGATCAAATCACATATAGGAATCACAGGCAATGAAGAAGCTGACAGCGCAGCGAAAGACGGTACTACCCAAGAAGTACCTAGCATTGTGTGTGCAACTCCACTGGCAACAATTAAGATGGAGGCTCATAAGGAAGCATTGTCAATGTGGCAACAACGCTGGGACAATAGCACGAAGGGAAGGAGTACCTACGAGGTCTTCCCAAAAGTTTTCACAAAAAGAACATGTGGAAACTACTATATAAATCAAGTGATTACACTTCATGGGGCCGCACCAGGGTACTTCGCCAGGTTCAAAGTACCCAACACACCAAGATCGTGCAAGTGGTGTGGCAAGCCAAACGTGGACACAAGACACTTCGCAGATTGCGAAGTCTTCAAGCCCAGGAGGTTGAAGTCCTGTCCGAGCCTGGACAGCGTCACTTTGCTGAACTACCTGAGGAGTGGTAACTTCAGGTGTGCAACAGCAAGAACAATTAAGGACTTCCAAGAAGGACAGTAGTCCAGAAGACAATTGTATTTCCCTGTATAACCAATATTGTAAATATTTAGAATTGTATTTGTATTACCATATGCTTGTCTATTTTCTGACACAAGATGTCAAAGTTTGTATTTATGCTTGAAAAATAAAGAATTGCGCCTGGTCAAATCTTCCAACACCAGAGGACTAGTGAGGAGTTTTGGTCTCTATTTGGAAGTTTCGAGGTTCAAAATTCAAAATTGAAGGTGTCCAGAGTCCCTACCTTAGCATGGTATGCTTGAGATGAGCAGGATTTTTGAGCAGCGACAGAGCTCGTTGCGCCGTGGTTGCCCACTTGGGGCCGGGACGGTCTGTGGAATAAATTAAATATTTCACAGATAAGTGACTTATGGGTTAACCTGGTGATGATTAGATTTTGGTACGATTCGGAAAAAAATAGCCTGCCTGCTTTCGCAAAATGTCCCGCAAGAATCGTCAAAATCTGAAATAAAAAACTATGTATGTTCAAATATAACAATTAAATACTTGTTTTATACATAATTTTTGACGATGAAACGAATAAGACTAAGCACATTACACTAGGACTAGCTGTTCTCGAAATATTTTAGTTTTTTCGCATTTTCGCTTCCTCGCCTATGAAAAGAAGTCCAGTTACCAAATGAAAACGAAACCTGAATTAAAAGTGCAAATGCAGTGTAATTTAAAATAATCATGGATGTTATTTTGTGCAATTAAACTCAATGAATTATTGAAGAAATAAAGAGAACGTGAATATGAGTCTGCAGGGAAAGTTATGTGATGCCCCCATCAGATTTTTACTTTCCCTGCAATACGTGGGGGAAATATTCCCTGCAATACATTGGGAAAGTATAGGGAAAATATTGGAATAGTGCCGAAAATCGCAACTCGAGATTCCGACGGATCTATATGTTTTAGTACCTCTAGAATACGAAAAAACTATTTTTAGCGTGACGTCTGTCTGTCTGTGCAACGTGTGTATTCACTCTAATTCAAAAACGATTGCATCAAATTTCATAAAATTTGGTAGGTAAATCACTTGTGGGTCTCCCTGGTTCTGATTAGTTTTTGGTACGATTTAGGATAAAAGAGCCCGCTTCATTTGCGAAATGGCACGCAAAAATCTCATGTATCCACTCTAGCTAAAAAACTTATAACAAACCATTTCATTTTATGAAACATTTGGCTCTCTATGTCAAATCTATGAATATTTCATTCATATTACTTATATTTTGGACTCTAGAGTCACGTGATATCATCATATATCCGTTCATATAATGTGAGTGTAATTATTATTTCAATTTTTATTTAAAAAACTACCCAACATATTTTGCTAAATTTTTTTTTACACATTTTATGTGACAATCTGAACATTTTTTAAAATTTTCGAAGCAATTTATGAATTTTAACTCCGCTTTAAAAAATTTTTGAGACATTAAATCCCATAGGGTCCAATGTATTTTATTTTTTCAACCCGGGTTAATGCAAAACCAATCGGGTGATATTATTCATTTTCATTCCCCAAAATCCCACAGACCGTCTTAACAACATACTAAAATGCCACTTCGATAAAGTCATTATTACGGCAGTTATCGTGCTAACGGACAGACAAAACAGAATGCCTAAAGTCATAAACACTTTTCAACTATGTTGGAAAGCATTAATAACTTACAAATTATCTTTAAAATACACAGCAATTTTTACACTTACACATCATTCTTTGAAGTCTGTGTGTTTGTTTCTTTTTCTCATCATCACTTGAGAAAGGTTGCCTCGAATTTCATGAAATTGTGTGGGCTGTCTTGGAATAGCCCCACTTAAAATATAGAGTCCATACTTCGATTTTCTAGGACCAGGGGTTGTCGAGATATGAATAAAAAAATGCACAATTAAACCTACCATTGGTATAGAATTATGCAGACGATATATTTTCCGCAAATTTGTTCGAAGAAAATTATGTCATGTTGCTTAGCAACGTGACTTATTTTCTGACTTATTTGACAATCCAAATGTTTATACAACAGATGATTTTTATTAATTTTTTTTCGATTTATATGATTAAGAAATGAATATAAATATAAATTCATAAATGACTAGCAGTATATCCGTTCTTCGCACAGAAAATACATTATAAAGAAATTTAAAATTCACAATCATGCGCAATTTACTATTGCTTTCTAAATGACATTGTTATGCAAAACTTTCTATTAAAATATTTAAATTAATGCTCCTAAAGATAAGTTTAAGAATCTCTGTTTTCGCGCTATACAAAAGTATTTTCACAGGCAGATCTGAAGAATAAAACATCTTAATCCCGTTTCTAAGCAAATTTACAGAAAATATTAAATTAAATCAATAATACGCCAAAATGAAAGCGATGGAATTGTATAGAAAGTACTCGTTGTACTTACATTCTCGCAGATTAGAAAGTATACTCGTAGAAGGCCCAGGCCGCCCAACTCACCCGAGGGGTATGAGCAGCAAAGTGAGCGGCTGGTGAAGATATACTCGTGTATTAGTAGATATACTCGTGTATTAGTAGAAGATTACCCGTACTAGAAGATTACCCGCCCAACTCACCCGAGGGGTATGAGCAGCAAAGTGAGCGGCTGGTGAAGATATACTCGTGTATTAGAAGATATACTCGTGTATTAGTAGAAGATTACCCGTACTAGAATATATATTTCAAAAATCTTTGACAAAATGAAGCAGATGATGTAATAAATTGAAAATATCAATAATCCCCGTAATCTGTAAACCTGAAGGCCGTAATTAATATAATCCAGTCAAAAATGCAATTTCGATAAAATTTATTTTATATACATTTTTTTATTATTTAAATCGGAAAATATTTAATAAAAATCGTCTGCCGCACAAACATATTGGATTTAAATCCGTTGCTAATCGACATGATATAAATTTCTTCAAATAAATTGGCGGAAAGATATTGTCTGCATAATGTTATGTCTATGGAAGGTTTAATTGCGGTTTCTTTTTTTATTAATTCATAAAATTCGGTGCAGCCGTTCTCCCGTGATGATGAAACAAACATACAGAGACAGATTTTCAATTTTATTTACATAGATTGTTTCTGCATTTTTCACTAGATTATATCAATTGCAACCTTCGAGTTTAAAAATGGCGAGAATTATTGATATTTTCAATTTCTTTTGTCATTTGTTTTAATTTGGCAAAAAATTATCAAACTTATATATTGTGTTTAGCCAATTGTTGAAACAGAATTAAAATGGTATGGATATATCTTCCAATACCATTTTATGCTCTTCAGATCTGCCTCTGAAGATACTTTTGTACAGCGAAAACAAAGATGCTTATGCATCATGATGCGCAAATATGTGCGTACACAAACATATAGAGACAGATTTTCAATTTTATTTATATAGATTGTTTCTGCATTTTTCAATAGATTATATCAATTGTAACCTTCGAGTTTAAAAATGACGAGAATTATTGATATTTTCAATTTCTTTTGTCATCTGTTTTAATCTGGCAAAAAATTATCAAACTTATAAATTGTGTTTAGCCAATTGTTGAGACAGAATTAAAATGGTATGGGTATATCTTCCAATATCATTTTACGCTCTTCAGATCTGCCTCTGAAGATACTTTTGTATAGCGAAAACAAAGATGCTTATGCATCATTTTAAGAGAATTAAATTAAATATTTTATAAGAATGTTTTAAATAACAATGTCATTTACAACACTATTTCAATTTGCACATAATTGCGAATTTTAAGTTTATATTCCGCACGAAGAACAGAAATACTGCTAGTTCTAAATAAGATGATATACAGATATATAAAAATTTAGTAAACATAAATCGTATTTGAACGTTAATCACGCAAAATATGGCATCTCCTTCCTCTCTCACTTGCCTGTGATGCACCACTACGGAGGAAGTCAATCAGAGCATTAGATTTATGCAGTTGAGTCTTTTTCCCAGTTCTGTATAATCAAGCTAAGTTGTATCCGAGTATACTGTAGCTTCTGCAAATTGCAACTTTTTCTAATTGCACTTTTTTGGGGTCAAGGGATCGTAAAATTTAGACTCCCCCCTATTTTTAAGTAAATACCAATTACCGGAAGAGAAATTATATGAAAGAATTTAACATGAAATTGTAACAAACTTTCAAATTGGAAGTATGTATCAAAATGCAATTGAAAAGCTAGGTCAACTCTGCTGAAACACCTTGTATATTGATAAATGTAGGTTTCTGTTCTTCCAGATTCAAACGGTACTTATATTCGCGAATATACATTTTCAGTAAACATTCCGAAACCAGACTATAAAAAGGTTTTTAGCCTTTAAAATGCGTTTACCCCTATTAATTTGTTTTCTTAGTTCCAATTCAAAATATAAACAAACGTGGAGGAAACCTAAACTATTTTCCACTCCATGAAAAACAAAAACAGCCCCCCTTTCTCTTGCTACATATTTCGGATTCCATTTTCTAAGAAAACAAACAAAGCATCATCAATGCGTCGTCTTCCGTAGCGAAACTGTCTCCTTTACATGCGAGATGAACAATTTTCGAGCGACACACAGACCACAACGTAAAAAAACGAAAGAATCTCTAAGTAACGGGCGTAGTGCCTGGGCACAGATTTCTTTTCCGCTTCTTAAAACTAATCCTATCTATTTAGCCTTCATCAAATGAGATAGCGCTAAGAAAAATCATGATGGCGTGGACAATATATCATGCACGCGCGCCCTAGCGTATTCTGGAGAGGCATAAGGTTACGATGGCGCCTGAGTGTTGTTGCTTCATCCGTCTACTCTAATGACCAATTGGGAAAATATTGTTCATTGATAGAGATAAGGATTCAAGATAGGATCGTACGATCCTATTCAAGGAATGTTAATCCTGGCACCATCAAGTCGTATGGGAATTACATAGCACGAACGACTTTCGAGCTTACTTGGAGGCATATCTCGGGCATGATTCACGTAAAAAAATATTTAGTATTTCTGACACATTACAGTCCCCATTTGATTTAATATGTCATTAAATTGAAGACATATATTTCAATCTATATATATATAAAATTAAATTCAGTCTGCCGTTCTGTTTATCTGTTCCGTATACAATTCTACAGTTTTTGACAGCGTTTTTTAAAATTTGGTACGCTTATTCTTCATTGCGCATAACATCGTCTACATTAGGAGTTACTGGGTGGCTCTTTTCTTTTTCTTTGAACTTTTAACACATAGGTACAAATTCTTAAAATGTATAATAAAGGTACATGATTTTAAGATCAAAAGATAGATCGTTTCATTAATTAATTTTTTGAACCATCTAAATTTTTGTAATGTAATTTACTTCACGTTTCAGATAGCGTACTTCTACTTGACGCACTTTCACTTCATCTTTCACTGTTCCAACGTGGGGTATATATATATATAACTAGTTTCAGGTACTTTAACTGGTTAAAAAAGTAGCTCTGAATTTCGAATGATAGATAAATGTTTCTTTGAGGGCAAGATATAAATCATTAAGACAGAAAATGTAATAATATTTTCGATCTAACCTATTTATCCTAATATTACTTAAAGTCGTGCTTCAAAGAATAACTAAAAATGTTATTTGAGTTTTTAAAAAATCTTGCAGAGGAATGTTGTACCGGAAGCTCAGCTAACCAAGTACTGAATTTTGCATCTGCTTGAAACTTCAATTTTCCGCTACAGATGACATCCACAGACAGACAAACATATTCTTTTATTATGTAAGATAAAATGTTGAATGTGATGAATTCATTTCAAGAGTCCTATGACCTCTTAAGTTGACTCTATATTTTGATATTTTACAGTAAAAGATGAAACTTTGAATTTCTTGAAACTCAAACATTGCAATCTCAGCCGGGTCACTTAAAAGAATGAACAATTAGATCACACAACATATAACTTCCTGCTGATATTAACGTTTATCTGAAAAGCACTAAAATTTAGTACGGATCCGAATTAATGAAGGTAACTAGTTGCCCAAGGAGAGCATTTCATGACTATTTAATGTTTTATGCTCTATGGGTACTGTTATCTGCAATGGGAGCGTGATCTCTGTATATTCTCCATTCCTCCATCTTCTTTCAGGCTATATACTCTATTTATGTATGACGTATAATGGAAACTTGATAGTAACCTCGGAAGGGATTTATCGCTACATTATTTCTCTTCAACACCCGGCTTCCATTTTTGAATAGTCTACGCAATTCAAGGTTGGAACATAAATAAACACCTTGCATTTTTTTTTTTTTTTGAGCTGTATGTTTTTCAATAGAACGCCGGAGAAGTTATTTCGTTACAAAGATGCACTAATTTAAAGCAAAATCTTTATGCACTAATTTAAAGTAAAATCTATATTTGTACTATCTTTTACTAGTAGATAAAACAGACATCGCTCATGATGCAATACATATACAAATTCAAATAGTATTCCAAATCATACTGCGCTCATGATGCAATACATATACAAATTCAAATAGTATTCCAAATCATACTGATCTTAAAAATTTACAAATAAAAATCTAATGTGGGGAAACACATGCCCTTCCCTACAGACTCGAATTATTTTCCTCTTAATTTCTTCAATAATTCATTAAATGGAGTTTAATTGCACAAAATGGCAAGCATAATTATTTCCGGGTGGGACCGCAAAGTGGTAAGCGCGCGGAGCGAACCGAGTTCGATTCTCTGCTCTACCGAAACTGTTCACGCGGAGTACGATCACGTTAAATATGCGGGTCCGTAAGTCCTTTCGAGCGGTTGGTGGTAGGGGAAGGAGGGTACGGTCCCTGTGAATGCCGCCCCTACTGAGTTCTGGTCAAAATTGGGTGGCACTTCCCGGCCGTCCAAACAGATACTTTACACCTTTGGGTAGGTCGGACTGCCTGGGTCGAAGAAGAAGAAGCCTAATTATCTGAAATTACACTATTAAACTGAATTTGCATTAATTCCATTCTCGTTTTCATTGGTAACGGAACGTATTTTCAAAAGCGGCAAAAGACTAAAATATCTCAAGAACTGTTAGTCCTAGAGTTATGGGATTGGTCTTATTCTTTTCAATATCAAAAATTACGTATATATCAAGCATCTAATTGATACATTTAAGCATACGTATTTTTATTTTAGATTTTTGCAAGGCATTTTGCAAAAAGAAAAAAAAAAGGCAGGTTTTTTTCCGAATCGTACCAAAATCTAATCAGCATTAGGGTAACCCACAAGTGACTTATCTACCAAATTATGTGAAATTTGGTCAATTAGTTTTTTTTAGCTAGAGTGGATACATACGAATTTTGCGGGCCATTTTGTGAAAAATGGCAGGTTTCTTTATCCCGAATCGTGCAAAAATCTTATCCGTACTAGGGTAACCCAGAAGTGACTTGAATTTTATGAAATTTAGTCAATTAGCTTTTGAGTTAGAGTGGACACACGCACACAGACACACACACAGAGACGTCACGCTAAAAATAGTTATTTCGTATTCTAGAGGTCCCAAAACGCGTAGATCCCTTAAAAACTCGAATTTGCTACTTTCGACATAATTCCAATACTTTTCCTATGCATTACCATGTATTATAGGGAAAGTAAAAAGAATAGAATTCTCTATACAAAGTTACCATCAAAGGAAAATCTACAAAATAATATGTTCTGGTCCCATTTGTAAACCAATTTACAAAACATATGAAGTTTGGTCGACTTACGCCGAAATGAAAATGCTAAAATAGTAGTAAAAGGCGTTTCTCTATCATTTTTTTACTTTTCCTATCTATATATATAAAATTGAAAATATGTCTGTCTGTTTGTCCCGTCATCACGGGAGAATGGCGGAATCGAATTTCATGCAATTTTGTGGGTAGCCTGGAAATAGTCCCACTTAAAATTAAGTCCATGTTTGCAGTTTCTACGATCAGTGGTTCTCGAGATATTAGTAAAAAACAAAATTTTCGTTTGTCTCATCATCACGGGAGAACAGCTGAACCGAATTTGATGAAATTTTGTGGATAGCCTTAAAATAGCCCCCATAAATTTAGCCCAAGTTTCGGGTATCTAAGACCAGGGGTTGTTGAGATATTAATGAAAAACAAAATTTTTTCCTAGGAGTTCTACTCTCTAACTTCGTGGTTTATCCAAACGAGCTTGAAAATCATTTGAAAGTGAATTAAAACGTTATTTCAGAGATTGATGGGAGATTTTTTGCTCTAATTAGTCACTTTCTGAAAACATGAATTGTTTGAAACATGATTTAAATGGGAAATCTATCTCCATGGTTTAAGTTTCACAAGTTTTTACTGAACAATGCAAAGTATAAAGAAATCAAAATGGTTATTTAATTTCGCAGTTTATGAGGAAGATTCTATGTTATATCATGTTGCTTAGAAACGCAATTAAATTAAATTTAACTGTTAATTTTAATTATTATTTTTTCGATTTTAATAATAAATAAATGGATATAAAAATATATTTTAGGAAAGAACAATTTGATTTTTCTTATAGCATTTTTGACTGGATAATATCAATTACGGTCTTCAGGTTTAAATGTTATTATTATTGATATTTTCGAGGATTATTGATTCAGGGATTATTGATATTTTCAAGTAATTATGCAATTGTTTTATTGTGACAAAATTTGTTTAAACTCATATATTGTACGCTGTACGAGTAATCTTCTACAAATTCACGGGTATATCTTCTAACATACGAGAATATAAGTAGTACAGGTAGATTGGCATATGTTTTGATATATATTGGCATATATTGGAATCAATTACGACCTTCTGTTATAAAGAGTACGGGGATTATTGATATTTTCAATTTATTACGTCATCTCTTTTATTTTGGCAAATATTTTTGAGACTCATATTGTAATACGGGTAATCTTCTACTAACGCACTGGTATATTTTCTAATCTGCGATAACATAAGCAGTACGGTGTTGCATATATTGATTCAATTCCATTTTTTTGTAAATTTGCTTACAAAAGGGACCAGGATGTTTTATTTTTCAGATCTGCCCGTGAAGATAATTTTGCATAGTGAGAACAGATATTCTTAAACTTCTCTTTAGGAGCAATAAATTTAATATTTTAACAGAATTTGCACATGATTGCGAATTATAAGTTTTTTTATATTATGTACTCCGTACGAAGAACGGGTATGCTGCTAGTACATCTATATAAATAAAATTGAAAATCTGTCTGTCTGTCTGTCTGTCTGTTTGTCCCATCATCACGGGAGAACGGCTGAACCGAATTTGATGAAATTTTGTGGGTAGTCTCGAAATAACCCCACTGAACATTTAATCTGTGTTTTGAGTTTCTACGAGCAGTGGTTCTTGAGATATTAGTAAAAAACGAAATTTTCGTTTGTCTCATCATCACGGGAAAACGGCTAAACCGAATGTAATGAAATTTTGTGGATAGCCTTGAAAATAGCCCCCCATAAATTTAGTCCAAGTTTCGAGTTTCTAAGACCAGGGGTTGTCGAGATATTAATGAAAAACAGAACTTTTTCCCAGAACTTTACTCTCCAACTCCGTGGTTTATCCAAACGGAAAGGATGAAAATCGTTTGTTTAAAACGTCAAAATGAAATAAAACTTTATTTCCGAGTTTGATGCAGGATTTTTGCATTAATTTGTAACTATCGGAAAACATTAATTGTTTAAAACATGAATTTAAATGGAAAAATCTACCTCCATGGGTTATCTTTCACAAGCTTTTACCCAACGATGAAAAGTATAAAGAAATCAAAATGACTATTTAATTTCGCATTTTATGAGGAAGATTCTATCTTATATCATGTTGCTCGGCAAAGGAATGAAATTACATGTGTTGTTAATATTTATTATTATTTTTTCTATTTGAATAATAAATAAATGGATGTAAAAATATATTTTTTAAATGAACGGCTTGATTGTTCTCTTAATTATATAAATTGCGGACTGCGTACATCACTTTCATTTATTTTAGCAAAGAGGTTTCAAGCTCAAATATTGTGTTTAGCTACTAAACTCATATATTGTGTTTACCCAATAAATTCATTTAGCCGATTGTTGAAGCAGAAAAAGAGTAGAACGGGTGTATCTTATAATACAATTTTAGTGTTTTCATTTAGTATATACAAACTTGGATCAGGATATTTTATTCTTCAGATCTGCAAATTCAGAGCTACGAATTTAGCGGAATATCTCTAAATAACTTGGTAACTTTTCTTAAATTTTACCAAATTAGCGGAAATGTCTCCAAATTTATAAAAATGAGACAAATCAATGATTTGTTTTTTTAGAATAGAGTACTGAAATTATGTTTCGGAAGCATTTGTCGGTCAATCCATCCATCTTACTTAGTAACACATTTAACGAATTTTTTTAATATCACCAAATTGGTAAAAATATTTGTCAATCCTTAAAAATATCATGAAATTCATAAAATCGCGCTTAATAAATGAAAGTAATTGTTTTTTGTTAGGGGATAGTATTGTGATGATGTTTCGTCAATTTGTCGTAAAATGGAACTATCAGTTCTACAGTCCCACTTGGCGATAAATTTGGCGATTTATTAATTTATCGCTAAATTGACGAAAATGTCGCCTAACCTTCCACGGAGATCGCGTTATTCAGACGATATGATTTCCATCAATTTATTTGAAGCAAATGATATCATGTCGCTTAGCAACGGATCCAATGTGTTATGCGGTATACGATTTTATATTAAATCTTTTCCGATTTGAATAATAAAGATATATAAAATAAATTTCATTGATAATGAATTTTTGACTGGATAATATCAATTACGGTCTTCAGGTTCAAACATTATTATTATTGATATTTTCGGGGACTGTTGATTCAGGGATTATTGATATTTTCAAGTTACTATGCCATTGTTTTATTATGACGAAAATTGTTGAAACTCATATACAGTACGTTGTATGAGTAATCTTCTACAAATGCACGGATATATCTTCTAATCTACGAGAATATAAGTAGTACAGATATATTGGCATATATTTTGATATATATTGGCATATATTGGAATCAATTACGACCTTCTGGTATAAAGATTACGGGGATTATTGATATTTTCAATTTATTACGTCATCTCTTTCATTTTGGCAAATATTTTTGAGACTCATATTGTAATACGGGTAATCTTCTACTAACACACTGGCATATTTTCTAATCTGCGACAATATAAGTAGCACGGGGTTGCATATATTGATTCCATTCCTTTTTTTTTTTTTGTAAATTTGCTTACAAAAGGGGCCAGGATGTTTTATTCTTCAGATCTGCCCGTGAAGATAATTTTGCATAGTGGGAGCAGATATTCTTAAACTTCTCTTTAGGAGCAATAAATTTAATATTTTAACAGAATTTGCGCATGATTGCGAATTATAAGTTTCTTTATATTATATACTCCGTACGAAGAACGGGTATGCTGCTAGTCTATATAAATAAAATTGAAAATCTGTCTGTCTGTTTGTCCCGTCATCACGGGAGAACGGCTTAACAAAATTTTATGAAATTTTGTGGATAGCCTTAAAATAGCCCCCCATAAATTTAGCCCAAGTTTCAAGTATCTAAGACCAGGGGTTGTCGAGATGTTAATGAAAAATGAAACTTTTTTCTAGGAGTTCTACTCTCTAACTCCGTGGTTTATCCAAACGAAAAGCTTGAAAATTGTTTGAAAGTGAATTGAAACCTTATCTCTGAGTTTGATGGGAGATTTTTTGCGCTAATTAGTCACTTTCTGAAAACATGAATTGTTTGAAACATGATTTAAATGGGAAATCTATCTCCATGGTTTATTTTGCGCAAGCTTTTACTGAACAATGAAAAGTATAAAGAATTCAAAATGGTTATTAAATTTCGCAGTTTATGAGAAAGATTCTATCTTATATCATGTTGCTCAGAAACGCAATTAAATTAAATTTAACTGTTAATTTTAATTATTACTTTTTCGATTTGAATATTAAATAAATGGATATAAAAATATATTTTAAAAAAGAACGATTTGATTTTTCTTATAGCATTTTTGACTGGATAATATCAATTACGGTCTTCAGGTTTAAACGTTATTATTATTGATATTTTCGGGGATTATTGATTCAGGGATTATTGATATTTTCAAGTTATTATGCCATTGTTTTATTATGACAAAAATTATTTAAACTCATATATTGTACGTTGTACGAGTAATATTCTACAAATGCACGGGTATATCTTCTAATCTAAGAGAATATAAGTAGTACAGGTATATTGGCATATGTTTTGATATATATTGGCGTATATTGGAATCAATTGCGATCTTCTGGTATAAAGAGTACCAGGATTATTGATATTTTCAATGTATTACGTCATCTCTTTTATTTTGGTAAAGATTTTTGAAACTCATATTGTAAGACGGGTAATCTTCTAGTTACACACTCGTATATTTTCTATTCTGCGACAATATAAGTAGTACGGGATTGCATATATTGATTCAATTCCTTTTTTTTTGTAAATTTGCTTACAAAGGGGGCTAGGATGTTTTATTCTTCAGATCTGCCCGTGAAGATAATTTTGCATAGTGAGAACAGATATTCTTAAACTTCTCTTTAGGAGCAATAAATTTAATATTTTAACAGAATTTGCACATGATTGCGAATTATAAGTTTCTTTATATTATATACTAGCAGCATACCCGTTCTTCGTACGGAGTATATAATATAAAGAAACTTAAAATTCACAATCATGTGCCTATTCCTATAGTATACTAAATGGCATTTTTAATCAAAATATTCTGCTAAAATACTTAACATAATGCTCCTAAAAAGAAGTTAAGGAATGTCTGTTCTCGCTATTCAAAATTATCTCCACGGGTAGATCTGAAGAATAAAACATCCTGGCCTCTTTTGTAAGCAAATTTTCAAAAAATATGGAATTGAATCAATATATGCAAAATATGAGCGTTGAAATTGTATGGGACCCGTACTACTTATATACGCGAATATTAGAAGATATCACCTGTATTAGTAGATTACATGCATAAATTGAAAATATCAATAAATCCGTAATCTTTAAACCAGAAGGCAATATAATTGATTCCAATATGTGCCGAAATGAAAGTGCTAAAATTATATGGGAAGATATACCCGTACTACTTACAATATCGTAGATTAGAAGATATGACCTAATGTTAGTAAAAGATTACCCGTATTATAATATGAGTCTTAAAAATCTTTGCCAAAATGAAACAGATTAATTAATAAATTAAAAGCATCAATAATCCCCGTAATCTTCACACCAGAAGGCCGTACTTGATTCCAATATATGCCAATATATGTCAAAATATATGCCAATATACCTGTACTATTTATATTCTCAGAGATTAGAAGATATAGTCGTGCATTTGTAGACGATTACTCGTACAACGTACAATATATGAGTTTCAACCATTTTTGCCGCAATAAAACAACGGTATAAGAAATTGAAAATATCAATAATCTCTGAATCAATAATCCCCGAAAACATCAATAATAATAATGTTTAAATCTGAAGATCGCAATTGATATTATCCAGTCAAAAATATGAGGGCAATGAAATTTCTTTTATATACATATCTTCATTATTAAAATCGGAAAGTATTTAATAAAAATCTTCTTCCTCATAAACACACTGGATTTAAATCCGTTGCTAAGCGACATGTTATGATTTTCTTCAAATAAATTGGTGGTCAAAATATCGTCTGAATAATGCGATCTCTAATGAAGGTTTGGCGGCATTTTAAAAAATCGCCAAATTTATCGCCAAGTGGGACTGTATATATATATAGAGAGAGAACTGACAGTCCCACTTGGCGATAAATTGACGAACCATCATCCAAATATTATCCCCTAAAAAAACACAATTCAATTTATTTAGCGCAATTTTATCAATTTCAAGATATTCTTATGGATTTACAAACATTTTAATCAATTTGGTGATATTTTAAAAATTCGCTAAGTGTGTAAGACGGTTGGATTGACAGACAAATGCTAACGAAACACCAGTTCAGTTCTTTCTTCTAGCAAAACAAAATAAATTTCATTGATTTGCATCGTTTTTATCAATTTGGAGACATTCCAATCAATTTGGCAACGTTTAAGAAATTTGCCAAGTTAGCGATATCCAGGCAAATTCGTAGCTCTAAATTTGCAGATCTGAATAAAATATCGTGTTCCAATTTGTATATAATAAATGAAAACACTAAAATATTATTAGAAGATATACCCGTTCTACTCTTTTCCTGTTTCAACAATCGGATAAATTAATTTATTGGGTAGACAGAATATATGAGTTTATTAGCTGAACACAATATATAAGCTTGAAACCTCTTTGCCAAAATAAATGAAAGTGATGTACGCAGTTCACAATTAATAGAATTAAAAGAAAAATCAAACCGTTTTTTCTAAAATATATTTTTATATCCATCTATTTATTATTCAAATCGAAAAAAAAATAATAATCATTAACAAACACATTTAATTTTATTGAGTTACCGAGCAACATGATATAAGATAGAATCTTCTTCATAAAATGCGAAATTAAATAACCGTTTTGATTTCTTTATACTTTTCATCGTTGAGTAAAAGCTTGTGAAAAATATAAGCCATGGAGATAGATTTTTCCATTTAAATTCATGTTTCAAACAATTCATGCTTTCAGATAGTGACTAATTAGCGCAAAAAATCTCCACCAAACTCAGAAATAAAGTTTTATATCTCTTTGACGTTTTAAACAAACGATTTTCGTCCTTTCCGTTTGGATAAACCACGGAGTTAGAGAGTGAAACTCCTAGGGAAAAGTTCCGTTTTTCATTAATATCTCGACAACCTCTGGGGACTTAGAAACCCGAAACTTAGAAACCCGGGGCTATTTCAAGGCTACCTACAAAATTCCATTCAATTCGGTTCAGCCATTCTCTCGTGATGATGAGACAAACGAAAGTTTCGTTTTTTACTAATATCTCGAGAACCACTGGCCGTAGAAATTCCAAACATAGACTAAATTTTAAGTGGGGCTATTTCCAGGCGACCTACAGAATTTCATCAAATTCGGTCCAGCCGTTCTCTCGTGATGACGGGACAAACAGACAGACAGATTTTCAATTTTATATATATAGACTCCGTACGAAGAACGGGTATGCTACTAGTACAGTGGCTAGAAGGGACAGTGGCTAGTTCTAGACACTGTACTGCTAGTCTATGTAAATAAAATTGAAAATCTGTCTGTCTGTCCCGTCACTACGGGAGAACGACTGAACCGAATTACAGAAAATTTTGTGGGTAGTCTGGAAATAGTCCCACTTAAAATTTTGTCCATGTTTGGAGTTTCTACGATCAGTGGTTCTCGAGATATTAGTAAAAAACGCAATTTTCGTTTGTCTCATCATCACGGGAGAACGGTCGAACCGAATTTAATGAAATTTTGTGGATAGCATTGAATTAGCTCTCCATAAATTTAGGCCAAGTTTCGAGTATCTAAGACCAGGGGCTGTCGAGATATTAATGAAAAACGAAACTTTTTCCAAGGAGTTCTACTCTCTAACTCCGTGGTTTATCCTAACGAAAAGCTTGAAAATCGTTTGAAAGTGAATTAAAACTTAATCTTTGAGTTTGGTGGGAGATTTTTTGCTCTAATTAGTCACTTTCTGAAAACATGAATGGTTTGAAACATGATTTAAATGGTAAATCTATCTCCACGGTTTATTTTTCACAAGCTTTTACTGAACAAAAGTATAAAGAAATCAAAATGGTTATTTAATTTCGCAGTTTATGAGGAAGATTCTATTTTATATCATGTTGCACAGAAACGCAATTAAATTAAATCTGTCTGTTAATTTTAATTATGATTTTATCGATTTGAATAATAAACAAATGGATATAAAAATATATTTTAGAAAAGCAGGATTTGATTTTTCTTATAGCATTTTTGACTGGATACTATTAATTACCGTCTTCAGGTTTAAACGTTATTATTATTGATACTAGCAGCATACCCGTTCTTCGTACGGAGTATATAATATAAAGAAACTTGAAATTCATAATCATGCCCAAATTCTTATAGTATACTAAATGACATGTTTAATCAAAATATTCTGTTAAAATATTTAATATAATGCTCCTAAAAAGAAGTTTAAGAATCTCTGTTCTCGCTATATAAAATTATCTTCATGGACATATCTGAAGAATAAAACATCTTGGACCCCTTATGTAAGCAAATATAAAAAAAAATATGGAATTGAATCAATATATGCAAAATAAAAGCGTTAAAATTGTATGGGACCCGTACTAATTATATATGCGAATATTAGAAAATATAACCTGTATTAGTAGATTACATGTATAAATTGAAAATACCAATAAACCCGTAATCTTTAAATTTGAAGACAGTCATTTATTCCAATATATGTCAAAATTAAACTGCTAAAATTATATGGGAAGATATACACGTACTACTTATAATGTTCGATTATTAGTAGAAGATTACCCGTTTTGCAATATGAGTCACAAATGTTTTTTGGTAAAATACAACAGACGACGTAATAAATTGAATATATAATTAATCCCCTTAATCTTCATACCAGAAGACTGTACTTGATTCCAATATATATGCCAATATATGTCAAAATATATGCCAATATACCTGTACTACTTATATTCTCGTAGGTTAGAAGATATACCCGTGCATTCCTAGAAGATTACTCGTACAACGTACAATATGCGTGTGTCAGCAATTTTTGCCGCAATAAAACAATGGCGTAATAACTTAAAAATATCAATAATCCCTGAATCAATAATTCCGGAAAATATCAATAATAATAATGCTTAAACCTGAAGAGTATAATTGATATTATCCAGTCCAAAATGAAATGGCAATGAAATTTATTTTATATACATATCTTCATTATTCAAATCGGAAAGGATTTAATAAAAATCGTCTGCCGCATAAACACATTGGATTTAAATCCGTTGCTAAGCGACATGATATCATTTGCTTCAAATAAATTGGTAGAAAAAATATCGTCTAAATAGTTATATTTCTATGGACCATTTGGCGACAGTTTCGTCAAATTAGCGACATTTTAAAAAATCGCCAAATTTATCGCCAAGTGGGACTGTAGAACTGACAGTTCCACTTTGCGACAAATTGACGAAATATCATCACAATACTATCCCCTAACAAAAAACAATTAATATCATTTATGTAGTGCAATTTTATCAATTTCAAGATATTTTTACAGATTTGAAAACATTTTTATCAATTTGGTGACATTTTAAAAATTCGCTAAATGTATTATTAAGTAGGATGGTTGGTCTGACAGAGAAATGCTAACCAAACATTATTTCAGTACTCTCTTCTAACAAAACAAAAAAAATTTCATTGATATGTAGAAGACCCAAGCCACACGACCAACCCAAAGGTTTATGGCAGCTGTTTGTGTTGTTGTTGTTGAAACCCAGACCGTCCGACCTACCAGAAAGGTGTAAGGTAACTGTTTGGACGGTCGGGAAGTGCCACCCAATTTAGACCGGAACCCAGTGGTGGAGGCATCCACAGGGACCGTACCCTCCTTCCCCTACCACCAACCTCTCGGAAGGACTTTCGGACCCACATGTTTAACGTGATCGTACTCCGCATGAACACGGCGGCAGTTTTTGGCAGTGGCTGGAATCGAACCCGGGCCTACCGAGTGCAACTCCAGCGCGCTAACCAATGGGCTGCCGCGCCCCGGCAGCTGTTTGTGTGTCGTTTATATCAATTTGGCGACATTTCCGTCAATTTGGCAAAGTTTAAGAAAAGTTGTCAAATTAGCGATATCCCTCCAAATTCGTAGCTTTGAATTTGCAGATCTGAATGAAACATTCTTATCCCGTTTCAATATACTAAATGAAAACACTACAATTGTATTAGAAGATATACCCGCTCTACTCTTTTTCTGTTTCAACAATCGGCTATATGAATTTATTGGCTAAACACAATATATGAGTTTAGTAGCTAAATACGATATAAGCTTGAAAACTCTTTGCCAAAATAAATGCAATTGATGTACGCAGTCAGCAATTAATATAATTAAAAGAAAAATCAAACCGTCCATTCATAAGATATACTTTTATATCCATTTATCCATTTATTTATTATTTAAATCGAAAAAAAAAAAAAAAAACATTGACAAACACATTTAATTTAATTGCGATGCCGAGCAACATGATATATCCTCCTAAAATGTTAAAATTTATTAACCAGTAACAGCACACCCGTTATTCGTACGGAGTGTATAATTTAAAGAAACTTAAAGTTCGCAATCATGTGCAAATTCTGTTAAAATATTAAATTTATTGCTCCTAAAGAGAAGTTTAAGAATATATGTTCTCACTATGCAAAATTATCTTCACGATCAGATCTGAAGAATAAAACATCCTGCCCCCTTTTGTAAGCAAATTTACAGAAGAAAAAATAGGAATTGAATGAATATATGCAACCCCGTACTAATTATATTGTCGCAGATCAGAAAATATGCCAATGTGTTAGTAGAAGATTACCCGTATTACAATATGCGTCTCAAAAATATTTGCCAAAATAAAAGAGATGACGTAATAAATTGAAAACATCAATAATATCCGTACTCTTTATACCAGAAGGTCGTAATTGATTCCAATATATGCCAATATATATCAAAACATATGTCAATATACCTGTACTACTTATATTCTCGTAGATTAAAAGATATACACGTGTATTTGTAGAAGATTCGTACAACATACAATATTGAGTTTAAACAATTTTTGTCATAATAAAATAATTGCATAATAACTTGAAAATATCAATAATCCTTGAATCAATAATCCCCGAAAATATAAATAATAATAATTTTTAAACCTGAAGACCGTAATTGATATTATCCAGTCAAAAATGCTATAAGAAAAATCAAATCGTTCTTTTCTAAAATATATTTTTATATCCATTTATTTATTATTCAAATCGAAAAAATAATTATTAAAATTAACAGACAGATTTAATTTAATTGCGTTTCTGAGTAACATGATATAAGATAGAATCTTATAACATGTTAAATATGTCATGTCTTATAACATAAACTGCGAAATTAAATAACGATTTTGATTTCTCTATACTTCTCATTGTTCCGTAAAAGCTTGTTTTAAATAAACCATGAACCATGGAGATAGATTTCCCCTTTAAATCATGTTTCAAACAATTCATGTTTTCAGAAAGTGACTAATTAACGCAAAAAATCTCCCATCAAACTCAGAGATTAAATTTTAATTCACTTTCAAACGATTTTCAAGCTTTTCGTTTGGATAAACCACGGAGTTAGGGAGTAGAACTCCTAGGAAAAAGTTCCGTTTTTCATTAATATCTCGACAACCCCAGGTCTTAGAAACTCGAAATTTGGACAAAAGTTATGGGGGGATATTTCAAGGCTATTCACCAAATTTCATTAAATTCGGTTCAACCGTTTTTCCGTGATGATGAGACAAACGAAAATTTCGTTTTTTACTAATATCTCGAGAACCACTGGTCGTAGAAACTCGAAACACGAATATAATTTTAAGTGGGGCTATTTCTGGGCTACCCACAAAATTTCATCAAATTCGGTTCAGCCGTTCTCCCGTGATGGTGTGACAAACAGACAGACAGACAGACAGACAGACAGACAGACAGATTTTCATTTTTATTTATATAGATAGATTTTCGGGGATTATGGATTCAGGGGTTATTGATATTTTCAAGTTATTATGCCATTGTTTTATTATGACAAAAAATTTTTAAACTCATATATTGTACGTTGTACGAGTAATCTTCTACAAATACACGGGTATGTCTTCTAATCTACGAAAATATAAGTAGTACAGTTATATTGGCATATGTTTTGATATATATTGGCATATATTGGAATCAATTACGACCTTCTGGTATAAAGATTACGGGGATTATTGATATTTTCAATTTATTACGTCATCTCTTTTATTTTTGCAAAGATTTTTGAGACTCATATTGTAATACGGGTTATCTTCTAATGTACTAATACAGGTTATATCTTCTAATATTCGCGTATATAAGTAGTACGGGTCCTATACAATTTTAATGCTTTCATTTTGCATATATTGACTCAATTCCTTTTTTTTTTTTGTAAATTTGCTTACAAAAGGGGTCACGATGTTTTATTCTTCAGATCTACCCGTAAAGATAATTTTTCATAGTGAGAACATATATTCTTAAACTTCTCTTTAGGAGCAATAAATTTAATATTTTAACAGAATTTGCACATGATTGCGAATTATAAGTTTCTTTATATTATATACTCCGTACGAAGAAATGGTATGCTGCTAGTTCAACGTTAAGAACACGGTACCGTGGATCTTACACATTATATTTTTATTGTAAAAGAAGTAAATTCATTGCATTATATAAGGAAAGTCATATGCTGCATACATCAGATATTTACTTTCCATATATACATAATATAATGTATAAGGAAAGGAAAGCATTGTGACTTGGTCGAAAATTCGAATCCGACATTTCGACGGGAGAGCACGTGTCAAGCATCCTTGGACACGAATCAAACGTTTTGAGGTGCGTGTGTGTGTGTTGAAGACCCAGACCGTCCGACTCATCCGAAGACTTGAGCAACTATTTGGACGGCCGGAGGTGTGTGTGTGTGTGTGTGTGTGTGTGTGTGTGTGTCAGTGAGCCTATGGAGACGATATCTCACGAACGAATGGCAATTCGAACGAAATTCGGTACAAAAATTACAATCCGCTAGTACTGGAAGCCTGTTGTTTTAAAATGTAATCGAATGTACAGAACCCCCCCCCCCCTAAATTTTTGAGTGAAATTTTGAAAAAAATCATCAAAAAGTTAAACCTTTAATAAAATTATGCAAACAGTCATATCTTACGTAATTTTTCATTAGAAAACGATTGGCATAAACTTTAGAAAGCTAGCATGAACCGTTCTCGAGACATTACACATTTTTCAAATACATTTATCAAAAAATCATATAAAAAACAAAATATTAACTATTGTGAAATATGTTCACTTTTCATATGTAATATCATCCGATAAAGATGGTGACATCATTCTCGTGAATCTAACTTGTTCCACTCATGAGAAAATATATTTTGGGGAACACTTTTGTACTTGAAAGCCAATAGTCGTTTATCTGCTATAGGAATAACTTATTTCTCCGTCCATAACGCTTGGCGAAATTTTAGCGACGAATTTGGCAGAATTTCGCAAATTCGGAGACTATTTTAAATGTTGCCAAATTAACGAAAATTTCGCCAAATTGGTAAAAATGACTCTAAAACAATGAAAATGGCGACTAGATGACGAAAGTTCAATATCTTGGGAAGAATATAAGTATCTACTAGTATAAGAATGACCTATTTTTCCTTGCGTAAAGTTTGACGAATTTGTCGAAATATCTCCAATTTGCTGACTTTTAAAATGTTGCCAAATTGACGAAATATCACCCAATAGATAACATTTCGCTAAATTGACGAAACCGACGCTAAATCAATGAAATGACTAATTGATGAAAATTCAATATCTTGGGAAGAATATAAGTATCTACTAGTATAAGAATGACCTATTTTTCCTTTCGTAAAGTTTGACGAAAGTTTGATGACGAATTTGTCGAAATATCTCCAATTTGCTGACTTTTAAAATGTTGCCAAATTGACGAAATATCACCCAATAGATAACATTTCGCTAAATTGATGAAACCGACGCTAAATCAATGAAATGACTAATTGATGAAAATTCAATATCTTGAAAAGAACATAAACAAAAGTATTGACCCGACCCACCCGAAGGTATACGGATGATGAAAAGTCGTTACGACACCAATCCTGGGCCACTTAGCACACCGCCCAATCGAACGCCAGGGGAAAAGCCCCGGCCGCCAGATCACGATTCAACACCTCAAGTCGGACCCGCCACGTGGAGAGAGAAAAAAGAGAACCCCAGACCGAAAAAGCAAAACAAGCTAGCAACCACCATACTCGCTCTCTCGAGAATCATCCTGACTAGAAGTTAAAAAGACAACAAACTCTGTTGTACAGCCAAACAAATGATAATTAAACCAAATTAACGAAGCACTGCAAACTTGCAATACATGGGTACAACCATAGTTATACAACATAAATAACGAAATATGATTTATTAATTTTTCCTGTCAAAATCTATTGCTACTACAAAATTCATATAGAAGTTGAAATAAATAAAGAAACAAGTTTATTTTATTTATCAAGGCAAGATTAAAAGCTTTAATTACATAATTTTACCAAGAAAATACTGATAACAAGAAAGATCACTCATGCATAAAGCATTGTAATGACACACTTTCCAACTGCAATGCAATTTTATTTAAACATCTCTAAAATGCGATACATTCAGCTGTAATATTTTTAAAATTATCACAATACTACAATAATTTATTATATTTGAAAACTTAAAACTTCATCGAAAAAAATGAACTTTATTCAAATAACGTCTTTGAAATATATGTCGCCTGGCTCTCTATGAAAAAGCAATAAATATTTCAATCATGCACTTTTTTCCATTCCTTTCATTCATCACAATACTACAATAATTTATTTTACTTAAAAACTTAAAACCATGGAGGTAAAAGTAATTTTACTCTATGAAGACTTCTTCGAAAAGTCTGCTATAAAATCGTCTGCGTCTCTATTTAAAATCAATTAATGTTTCATTCATATCAGCTATATTGCAGACTCCAGAGCCAAATAATTTTGCATTAAAGAAATTCAGCAATTCTTATACAACTCATCTTACAGCTTCATGTGTTTACATTCTCCGTGAAAATTAAGAGTCGTTGTAGAAATAATCAAAGTTTGATGATCATTTAAACGCAAATATATTCTAATTGCGTTGTTCCAGAATACAGATGCACAGAAATTAAGCAAAAATAAAGCGGTTTTAGAACGGATACAATACTAAATATAAATTAAAAAGAAGTTTAAAAATCACGATTTTGACACAAGATGGAAGGCATTGATCGCTTAAACTCAAATATAATGTAATTGCCCTATTTCAGAAAATGGATGCACAGAAATTAAGTAAAAATAAAGTGGTTTTAGGACGGATACATCACTAAATATAAATTAAAAAGGACTTTAAAAATCACGATTTTGACACAAGATAGATGCCTGGGGCACGGTAGCCCATTGGTTACCGCGCTGGTGTTGCACTCGGTAGGCCCGGGTTCGATTCCAGCCACTGCCAAACCTGTCGCCGTGTTCACGCGTAGTACGATCACGTTAAACATGTGGGTCCGTAAATCCTTCCGAGAGATTGGTGGTAGGGGAAGGAGGGTACGGTCCCAGTGGATGCCTCCCCCACTGGGTTCCGGTCTAAATTGGGTGGCACTTCCCGGCCGTCCAAACAGTTACCTTACACCTTTCTGGTAAGTCGGACGGTCTGGGTCTCAACAACAACAAGATAGATGCCATATTTTATTTTGAAGTGGGTCACCTGATCTTTTCATATGATATGGGTGTAATTATTATTTTAATTTTTATTTAAAAAACTACCGAATATATTTTGTTGAATTTTTTTTTTATATTTTTTATGGGATAATTTGAATATTTCCTAAAACTTTCGAAGCAATTTGTGAATTTTAAATTCGTTTAAAAAATGTTTGAAAAAGTAGGTCCCATAGAGTTCAATGTATTACATTTTTTCACCCCGGGTTCAATACAAAACTAATTGGGTGATATTATTCATTTATATTCCCACCGCTCTCACATACCGTCTGAACAACATACTAAAATTTCATTTTGATAGTCATTTTTACTGCAGTTATCGTGCGAACGGACAGACAGACAGAATGAACAAAGTCATAAACAATTTTCATCTATGTTTCAAAGTGTTTAAAAGGTTGGTTTAGATTCAGGCATACGCAAAGCGTTCAAATCACTGCACATCTGGTATTTGAATTTTCGACCACATCACAATACTTTCACTTATATACGTATTGCAGGTGTGATGACTTTAAATTATGTTACAAACGCCCAATATTCCCTTTGACTCCTCTTCTTTCGTCTGTCTCGAAGGCCAGGCAAAGAAATCACAGTCCATGACGTCAGCATGGCGTGAGGATGGCGTGAGTTAGGGATTGCCAGGATTTTCTAATTAGAAGAAGGGTTGTCAAATTTCGCGATTTATCGCCTATTTGGTGACTTTCGGAATGTTCCAGAAACTTCCCGATAGAACGATTATTCTTTGAGGTATAGAGATTTCCAGAAGTTTCTATGGAGAGACTATAGAAAAGAGTCATCATTGAATCAGAGAGTTCAGTTGGCGAGTTGAAAATATACGAGCCACAGTGTGCTGTGACTTTTGTCAATGTTTTGAGAATAGTGGTATGTCAATGTTTTGAGAATTATTTTCGCCAGTATTTTGAAAATATTATCGGTTATTCTGTGAAATGAGTGGAGCATTTAAGTGCTGTTTGATTGTATATTGTTCCTGTTTACTTTGCGCTTGTGAATAAACGTAAGTTATCCAGAAACTTGGACTCGTTCTTGTATCCTGTGTATACACACCCACGATTTTAGAAGATACGTTTCGTAACAATGATACAGTTTAGCTTCACAGCCAGAAAAGTAATAAGTTCAAGTTCCTCTATTTCTAAAACTTCAACTTCTCTCTGTCTATCTGTTCTATTTAAATTAATAAGTTCAAGTTCCACTATTTCTAAAACTCTTCCCCTTCTCTCTGTCTATCTGTTCTATTTAAATTAATAAGTTCAAGTTCCACTATTACTAAAACTCTTCCCCTTCTCTCTGTCTATCTGTTCTATTTAAATTAATAAGTTCAAGTTCCACTATTTCTAAAACTCTTCCCCTTCTCTCTGTCTATCTGTTCTATTTAAATTAATAAGTTCAAGTTCCACTATTTCTAAAACTCTTCCCCTTTTCTCTGTCTATCTGTTCTATTTAAATTAATAAGTTCAAGTTCCACTATTTCTAAAACTCTTCCCCTTCTCTCTGTCTATCTGTTCTATTTAAATTAATAAGTTCAAGTTCCACTATTTCTAAAACTCTTCCCCTTCTCTCTGTCTATCTGTTCTATTTAAATTAATAAGTTCAAGTTCCACTATTTCTAAAACTCTTCCCCTTCTCTCTGTCTATCTGTTCTATTTAAATTAATAAGTTCAAGTTCCACTATTTCTAAAACTCTTCCCCTTTTCTCTGTCTATCTGTTCTATTTAAATTAATAAGTTCAAGTTCCACTATTTCTAAAACTCTTCCCCTTCTCTCTGTCTATCTGTTCTATTTAAATTAATAAGTTCAAGTTCCACTATTTCTAAAACTCTTCCCCTTCTCTCTGTCTATCTGTTCTATTTAAATTAATAAGTTCAATTTCCACTATTTCTACAACTCTTCCCCTTCTCTCTGTCTATCTGTTCTATTTAAATTAATAAGTTCAAGTTCCACTATTTCTAAAACTCTTCCCCTTCTCTCTGTCTATCTGTTCTATTTAAATTAATAAGTTCAAGTTCCACTATTTCTAAAACTCTTCCCCTTCTCTCTGTCTATCTGTTCTATTTAAATTAATAAGTTCAAGTTCCACTATTTCTACAACTCTTCCCCTTCTCTCTGTCTATTTAAATTAATAAGTTCAAGTTCCACTATTTCTAAAACTCTTCCCCTTCTCTCTGTCTATCTGTTCTATTTAAATTAATAAGTTCAAGTTCCACTATTTCTAAAACTCTTCCCCTTCTCTCTGTCTATCTGTTCTATTTATTTATTTAAATTCATTTTCTCTGGAAATAAGATTTTTAAACGAAGTGCGGTTCTAGCCGGAAGATATTCTTCACGAGGTTTAAAATAAATTTCACTGAAATAGAATTATTGAAGGAAATTCTTGATTACGTTCTAAACTTGAATAGCATGCTTTTGTGATTCATATTCCAAATTATGCACTTCTGGGTATAAATCAATCGTCTATATATTAAATATATGTCTATATAAAAACATATATGATCTCCACTCGATTTTAATGCGTATTTCTTTTCGATAGTGTAAGTTCCACAGTAGAGATCCGATATTTTCGATTATCCGACATTCCGAAATATCTGACCATAGTTTTTCGTATAGTTTTTTTCGTATAGTTTATACATTCCCTCATACATAGGGAAATGTATAGCGAAAATGCGGGCGGGGTACGGGCACGTTAAATAGGTTGGTTCGTAAGTCCTTGAAAGGTTGGTTCGTAAGTCCTTAAGAAAGGTTGGTGGTAAGAATAGAAGGGTACGGTCCGTGTGGATGCCACATCCACAGGGTTCCGATCAAAATTAGGTGGCACTATGCCTGCTGACGACACAGATACATTGCAGAATCCACTTCGACAATAAGAGCTTGTAATTTCGTCCCAGTAGCTCAACGGTAGAGTGTCGGTTGGCCAGTTCGAAGATCCAGTGTTCGATATCAGGTTGGGGCAGCAATGCTCTCTACAGTGGCTCCCGAACAAACCAACTTTGTTAAGTAGTGCAAAGATTTTGGAGGTCTGAAAGTGAACCTAGTACGACTAGCACGGATTCAGTGGACTGTGGGATATGGAAAGAAGATTTCAAATTGAGAGGATAATGGCAACGCAGCATACTAACCTGGGTAAAAATAGTACAATCAGGAAGCTAACCTGAGGTAAAAATAGCAGGACGTGGTAAATCAGATTGACATTTGAGCAGAAATCTAACATTAGAGTGTGAAGAATGCAAAGTCCACTTCGATAATAAGAATTTGCAATTTTGTTCCAGTAGCTCAACGGTAGAACATCGGCTGGCCAATTCGGAGATCCAGAGTTCGATTCCCAGTTGGGACAGCAAGGCTTTTTACGATCTTACACCTTCAGGTAGATCGGACGTTCTGGGTCGAAGAAGAAGAAGTTAGATTTACGGGAATTACAAATTAATTGAGAAATAGTTTTACATGTTGTCATCTAGAAAAGCGCCGAATGTAGAATTCAACGTTTGGAACATTGTGCTGAAGATCTTGTACTTCGTTTTACTTTCCCTGCAATACATGGTAATGTATAGGGAAAGTACGAGAATCGTGTCGAAAATTGCAGTTCCAGTTTTCGACTGATCTACACGTTTTGGGACCTTTACAGCATGAAAAAACTATTTTAGCGTGACGTATGTGTGTGTCTGGGGGGGGGGGGGTATCTGTGCATGTGTCTGTCTGTGCATCCACTCTACTTCAAAAATTAATTGACCAAATTTCATAAAATTTGGTAAACCAGTTGTCGGTTAGCTTGGTGTTGATTAGATTTTAGCATGACTCGGGATAATAGAATCTGCTTTTTTTTGCGAAATGGCCAGCAAAAATCATATATATCCACTCTAGTTAAAAGACTAATTAATAAAATTTCACAAAATTTGGTAGATAAGGCTAGGGTTAATCTGTTACTTATTAGATTTTGGTACGATTCAGGAAGAAAGAACCTGCCTTTTTTTGCAAAATGACCCTCAAAAATTATAAAAATATAAGCAAAAAAAATTAATCATGCATAAAACATTGATTATGAAACACTTTCCAACTGTAATTTTATTTAAACATCTCTAAAATGCGATACATTCAGCGGAAACATTTTTTAAATTATCATAATACTACAATAATTTATTATATTTCAAAACTTCATCGAAAAAAATTAACTTTATTCAAATTACGTCATTGAAATATAAATTGCCTGGTTCTCTATGAAAATGCAATAAAAATTCCATTCATAAACATTTATTCCATTCCTTTCATTCATCACAATACTACAATAATTTATTTTACTTAAAGACTTAAAACCATAGAGGTAAAAGTAATTTAACTCTGTGTTTAAAACTTCACCGAAAAAGTCTGCTGTAAAATCGTCTGTTCTCTATGTAAAATCAATGACTGTTTCATTCATATCCACTATATTGCAGACTCTAGCGCTAAATAATTTTGCGTTAAAGAAATTCAGGAATTTTTATATAAATCATCTACATGATAAGTAAACACCAAAAGATGTAGAATGAGTGGTATAAGAATTGCTGCATTTCTTTAACGCAAAATTATTTATCTCATGAGTTTGCAATATAGCTGATATGAATGAAACATTCATTGATTTTACATAGAGAAGCAGACGATTTTTTCGATGAAGTTTTAAGCATAGAGTTAAATTACTTGTACCTCCATGATTATCTACATGATGAGTACAGCATGATGTGTTTTCAATCTCCATAAGTGAAAATTAGGTTTCGTTGGGGAAATAATCAAAGTTTGATGATCATTTAAACTCAAATATATTGTAATTGCGTTGTTTCAGAACATTGATGTACAGAAATTGAGCAAAAATACAACGGTTTCAGGACGGATACAACACCAAATATAAATTAAAAAGAACTTTAAAAATCACGATTTTGACACGAGATGGATGTCATATTTTATTTTGAAGTGGGTCACGTGATTTCTTCATATACTGGTCATGTGATCTCTTCATATAATGGGTGTAGTTATTATTTTAATTTTTATTTAAAAACTACTGAATATACAAGTATTTTGCTGAAATTTTGTTTATATATTTTATGTGATAATTTGAATATTTTCTAAAACTTTCGAAGCAATTTGTAAATTTAAATTTGGTTAAAAAATGTTTTAAAAATTAGGTTCCATGGGGTTCAATGTATTTCATTTTTTCAACCCAAATTCAACCCAGAACTAATTGGGTGATATTATTCATTTATAGACCGTTTGAATAACATACTAAATTTTCATTTTGATAAAGTCATTTTTGCGGCAGTTATCATGCTGACAGACAGACAGACAGAAAACAAAGCAATAAACACTTTTCAATTATGTTGCAAGGTGTTAAAAAGAACTTACTTCAAAAATCACGATTTTGATAAAAGATAGATGCCAGATTTTATTTTGAGGTGGGTCATTACTTTGAAGAGGGTTATATATGATTTCTTCATATAATGGTTACGTGATCTCTTCATATAGTGGTCACGTGATCTCTTCATATAATGGGTGTAATTATTATTTTAATTTTTATTTTAAAAAGTACTGAGTATATATTTCTGAATTTTTTTATATATATTTTATGTGACAATTTGAATATTTTCTCAAACTTTCGAATCAATTAAAAAATATCTAAAAAATTAGGTCCCATAGGGGTTCAATATATTTCATTTTTTCAACTCAGGTTCAATCCAATACTTATTGGGTGATATTATTCATTTATATTCCTATAAGTCCCATAGACCGTCTAAACAACATACCAAAATTTCATTTTGATAAAGTCATTTTTACGGCAGTTATCGTGCTAACGGACAGACAGACAGACAGAATGAACAAAGTTATAAACACTTTTCAACTATGTAGTAAAGTGTTGAAAACGAACTGCAGTCATAAATATGATGCATAAGTCACTTTTGAATAGAATAATTCAATTTAAAAGTAAAGTATAAATTTTCCCATTCCATAAAAAAAAAAAAAAAACTGTTGTGGGCAGCATATGACTTTCCTTATACGATGCAATGAATTTACTACTTTTACGATAAAAAAATAATATATAAAATCCACTGTACTGTGTTTTTAACTTTGAATTGTACATTTGGCGAGTTTCCGGATAACAGCATGTAAAACTATTTCAAAGAACCCAATTAACTTATATTTCGTGCAACTTTAAATAAACAATTATCAATATTGATAGCATCCTCAATAAGCGATATAGTTCATATATTAAAATATTTTAATAATTAACTCATCAATTAGGCGTCATTTTCATAAATTTATCATCATTGCAATTTTGACGATATTTTCATCAATTTATGGCGAAATATCGCCAAGTTGGCGATACTTTGTTAGATTATTCGCCAAGTTCGCCAAAATGCATCACAAAGGGTTACAGACAAACGGAGAGAAGAGCATGTCTTATATACTTGAAGGTATGCCCGAACTTGCGAAACATTACTTCCCATTTGGCGTCATTTTTATTAATTTGACGACACAATTTGGCATCATCAAAAAGTTGCCAAGTTGGCGACGTTCCGCTAAATTCCTCGCCAAGCGTTAAGGATGGAGATATGGATTATTCTTATAGTCTATTCTTAAGTTCTTTCCAAGATTTTGAACTTTCATCAATTAGTAGTCATTTCATTGATTCAGCGTCAGTTTCATCAATTTAGCGGATTTTTACCAATTGGGTGACATTTTCGTCCGTTTGGCAACATTTAAAAAGTCAGTAAGTGGGAGATATTCCGACAAATTCGTCACCAAAATTTTGCCAAACGTTACGGACGGAAAAATAGGCTATTCTTATAGTAGATACTTTTTCCAACATATTGAATTTTCTTCAATTAGTCGTAATTTTCATTGCTTTAGCATCATTTTTATAAATTTGGCGACATTTTCGTTAATTTGGCAACATTTAAAAAGTCGTAAAGTCGGCGAAATTTCGCTAAATTCATTTCCAAAATCTCGCCAAGCATTATGGACCGAGAAATAAGTTATTCTTATAACAGATAAATGGCTATTAGCGTTTAAATACAAAAGTGTTACCCAAAGTATATTTTCTTATGAATGGGACGAGCTAGATCCACGAGAATGATGTCATCAAATTTATCGTATGATATTATGTATGAAAAGTGCATATATTTCACAAAAGTTAATATTGTTTTATTTTATGTGATTTTTTGATACATTTATTTGGAAAATGTGCAATATCTCGAGAACGGTTCATGATAGCGTTCTAAAGTTTATGTCAATCGTTTTCTAAGGAAAAATTACAGAAGAAATTACTATTTGCATAAGTTTATTAAAAGCTTTAATTTTTTTATGATTTTTTTAAAATTTCACTCGAAAATTTAGGGGGTTCTGAACAGTCAATTGCATTTAAAAACAATAGGTTTCCAGTATTCATGGATTGCAATTTTTGTACCAAATTGCGTTCAAATCGCTCCATTCGTTCGTGAGATATTCTATCACAGACTCACTGACACACACACACAAACATCACCTCATAAACGTTTGATTCATATTCAGAGATGCTTGAAACGTGCTCTCTCGTTGAAAACTCAAATTTGAATTTCCGACCCCTTCACAGTACTTTCCTTATACATTATACTATGGATATAAGGAAAGTAATAACTAAATAATTTGAAAGCATTTGCAAGTAGAAATAATACTTCCATTCAAGGAAAATAAGTACTCATTGCATTCAAACAGTTATCGGTAGAGATGTCAGTGCCTTAGAAATTACCTCAAATTTAATGGATAAGTTTTGTTCGAGTAGCTTAAATAAAAGCTTTAAATTTCGAAATCATGAATATTTAAATTTTTCCCATTAGAACTAAGTATTTATTGATGGCTAGGGTGGAACTTAAATTCTTCTAAAAGCCTTTCAAGAGGAAAATGTTGAAGAAAAACTTTCTATGAATTATTAAGAAAACTAATAGTAATCACAAAACTAAAATATATCCAATGAAATTGAGATTGCAACACTAGAAGAATAAGTGCAATTCGTCTGAAATATATAAAAACTGGTTAGGTATTAAATAACACATGATAAATATTCAGAGCGAAAGAAAACATTTGGGCAAAAATTGGCTGACATAATCATACTAGTACAAAACGGCTTCTGGTTTGTAGGTGTCAAACATTTTGTCATACTATTGTTTTTACTAAAAACTTTTTTAAAGTATCTGTGTCTCACGATCTACTATAGATAGAGATTAAATGGTGACTGATATGGATTCAGTATCCAATTTCAGAGCGTAAGAGAAGCACTAAGTATTTCCACTTCCGGCTTAGGAGATGTCATTACCAATTTAAAAAATTTATATTTTCTTTGCAGCATCGGCTATAGATAGAGCTTAGATTATGATTGATATAGATTTAGAATTAAATCTCGAAGGGGATAGAAGGATTGACTAAAGATTAACTTCCGGTTCTGGGAATGCTTTTTCTTAATTCGTAAGACTGTATGAAATAAGTGTGCAAAACAGTATAAAAATGCTTACTAGTTCCGATGGAAATGAAGTGAGCACACCACTTGCTACCATGTGAAAGATACATAAATTTCTAGTTAGTAATGCATTATAGATATGCAGATACATTTGAGATATGCAGTTTTGGAGTACTACTCGCTATCTTGTGCAACTTGTTGAAGAAGTCTTTCTGTTATTTGCGGTGATTGTATCAAAGCTTGTAGATGTCTCATGTTGTTCCAACATTATCTATTTAGCGTTGGCGCAGTATATAACTGCACAGAAAAAAAAATAAATAAAGCGGTCTTAGGACGGATATAACATTAGATATAAATTAAAAAGAAAATGACGATTTTGACACAAGATGGATGCCATATTTGATTTTGAAGTGGCTCATGAGATCTTTTCATACAATAAGGGTGCAATTATTATTTTAATTTTCATTTAAAAACCTACCAAACATATTTTGCTAAAATTTTATATATATATTTTTATGGGATAATTTGAATATTTCCTAAAATTCTCGAAGCAATTTGTGAATTTTAAATTCAGGTAAAAAATATTTGAAAAATTAGGTCCCATAAGGTTCAGTGTATTTCATTTTTTCAACCCGAGTTCAATCGATAACTAATTGGGTAATATTATTCTTTTGCATTCCCATATGTCCCACAGACCATCTTAACAACATACTAAAATTTCATTTTTCATACTAAAAATCATTTTTACGGCAATTATCGTGCAAACGGATAGACAGACAACAAAGAATGAACAAAGAATGAACAAAGTCATAAACACTTTTCAACTATGTTGTAAAGTGTTAAAAACGAACAAAAATTAAAAGATATGAAATAAAAAAAATGGAATATCAAATTACGGTGTTGATTTAAAGATGTACGAATATAAAATTGTAAGAATGAAGGAAATAAGAATTTAATGAATAATCTCGATAAATAAATGAATTCTCAGCTAAAAAACACAAGATTTGTATTAAATGAAAGGAAATTAAAAAGGGTTACAATTTAGTTTATTTGAATAAATTTAAATTGCTAAAATCTAAAGGAAAACGAACTTCCATCATTTGGAGCTACAACCACAATGGAATAGAATACTTTTGGAGGAAAAATATTAAAATTCTAAATAGGTAGAAAATAGTTAATTAAAATTAAGAAAAGGGAACGTTAATATAAAAGTAATCCACCTGAACTCTCTTAGATAAACAACACTTTTCCTAAAATTATCTAACAATGAAAGCAATTCAACTATCACAACTAGTCTGACGCCGACAGAGCGGGTGTAAGAGTAGCTCAACGATTTGCTCAAACACAATTTCCGAGTAATGTGCCACATAGCTGATTCATTTCGTCGGTTTTGGAAGATTGTAGCCTTAACACCTGCTTTTTTATTTTTTGGAATTACCACAGAGACTGCCCCAGATTTTATATTGCCTTTATGTGCCATCGTATTATAGAAAGCAAAAATTCGTATATCCAACTGCGCAACGCCTGTCGAGAGCTATGTGTGCGTATTGCTTCTGTGTTTTGGGAGGAGTAATGCTTCAGGCATATCTCGAGATGCCTGTTATGGTCTTTATACCAGTCTTTGTTGTAAACCATAGCCGAAGTCGAATACTTTGTTTATTAAGCAGGTTCCCTTACAAACGCAAATAAGTCCACTTTTCTTACAATTTATAACAATCACTCACTGGGTTGGCGTACATTTATAGCTATGGGGGAGGTATATTCAAATATATTTCGATCAAATAATGTTTCATTTAGCAACGATAACCTTCGTGGGTCATGTGATATAACTATTTTTTGACTGACGCGTCTTTGACTTTGTTGGAACTGATGCGCTGTCTCACATATCCTGAAGAATAAGTCCCTTTTTTGCCTTTGAAACCAGTTTATACCTTTATTCAACCATGTATGCTGTGTCTAAAGAAATTTTTATTTTGAAGATTTAATATTTATGTCAAATAAATACTCTAAAGAACACAAATTATTTTTTCTACCCTCCAATAAAAGCTCTAAAAAAGATAAACCTTTTTCTACTCTCAAATAAAACAACAAGTGGCGAGTCACTTCATTCTAAAAGCAAATACTGTTGATAAGTTTTTAAAATGGCGATGTTTCACATTATTTCCGAGAAAAGCAAACAAAACTTGCAATAAAAATTTAATTAACTTCTGTGAAAGTATTTTGAAACTATATTTTGCACCAAAGCATTATTTCATCGCATTCTTAGTAGAGTTGTATAATTCGTTTCTTTTTTAATCACTTGCAGAACCCCACTAATGCCCTCGATTGTTCTTCTAATTTTAACATTAGCTTTCATTCTGAATGAAATGCATGTGTACTAAAACACAAAAGCAATTTTAAACATCAGCAATACCTGAAATGAAATGTTTCTGCGAAACCTTTCGGTAAAAACTTATATACAGTAACACCTCCTTGAAGCAACTACCAGACGCTCCGATGGAAAATGGTCGTTTAAGAAGAATAGTTTTAGAAAAGAAATGAAAAATAATGTTATACCTAAGTTATACACTCTTTTGTAATCATGCATAAGCATTGATTATGAAACACTTTCCAACTGAAATGTAATTTCAATTAAAAATTTCTAAAATGTGATACATTCAGTGGTGATATCTTTTACATTATCACAGTACTACAGTAATTTATTATACTTAAATATTTAAAACTGTATCGAAATATAAATCATCTGATTCTTTATGCAAAATCAATGAATATTTCATTCATATAACTTGTATTCCAGACTCCAGAGCTAAATAATTTTGTGTGAAAAAAATTCAGCAATTCTTATGTAATTCATCTTACAATCGCTTGAGATATTTGCATTCTGCATATGTTAAAATTAGGCTTCGTTGAAGAAATAATAAAAGTTTAGGGATCATTTAAAATCGCAACTATTGTAATTGCATAGGAACGGAATTTAGATACACAGATACACAGATAATATATGTGTGTATGTGTATGTACTCAAAGTATTGGAATCGTGCTGAAGATCGGAACTCGAATTTTCAAAGGATCTACACGTTTTGCGACTTCTAGAACACGAAAAAACTATTTTTAGGAAGACGTCTGTGTGTGTAAGGGTGTATCTGTGTATGTTTCTGTGTGTCTGTGTGGATATTACATCCACTCTAATTGAAAAACTATTGGACCGAATTTCATGCAATTTGGTAGGTATGTTTTTTGTGGGAAATCCTGATTTTCATTAGATTATAGTACGATTCGTAATAAAAGAATCTGCCTTCTTTGCGGAATGGCAGCAGAAATTGCCTTTATCCGCTCTAGCTAAAAACTAATGGAACAAATTTAACAAAATTTGGTGTATAATATTTCAATAACCTACAAGTGATTTATATACCAAATTTAACAAAATTTTGTATATAAATCATTTGTAGGTTATTCTAGTACGATTCGGGGAAAAGGAACGGGCTATTTTTGCGAAATGGCCCGCAAAAATCGTTATATATAAAAATAAAAGACTACGTGTGCTCAATTATATCAATTAAATTCCTATTTTATATGTGATTTATGACAACAAAAAGAATAAGACTAACCCCATTACTCTAGGACTAGCCGTTCTTGAGATATTCTAGCTTTTTCGCTACGCCACCTTTGGCAATAAGTCCAGCTATCAAATGAGAACCACATTTAAGTTTAACGTGTAAATTCAATTTCATTTAAAATACTCATGGTTGTTATTTTGTGCAGATAAACTCAAATTATTATTGAATAAATAAAGAGAACGAATATGAGTCTGCAGGGAAAGACATGTGCTGTCCACATCAGAATTTTTAACAATATTACAACAATGATTTATAGAAGTGAACGGGGATTATTTTCAGGCCATTTAAAAAAAAATGTATGATCTATATGTAAAGATCCATCAAATTTTTGTCGAATAAAATGTTCAACAAATTTAAGCTGTGTACCAAATTTTAACTCTCTAAGATGTAGGAAAGTGCATTAAAAATGCCATCAAATAAGTATATCATGAAGAGTTATATAAAATTTAAAAAAAAATGAAAAATTGTTATCTACCAAATTTATTTTAAAATGTGAAGCCTCTCCCATACGCAAAACGTTCAAACAAATGGAAAGATATTTATTATATAATATATCTCTTTTTTCTTTCTGGAAGATATCCCAAAGTCAGAATTTAATTGAATTTGTTTTTTTCCCTATATTAAATAATTTTTAATTAAAAAACTACTTAACATATTTTACTGAATTTTTTTTTATATATTCTATGGGATAATGTAAATATTTCCTAAAAATTTCGAAGCAATTCGTGAATTTTAAATTCACTTAAAAAATGTTTGTAAATTAGGTCCCATAGGGTTCAATGTATTTCCTTTTTTCAACCCGGGTTCAATAAAAAACTAATTGGGTGATATTATTTATTTATATTCCCATAGGTCCTACAGACCGTCTGAAAAACATACTAAAATTTCATTTTGATAAGTCATTTTTACGGCAGTTATCGTGCTAACGGACAGACAGACAGACAGAATGAACAAAGTCATAAACACTTTTCAACTTTGTTGTAAAGTGTTAAAAATGAAGCACCCCTAAAAATAATCCGATCATCTCGAAATTTCGCATGCAAATTCCTTTATACCAAATATGGAAATGAGTAAATTCGCAACACCAATGGGTGTTAACTTCGGTCATAGCGGGCGTTTCTATTGCACAACTAGCATACTATAAAACAGGTTAAAAATGTGGACGGTTTATCTTTGCTCTTTATTAGCGTCGCAGTTCCGTGGAGAAATAACCAATAATGCCGTTACGACGACCTTATAAGCAATTAGACGAGTTTGAACGTGGTCGTATAGTCGCGATGCGTGAAGCTGGCTGGTCATACCGAGCAATAGGCCGCCACCTACACCGAACGGACACTTCTGTGCAAAGGTGTTGGCAGCAATGGTTGCTGTAAGGAACTCATCGGCGGAATGAAGGCTCTGGAAGGCCAAGGTTCACGAATGCGAGGCAAGATCGGATGATTGTGCGGCAGGCCCGAACTGGCCCAACGGCATTATTGTCCGCCATCCAACATGCTACAACCTATTCCATACCACCCGTGGTACCTTTCACAATCTCACGGCGCTTGGCTGAGGTGGGGTTACGCTCACGGCGGTCTTTAAGACGTCTGCCCATAAGCCCATAACATCGACAGTGTCGTTTGGAGTGGTGTCGTAGCCAAGCATCATGGCTGCCAGCAGACTGGCATCGCATAGTGTTCAGCGATGAATCACGCTCCAGTCTTTCAGCAGATGACCATCGGGTACGCGTGTGGAGGAGCCAGGGCCAGCGGACCCAATCAGCCTTTGTTTTTCACAGGCACACAGCCATTACCCCTGGTGTGGGGGTGATATCTCTTACGTCAGCAGATCACCCCTAGTCATCCTGTGTACAACTTTAGCAGCTCAACGATATGTTGATGAAATTCTGCGGCCGTTTGCGTTACCCTTCATGGCACGTCATTCTGGGGCTATTTTCCAACAAGATAATGCCAAGCCACTTACGGCTCGCATATCTGTGGACTGTCTTCGTGCTGGCGACACTGTTCCTTGGGCAGCAAGGTCACCAGACCTTTCGCCAATCGAGCATATTTGGGACATGCTAAGCCGCCAGATTCAGGCCCCCAGAAATATAGCAGATCTGGAGCAACAATTGAGGAATGCCTGACAGAATGTATCACAGGATGACATTAGGAATCTTTATCACTCCCTATCTAGACGTATACAGGCATGCCTTTCCGCCAACGGAGGTTTCACCAATTACTGATTTGAAAATTCAATGTGCCATTGATGGGTCCTGCGGCCTTGATTTTGTAATCATTTCATGACTTGTGTATGAGCTGTAGCCGCATATTTAATTTCAGTAAAAACAGTCACTTTCTTCATGGTGCTTCTTTTTTTTTTTTTTTTTGCAAAAGTGTGTAGATAAACATTTATAAACAAAACACATTTTACTTAAGATATTGATTAAGTGTATTAAATTATTACTCTTCGTAATATTATACTAAAATAGTTTTGAAAATCCTAGCCCTGAGATACATTAAAATCTAATCAGCAACCCGCAAGTTATTCAAACTCCAAATTTAAAGAAATTTCGTATGTCATTGCAGCATGGATCTTGCCACACGTCCGGTCAGGACGCAAAGTTCATTAGTTACTTTCATTCCAACCTTTAGTTGTGTTTTTCCGGACTGGCCATATCGTATTTTATCATATCAAGAAACATCAAAGATACTCTAAACTGAGGACAATGAAGACACAATATTACATATATACGGCATTTATTTAAATAATTAACAAAAATAAAATAAACAATTGCAACTTAATTAATATACAATATTTAAATTCTCATAATATAATTGATTTCCACGAAAATAATCAAATTCGCTCCTCATTATTCTCTTAGGCAAATTATTATCCATCAATGACTTCATGTTAAGAAGTTCCTAAAATTATTTTATTAGCTTCCCTTACTAATACATTTATTACTTCATTGCATTAACTACTTTCACATTTTCTCTACAGAATAATACCTCTACACAATTTCCCCTAATTTATATTGATAAACATCATTACTGAGTGCTGAGAGATATTTAAAAATATCAAGTGCCGTACATGGAACATACAAAGGCCTACCTCGGACATCTTATTGGAAGGTTCCGACGTCAAGGCAGGTGTCGTGGGTCCAGACATCGAGTTTTTAAGAGTGTCCACACTGGAGGTTTCAAAACCAAGTCTCTGATGCTCATCTTAACTTCTAACTCTCTCTCTCAACACTAAAATTGTTTCCGCCTTCATTTCGACGCCCCTGCTTTCCAATTGGACAGCATATGGTTGCATCAACGCCCCATGTTGCCCCCATTGGCTGAGTGTCATCCTTGATAAACATGAGAAACCCGAAATTCATGACTTTGTGGGCCCTGCTTCCCACGCTTCCAAGGAACATGTGTTACCGGGCGATCAAGAGGTCAGCCTCGTTATCTACCAAACCACGGCGCCCTGTGAAAACCTAGAGCGTCCGCTCTTGAGCCGCAAAAGGGGGAGAGGAGGCATTTCCGCTGCAGATGCAGAACAGGGAACCTCACACAAAGGCCTCCTTTGTACAATCAACAATGTTACCATTGCGTGAGAAGTGAGCTGCCCATACACCTAGATTTTTATTTCCAGACAGCGGGATATATCAAAGAACGGTCTTAAGATGTCCCTGTGTGTGATAGTGAGAGCACGCGAAATATTTTCCGTCCTCCTGCTTGATATTTGGATGGTCTGCGGGGGGGCTTGCGGTTGAAGGATAGTATGTTTAATGACCGTTTGGCACAGATTTATTTTCTTTTGGCGTCTTTTCTTCTTTCAGAATCTTTGACGTCTTTTTTCGTCGGGGTTAAAAAGAAATACTCATTTAGCTAAAATATTTTTGCTTCTGTATTCAGCTGCGAAAATATGTAAAGTTCTTAAGTAATTCTAGTAGAGTGAAACTTTGCACACTTGTGGTATCGTGGACATAACCGAATTTAACTCCCCCCTCCCCTAATTTTCGAATGAAATTTTGAAAAAAAATTACTTATAATTTTATGAGCTATTGATTAAGATGAAAAATAAATTGAGATGGAATGCATATCATTTTAATCCGAGCTTATTTAATTTCTATACAGTTATTTTGGGCATTATTTTTTACTCAACTTTTTCGAAAAATCATACATTAACCATCGAATTTTGAAAATACACTTTTTCAGGGCTTTCCTTGAAATTTGCATTTTTACACGGAAAAGGAAGGGAGGGGTTATTAGGTGTTTCACCCTCATTATGGAAGAATTACATTAGTTATCCAAAGGAGTCCATATTGTAAAACAAAATTCACCACTGTAACCCTCCATTCGGCCACATACCATTTTTACCAGATCATATGTGTGTGCGTGTCCGTGAATCTCTGGAGACGATATCTCACAAACGAATGGTGCGATTTGAACAAAATTTGATACAAAAACTATACAATCAGTGATTACTCTAAGTCTCTTGATTTTAAACGTTATCAAATGTTCGGAAGACTCCCCCCCCCAATTTTCGAATGAAAAAAATTATCAAAAAATCGGAACCTTTAATAGTATTTATTGCATGAATAATCATTTATGTCATTTTTAATTAGAAAACAATTGACACAAACTTTAAAACGTTAGCACAAACCTGTCTTGAGTTACTGTATTTTTTTTCAAATAAATGTATCAAAAAATCATATAAAATTAAAAAAAATATTAACTATTACGAAATACGTTCACTTTTCATATGTAATATTATGCGATAAATTTGTGACCATCATATATATATATATATATATATATATATATATATATATATATATATATATATATATATATATATATATATATATATTATTATTATGTATTATACAAATGTAATGCAATTTAGTATACTACTAAATAAAGGATAAAAATATAAGTATTTGAAATGTTGGCGCTAAGCTGCCGATCCCAATCGAATACTAACATAGCTAACCAAATGGAAAATTGGACTGGAAAATGGAGGCGTGGGGGCCACCCTTCCCTTAGCCAATTTGTGGTATCTTACTCTTCATTTTGTCATACATTTGGCAAGATACATCTTTCACTGCAGGCGGTAACAAGCCAATTTGGTAAACCCAATTTCACACTTGACAATCTCTCCGATCCACGAAGACAAATGGTTTTCGGGGACCTCCTGTCGCTTCGCTCCCGCCCGACCCCCGATGTCTGGAAATAAAACTCTAGGTGTATGCCTCGCTTAACAGTTAGTTTTAAGTCTAATGTAGACACATACATTAGGCACACATACATACACATATTTTACGCTAAAAGTAATTGTTCGTATTCTAGACTGTTCAAATGGTATAGATCTGTAGAAAGGAGTTTCAAATTTAATCTTAAAATATTACTTTCCCTATATATTACCATGTATGTCTGGAAATCGTTTCAGAAGTTTCTGGTGAGGAGGGAGCCTCCAACCAAAGTTGACTTAAGGCCTCAAATGCTCAAGATTCGGCACTGGCCTTTTAGGAATTTAAAATACAGAGTAGGTTAACGCTTCCATTGTCATAGTAGCAGTGTAGTGGTCGTTTAGAGAAGTACCTATGGTTGTTCTACGAGAAAGAAGTCAATGTGGTCTATGGAGGGGTGGGTGTTAAGAAAGACAGTCTTAATAGGGGTGGTTCTTAACGAGGCTTCACTGTACTTGAAACTTAGTACACATTAAAAGGCTATTTTCGGTAGACAAATCATTTTTACCTTTTGTGTAATATATATATATGTATATATATATATATATATAAATATAAAATTGTAAATCCAATGTTAGAATGTAAGTAGTAACTCAAAATACACTATTCCAAAAATTTTCTACAAAATACAAAGAAATAAAAGAAATTCAAACATAAAGAGGAAATTATAAAGTCTAAAGCAGGTCATAAAGACAAAGACAATCAACAAATTTAAAAGGTGAGGAATGAAAATAGGAAAACCAAAAAAATCAAGCAAAAAAGCTTGCACGTGGAAGAGCTTTAGGCTTAAGTTAAGTTCATTTCGAAAAAATTCTTGTCAAGTCCATCTATCCCTTCGAAATGAACGCAAAAATGCTTGTTTCTGGAACACAAGATAGATTTTATCTATAAACTTGTGTTATATGGACTACAAGCATATAGATTATATATATATATATATATATATATATATATATATATATATATATATATATATATATATATATATATATATTCCCTAATGGCTAAGCAATTGAATCTTCCATCATTCGCCTATACACCGGCCAGAACCGTGAACCTGTTAGTCGTCATATGACGTTGCCCCAGCGCACCAGTGGGGGTTGGAACGCACAGCGCCCAACGCCACAACATCCATACCTGAATGTGGGACTCGAACCCACAACCCAGCAGCCGAACGATCGCTAGGAAACGCTTGCTTTGACCTTTCGACCACCGCGTCAGCTTTGTGCAATATATATTAGAGCAAAGGTGATCGTGAGCAAGTAGTTGGCCATGTGCAAGAGAAACAATAAAAATAAGTAATTTATGAAAGAGCCACTTCATATTTGACAGAATTATTAAATATTTTTATTCTTTTTTGCATACTTATTTCGTACAGTCATACTGATTGTCGAAAAAAAAGAAAAACTGAAATTACATCTTAACTAAAAATGGAAATCCTTAGTAAGCCTTCAACTCCCTGTAGAATTGAATGTTGAATCCATATCAGTCTTCACCTGTGTTATATCTATAGTCAGTCCTGAGAAAGAGATATTTCAATAAAATGTTTTGAACTGGAAGTGAAAATATTTAGTGAACCCCCTACCTCTTCCCATATTTAATGCTGCATTCATATCAGTCATCATCTGAGCTCTATCTATACCCAATCTTAAGAAATAGATGTTTCAATAAAGTTTTTGAATCAGAAAAAAAAAAAAAACGAAAGTGGAAATCTTTAGTGAACACAATATTATGCTCAAATATATAATGCTGAATATAATCAGCCATTATAACCGAGCTCTGCTTGTAGCAGATACATTGATATTTGAGAAATATATGTTTCAAGGAACATTTTTTGTAAAAACAATAGTTTGTTGTAAATAGTTTTTTATAAAAACAATATTTTGACAACATTTTTTTCCATCTGTTTGAAATATAGCAGTTGACCATGTGCAAAAGAAATATTCAAAATAATGTTCATAACGATGATTTTCTCAAACAATGAGATGTATCCGATGAATACTATTGTGGTACAGTTCTCTGATTCAGAAAATCACTAGTAGAAATGTAATTTTGAATATTTATCTTGCTCATGATCAATTATGTATTTGTTCACTGTCATTTACTGATATTTGGACCTGATAGAGGTTGAATGAAAATTTGGTGCTGATTAAGAAAACTTGATCTGTAAAAAAGGATGAGGGGGGGGGGGGGTTACCTGCGAAGTAAAACATTTTTATTTTGTGGAGAAAAAGTAACAGTTATCTGGAGTGGAAGTCTCCACGCTATTTTCTTATACATTCATATTCCATATTCTCTACCTCTATTTGTAAACAATAAGTATGAAAGAAAATGTGTCCATCTAAGAGTTTTCATTTACAAGTTATTTTTTTAACAATTTTTTTTTACTTTCCCTACATACATATTTTAATGTGAAGGAAAGTATTGTGAAGGGATCGAAAATTGAAATTGAAATTTTCGACGGGAGACCACGTTTCAAGTATCCCTGAACTCGAATTGAATAATTTTGAAGTGATGGGTTGTGAGTCTGTGGAAACGATATCTCACGAACGAATGGCGTGATTCGAAAATAATTTGGAACGATTATTGCCATCAGTGAATACTGATCGAATGTTTGGAAGACACCCCCCCCCCCACCTCAATTTTCAAATGCATTTTTGAAAAAATCTCTAGAAAAATCAGCACCTTTAATAATGTTAATATATCATCATTTCTTACGTAATTTGGCATTAGCTTAGAAAACGAATGGCACCAACTTTAGAACGCTAGCACGAACCATTCTCGAGATATAGTCAGTTTTTAAATAAATTTATCGAAAATGTTGCATAAAATTAAAATAAATTTAAAGTATCTTTAAATAGGTGATCTTGGCGATCAATTTGACAAAATATCGCAAACTTGACGACTGTTTAGAAATGTTTCCAAATTGACGAAAATGTCGCCAAATTGACAAAAGTAACGCCTAAGTTACTAAAACGACCCCAAAATTAATAAAAAATTAATATTTTCTGATGGTTAAAATCATTTAATGCATGGATTATATTATTAGATCTTAACGAAATATAATTTAATTTGATACTTTGAAATAGTTTTACACATTGTCCTCCAGAAAAGCGCCAGATATTAATGTACAATTCAACTTTAAAAACATTGTGCCATGGATCTTGTGCATTCTTACTAATTTATTGGGGAAGAAGTAAAGTCAATGAATTATATGGGGAAAAGTCATGTTCTGCTTGATCACATCAGATGTTCAAAAATCTATCTTTATATACTAATTGCCAAGTGTCCGTCTGTCTGTCTGTCTGTCTGTCACGCTTTTTTTAGGCACTTCCCGAATAGATAGAGACTTGCAATTTGGTACACGGCTCGGTCGTTCGATAAAACCCCCTGGAAAAATCGAATTTTCCGAAAACGTTCTATAGAAGGGGTGCCCCACACCAAAACGTTCGAAAAGTGAAATGATGGGAAAGCATGCTTTGCGATAAGATAGAGACTTCAAATTTGATGTATGGGTAAACCGTTTGAAAGGAAAAAAGTGTACAATTTCAGATTTTGAATATGTTCTACTTAAGGGGGTGCCGCACACCAAAATGTTCGATTTACCGAATAAATGAGAAACGGCTACTTTAAAATTTGATAGAGACTTGAAATTTGGTATATGGGCTAATCATTTGAAGAAAACACCTAAAACAAATATAGTTTTCTTAAATGTTCGTTTAGGGGGAGCTCCACTCCAAAACGTTCGAAAAGTGAAATGATGGGAAAGTGTGCTTTCCGATAAGATAGAGACTTCAAATTTGGTGTATGGGTAAACCGTTTAAAAGGAAGAAAGTGTACAATTTCAGATTTTCAATATTTTCTACTTAAGGGGGTGCTGCACACCAAAATGTTCGATTTACCGAATAAATGAGAAACGCCACTTTAAAATTTGATAAAGGCTTGAAATTTGGTATATGGGCTAATCATTTGAAGAAAACACCTAAAACAAATATAGTTTTCTAAAATGTTCGTTTAGGGGGTGCTCCACACCAAAACGTTCAAAAAGTGAAATGATGGGAAAGTGTGCTGTGCGATAAGATAGAGACTTCAAATTTGGTGTATGGGTAAACGTTTGAAAGGAAGAAAGTGTACAATTTCAGATTTTGAATATTTTCTACTTAAGGGGGTGCTACACACCAAAATGTTCGATTTAACGAATAAATGAGAAACGACCACTTTAAAATTTGATAGAGGCTTGAAATTTGGTGTATGGGCTAATCATTTAAAGAAAACACCTAAAATAAATATAGTTTTCTAAAATGTTCGTTTAGGGGGTGCTCCACACCAAAACGTTCGAAAAGTGAAATGATGGGAAAGTGTGCTTTGCGATAAGATAGAGACTTCAAATTTGGTGTATGGGTAAACCGTTTGAAAGGAAGAAAGTGTACAATTTCAGATTTCCAATATTTTCTACTTAAGGGGGTGCCGCACACCAAAACGTTCGAAAAGTGAAATGATAGGAAAGCATGCTTTGCGATGAGATAGAGACTTCAAATTCGGTGTATGGGTAAATCGTTCGAAAGGAAGAAAGTGTGCAATTTCAGATTTCTAATATTTTCTACTTAAGGGGGTTGTTGTTGAGACCCAGACCGTCCGACCTACTACTTAAGGGGGTGTCGCACACCAAAACGTTCGAAAAGTGAAAAGATGGGAAAGCATACTTTGCGATGAGACAGATACTTCAAATTTGGTGAATAGGTAAATCATTCGAAAGGAAGAAAGTGTGCAATTTCAGATTTCCAATATTTTCTACTTACGGGGGTGCCGCACACCAAAACGTTCGAAAAGTGAAATGATAGGAAAGCATGCTTTGCGATGAGATAGAGACTTCAAATTCGGTGTATGGGTAAACCGTTCAAAAGGAAGAAAATGTGCAATTTCAGATTTCTAATATTTTCTACTTAAGGGGGTGCCGCACACCAAAATGTTCGATTTACAGAATAAATGAGAAAACGCTCCTTTAAAATTTGATAGATGCTTGAAATTTGGTAGGTGGGCTAATCATTTGACGGAAACACCCAAAACGAATATAGTTTTTCAAAAATGTTCGTTTAAGGGGGTGCTCCAGAGAAAAATGTTTGAAAAGTGAATTCATAAAAAACCATGCTGCGGAATGAGGTAGATATCAAATTTGGTGTAAGGGTAGATAGTTTGAAAGGAAGAAAGTGTACAAATTCAGTTTACCAATATTTTCTACTTTGGGGGGGGGGGGGTGCCTCACACCAAAATGTTCGATTTTTGGAATAAAGGAGAAACGCCCCTTTTAAAACGTGATAGAAACTTGATATTTGGTATATGGGAGAATCATCTGATAGAAATCACAAAAAGAATAGAGTTTTTCAAAAATGTGTAGTTAAGGGGGTGGGTACTCCACACAAAAACATTCGAAAGATAAAATGCTGGAAAAGCATGCTTCGCGATGAGATAGATACTTCAAATTTGGTGTACGGGTAAAATGTTGGAAAGGAAGAAAGTGTGCAATTTCAGTTTTCCAACATTTGTTATTGTAGGGGGGTGCCGCTCACAAAAATATTTGATTTGCCGAACAAATAAAAAACGCCTCCTTTACAATATGATAGAGGAATTTAGTATATGGGCTAACCATTGGACAAAAAAACCAAAGATGAATACAGTTTGACAAAAATGTTCTTTAACGGGGTGTTACACAGAAAACGGTCGAAAGGTGAAGTGATAGAAAAACATGCTTCTCTTCGCGATAGGATAAGGACTTCAAATTTGGCGTACGGGAAGATAGTTTGAAAGGAAGAAAGTATGAAATTTCTGATTTCCAATATTTGTTACTTTAAGGGGTTCCGCACACTAATATGTTCGATTTTCCGAATATATGGGGTACACTTCCTTTTAAATGTGATAGAGGCTTGATATCTGGTATATGGGCCAATCATCTGATAAAAAAAAACAAGACAAACAGAGTTTTTCAAAAATGTTCATTTATGGATGTGTTTCACAAATAAAAGTTCCAAAGGAGAAATAATAATATAGGGGTGCCTCGGGATGAGATAGACTTTAATGTGTTGTACGGGTAGATAATTCGAAAGGAAGAAATTCGCAAATTTAGTTTACCAATATTTTCTTTTTTAGGGGGTACTGAACACCAAAATATTCGATTTGTCGAATAAATGTGAAACGCGAATTATTAAAAAAATTGCACTATTCAGGGGTTGCTTATTGCGAGACCGTTGATTTTCAACGGGTATTCGGCTAGTATATACTAATTGCCAAGTGTCCGTCTGTCCGTCTGTCTGTCTGTCACGCTTTTTTAGGCACTTCCCGAATAGATAGAGGCTTGCAATTTGGTACACGGGTCGATCGTTCGATAAACCCCCCTGGAAAAATCGAATTTTTCGAAAACGTTCTCTAGAGGGGGTGCTCCACACCAAAACATTCGAAAAGTGAAATGATAGGAAATCATGCTTTGCCATAAGATAGAGACTTCAAATTTGGTGTATGGGTAAATCGTTCGAATGGAAGATAGTGTGCAATTTCAGATTTCCAATATTTTCTACTTAAGGGGGCGCCGCATACCAAAATGTTCGATTTACCGAATAAATGAGAAACGGCTCCTTTAAAATTTGATAGAGGCTTGAAATTAGGTATATGGACTAATCGTTTGATGAAAACACCCAAGACGAATATAATTTTTCAAAAACGTTCGTTTAAGAGGGTGTTCCAGGAAAAACATTCGAATGGTGAATTGTTCAGAAAACATGCTTCGGGATGAGATAGGGATTTGAAATTTGGTGTACGGGTAAAAAGTTTGGAAGGAAGAAAGTGTACAATTTCAGTTTTCCAATATTTTCTACTTATCCTAAATGTCCATTTATGGCTGTGCTCCACAGAAAGACGGTCGAATGGGGAAATTATAAAATAGCATGCTTCGGGATGAGATAGAGACTTTAATTTTGTATATGGGTAGATAGTTCGAAAGGAAGAAGTATGTAATTTAAGTTTTCTAATATTTTCTTTAAAAGTTTCCGCACACCAAAATATTAGATTTGCCGATTAAATATGAAAGTCGAATTATTCAAAAATTTACATTATTCGGGGGGGGGGGGGGGGTTGCCTATTACGAAACCGTTGATTTCCAACGGGTATTCGGCTAGTGTTAATATCATAAAAACCTGTCGACCACTTTTTTTTAAATTGGACATATCGATTAAGCTGAGGAGTTTGATGCATTTAACAGATTTGTGTTAGTACATACAATTTTAATGCTTTAAATTTCGTACTGAACAAGTACACACTATTAGCGACATATACATTGTGGGTAGTGGAGGAGGGGGGGGGGGGTCGGTAGGAAATTTTTTCGAAGTTCAAAATTTCAAAATCTGAAATATGACTCATTTAGTAATTTAGTAAAGTTTATTAAATTTTGTATCTCTAGAGGGGAGGGGGGGTTACCGTCTTTCCTTATCTCTGATTTCTAAGCCATGATATCTAAGCTCTAATCCAGAATTGATTATGTGACAGTACTCGAAAAAGGATAATACTTGGATAGCATATTTAAAATTAACTCAATTACTAAAATTTATTTAAAAAAAAAACAAATAGCTATACTTAATAAAATACATAACTGTAATAAAATGCTGTGCATAAATATTACTGACATTATTTTCAACGGCGGCAAAAATATTTGCATCAAAAATTTACTTTGAATTTTATAGAAGTTGAATAGCATTGTATAAAGCGTAAAAACTGGAATGAAAAAAGTGTAAAATTAAAATATAGGTGTTTATGTCACTTTTTTGTTGTTGTTGTTGTTATGAGATTAATCATTCGCATTTATACATACGAAGTTTCCGTAAGTAAAACGGCATAACTTACAAGAAAAATCTTTCACATCCGGACTCTAATTTTAATAAAACGTTTACGGGCTATTAGAATGAACATATTTAATTTTATAAAAAAATATAGTGTTATAAAGATTTGAATTTCGAATATTTCATGTTTCTATCATGAGAAAAACAAAAACTTCTATCTAAAGGTGTCGACATATAGCATTTCATGATACATATATGTTGTTGTTGTTGAGACCCAGAACGTCCGACCTACCAGAAAGGTGTAAGGTAACTGTTTGGACGGCCGGGAAGTGCCACCCAATTTAGACCGGAACCCAGTGGAGGAGGCATCCACCGGGACCGTACCCTCTTTCCCCTACCACCAACCTCACGGAAGGACTTACGGACCCACATGTTTAACGTGATCGTACTCCGCATGAACACGGCGGCAGTTGTGGCAGCGTGCAAATCCAGCGCGCAAACCACCGGGCTACCGCGCCGAAATGGGCCAACAGCACGCGGTGTTCCCAAGTGGTCACCCACCCAAGTACTAACCGCGCCCCATGCTGCATGACTTCGGTGATCTAACGAGAACCGGTGTTTTCAGCACGGTAGGCCGTTGGCCATGATACATACATGTGGCCATCCTTATGTCATCCAATGTCCGAATTTATTTTGTCTCACTCTTGAAAGGTATTCCTTTCCATAAGTAAATAAAACCTGAAAATTATTTACTCACAGAACCCGCCTATTGGTAGAGTTCCCAAAGTTAAGATCGCTCAAGTACTGGATGTTCCATATTGACGAACACATAAAAAGCATAAAAGTGGCCCATGTATGTTGTTATTTGAAATGGAAGAGTGATCCTAACTTTGAAAGCACCCTCTAAATGGTACTGTTAGTATGAAATTCACCATTGCAGCCACCATTGTATATGTCGTTGTCAACAGAGGTTCGCAATATTGAGCCACATAGTAAATTGCCTCTTGCCTTGCTGTTATTGCAGGTATCAGCTATTGCAAACTGACGAGCACATAAATAGTATGAAACCTGTCCGTGAATGCCGTTACCTAAAATGGGAGCTCGATTCTAACTCTGCGAACGTTCCCTATAGGCGGTCATATTAATATGCCAGTAATGACATTTGAGTGCGTCCCTTCTAAATCTTCAACAACTATTCCTTAAATCATATATATATTACAGTTCTTTTTCAACACCCATTTTAAATTTAAATCTATTTATAGCGCACTTTGGATCAATTTTATCATATTTAAAAGCGCGTTCCGGATGAATTACACTTAACAAGAAAAGTTTTCTAAGACTATCTGTCTGCATTTTAGATAAACTTTTCAATATTTTGTGAAAGAGTATGAAGGATTTTTAGAAATCGTTAATTCATTTTAGAACGTCGATGTTGTTCACGCATATTGCTTAATGCAGTAGTACAGAACCTTAATGCACTATCTCAGCATTCTATTTAATCGAGAAATAAGCAAGGATAAAAATGTTTATTGAAAGGAATATTTACACCGGCAGTAACGGCAAATCGCTGTTTATGATGTTTATAAAGAAGAAATATTTTAGAAGTTCATTTTAATTTGATCTCACAACAGGAGCATTAGGGCATAATTTATACAATATTAGAGCACGTACCCGCCGTTACCCAAGATTAATGCAGGGATTAATTGCATTCATTCACTTGAATTTTCAAAAGACGTAGTAGCATGTTGCAAAAGACTGACTGCATTCTCTATAACATGTCTATTGATATGGATTCAGTTCGAAGCTGTTTTGAATGAGATCTTTTAGAATGTGTTAAGATGGAAACTCTGCGATAAATTACGCTGTTGCAAAAGATATATGCACTCATAAGAAATTGAGCTCCATCCGCGAAATTCGGCATGGATGCGTTGTTTGAGGAGATATGCAAATGATTAGAATTTAGGAGCAAAAAAAGTTTTATTAAGAAATGATGGCAACATGAAGATAATACTTTTGTAACAGGTATATCCTCCCCTGTCAGCTATACAAGAAGGTATTCTGTGCAGCATAATATCAAAACTTGATTATGTCTCTCTGTGGAAGATTCTGCCACAAATGTTATAACTGGTCAGCTAATTCAGTGGTATCCTAAGAAGGCTGCAATTGCCGTCCCAGCATGTCTCAGACGTGTTCTATTGGTGATATGTTTGGGGACCTGGATGGCCATGAGAGGGTATTAAATCCTCAACGATATTGTTAAGAAAGTCGTGCAGTATGTGGTCGAGCGTTGTCTACTTGGAAAATGGAACTTGGGCAGCTTGAAAGCATAGGCAGAACAATCGGCTGCAGAATATTGTCGATGTATTAGTGAGCCGGCAGATTGGCTTGCAGCACAACTATAGGAGATCGGATGTCACACGAGATGGCTTCTCAGACATCACACCACCTGAGATGGCCATGTACCGCTCAGGAACAAATTTGGGATCGGAATGCTGGCCAGTCCTCCTGCACACACGTATGCGATGACCATCAACACTGAGAGAAAGACAGGATTCTTCACTAAAGACAACTTGTCTCCAATCGGACACTGTCCAGGCTAACTGAGCTCGGCACCAATTCGTACGGCTTTGCCTAGGTTGAGGGATCAATGGTAGGCGCCTTAATGGACGTCGACGCCTAATTCCATCGTCTGCCAATCGTCTCCGAATAGTATTCCTTGATATAGGTTGCAAGGATGATGACAAATGGCTTCAAATGGCTGATATCGGTGTCATTAGTATGGGCGTGGCTCCTCTCCTGACTGTACGATCCAGTCTAGCGCATTCTGAGGCTCTGCGACGCTTACATGTAACTTCTCTGATCCACTGTTGCCAACACCGAGCAACTACCATATTTCTCTGACCAAGATGGTGATTGATACGTCTGTTGAAGCAACCAGCTTCCCTTAGGCCTATCATGCGACCTTTCTCTTAAACCAACAATTACTCGTAGCGCCATGGAGTGCCTGTCAAAGACATTTTTGTACACAACTAGTAGTATCAAAGCAGAAAACACAGTTCCAATTGCCCTTGAGTGATAACACTGGTCGTTTAAAATGCTGTACAATGCGTCGTTCTCATGCGCGTTGCGTGAGCCCCATGACATCATTGGTGCTGTCAGTTTGATCAGTTGCATAATTCTTATAACAGTATTTGCATGAGGAGTTTTACGGCTGTAGCTCATTTTTTTATGGGTGCATATATTGTTTTACAACAGCGTATATTTTTAATGCTAAGGAATCGTTTTGTGCGAAAATCACTCAAAATGGCCCTTCAACATTTAATAGCTAAAAACTAATTTGAATTAAAGAAAATCTAGATGAGGTGTTTTCTCTCGGAAGCTAAGGTACCGCTGTACCAAATTTGATGGCCGTACGTCGTTCAGATTTTCCGCTACAGACCATGCAAACAGACACAGAGACATCTTCTTTTGTTATTATAGATACATGGTTACTAGGAATATTCTTCAGCAGCACAAAAACTTTATATGGAAAGGAACATGAGTGTACACATTAAGTCTATATATTTGTAGTCAAACAATCCTGCCCGATCGAATAAAAAGCAATTGCAGCGCCCCCAGCGGAATATTTAAAATACTGCGATTAATGAGGCAACAAAGCGAGATAGACTAGAAAAGTCAATAATAAAGTTGTAAAGCATTACCGATTGAATAGGAATCGGCTATACAGAAGGCATTTATTTCACACAATGAATAGGATTATTGGTGAATGATATTCTAGGTTAAAATAAACAACTCTTTACAAACAATCTAATGAACCGCCTATTCAAAATGTCCTCTTTCAGCAACAATGCACATGAATTCGAGAAAGAATAAGACCTCGTACTTTGCCAAGCGCTACAGTTGTCACCAGTTTACAGTCTCTGATGATACGACTTTCTTACAGACATTTATTACTTTACATATACGATTTTCGTATGTTCCCTGATGTCGATACCTATTCACTAGATAATCCTCTTAACTTTGTCATTCGCATATCTATTATATCTCGCTTTATTGACGAGTTCGTATTTCACATTATCCATTAGGGGCGCTGCAATCACTTTTCCTGCATCGGACATGATCACTTTACTATAAAAAGACCTAACTTGTGGATATTTCCTTATAAATTATTCGAGTAAGAAAGAACTTTCCTATACCCTGTTTATAGGTAATATGCATATTCCGTCATATTGTAAAAGATTTCCTTGAGGTATCTTTATTGACAAGGAAAAGTCAGTTGTTTTCTTTTGGGACACACAATGAATTCCGAGCGGCAAAAGGCTTACCAAGATCTTTCTTAAAGTCGTAAATGCATTCATTTTACTTCTAGGGAATGCAAGGCCCGCCCGTACTATTTTAAACTTTAGATATTGGTCAAAGCATTCTTTGTGTGCGTAAAAATAGTAGTAGACCGCTAAATTAATGCAATTCAATCAAATCGGAGAACTTCAAACATTGACGAAAGAATGATTTTTTCTTGTTAAATTCTTAATATAACAAGAAAACCGTCTGATTTCCTACAGGACCGCTGAATTTCTATTTCAGGACAGCTGAATTTCTACCTACAGGATAGCTAACTACATATTTCCATTATTGGACTGAATTTAGCGAACTTATACCTATTTAAATACGAACATAATTTTATATCTAAAAACTATTCCTTTATAAATATATAGGCGATTTCATTTACAGACGATTTTATAAACTGCAGTCACTAACAATATTAGCATTGATGTTTACTCAATTAACCTGGATAACAATGATAATCATTTAGACTTAAGTTTAAGTTTGGATCCCCATAATTCCTAATTTATAGGATGAAATAAAGATCAATCATGCATAAAGCATTGATTATGAAACACTTTCCAACTGAAATGTATATTTATTTAAACATCTCTAAAATGTGATACATTCAGCGCTGATTTTTTTAAATTTATCACAGTACTACAATAATTTATTATACATGAAAACTTAAAATTTTATCGAAAAAGACAATACTAGTTACATAGAATGTACTTTACACAAATGTCGCCTTTGAAATATAAATCGTCTGCTTTTATGTAAAATCAATGAATATTTCATTCATATATCATTTATTCTATAGACTCCAGAACGAAATAATTTTACGTGAAAAAAATTCGTCAATTCTTACCTTATCCAACTTACCTTATAATTGCTTTATTTGTTTACATTCTGCATGTTATAGTTTAGCGTTAAAATTAGACTTCGATGTAGAAATAATCACAGTTGAGTGTACATTTAAATTAAAAAATATTGTAATTAATTTAACACCGAATTCAGATATGTAGATAATACGCAAAAAAAAGCGGTTTAATGGCGGATGCAACACTAAATATAAATTTAAACAATTTTTAAACACCTATGGTAACAGTGGTAAAATGGAAGCCATATTTTATTTTGCAACGAGCCACTTAATCTCTTCATATATCATGGGTGTAATTATTATTTCAATTTTTATTTAAAAAACTACCCAACATATTTTTCTGAAATTTTTTTCATATTTTATGTGATAATTTGAATATTTTCTAAAAATTTCGAAGCAATTTGTGAATTTTAAAAAAGACTTAAAAATTATTTTAAAAATAAAGTTTCATAGGTTTCAATGTATATTTCATTTTTTCATCTGAGACTAATTCGGTGATATTATTCGTTTTCATTCCCAAACATCCCACAGACCGTCTCAACAACTTACTAAAATTCCATTTCGATAAAGTCAATTTTACGGCAGTTATCGTGCGAACGACAGTTATCGGACAGACAGACAGACTGACCAAAGTCATAAACACCTTTCAACTATATTGGAAAGTGTTAAAAGAATATAATTTTAATATCAAAAGCTACTGTCATTTCATTTATGTAATTCTACTTCTCTCTTATGTAACACAATGGTAAATCAACGTTTTAGAATACATAGACTTTCAATTCCAAAGTATCATAATCTACTGAAATTGATTAAAACATTAGAGACGAATTTTAAAAAGATTTCTACGTTTAGGGGACCCGATACCTTAAAACAAATATATTTATCATGACTTCCGCGCGTGTGTTAGAGCTCCTGTAATGTAGAGGAACCTTAGTGTGTGTCTTCAAGGTCTCTCATAAGGTGCCATCGTTCGAGTGGGGCCGGTCACCAGAGGGAGGCAGACGCTCAATATTTTTGATGAAGAAGATATGGAAAAATTCACAAAGAGGGGAAATGAAATTTGAAGGAGGGGAGGGGGCATAATAAATGCTTGAGAGGCGGGTCAAACCCATAACAATTTTTGAGGGAGCAGGATGTGAAAAAATTCATAGAGGCGAAAATAAAATTTAGAGTGGGAAGTGATAAAGGCTCGAGTGAGGTAGGCTCTAAAGGGAGGGTCGACCCCCAATATTTTTGAGGGAGGATAAGACATGAAAAATTCACAAAGAGAGGAAAATCAGATATGAAGAGGGGCCCTCTCAAAGAGCTAGAATCATTAGAGGTAGCCTTTCCTTTGTTTGGTGATCTGAAAAGCATGGCCAGTATGTCCCCCTTCGCTGCTACAACAGAGAGCCAGATTTGGCACGTTCGCGCTAGAACGGTGCATTGTAGCAGTTCCAGAAAATTGTAAAAGTGTGCCATTGTGGTAGTTTGTTCATTGTTATACACAACTTTTTTTTTAAGAATCTTAATCTACGTATTTTTAAATCTCTAAAATATACAGTTTCAAAATGTGTGGATTAAGTTTCTGAAACATTTTCTTTTCTTACACATTTATTTCACATTTTGTTACGTCTGTTTTAGCTTTCTTTTTCAAATTGTCTTATTGCAAATTATTTTTAATTAATATTTCAGTATTTTTTTTTATCCTAAAACATAAATTATATCTATAGATAACATTTTGTTAACGAGATATAGGTAATATTTGAGCAAATCGTTACAGTAAACAGACTTCTATTAATTGCTAAACATTTTCAATTTTAAAGGTACAGAACTTCGTTTCCAAATGGTTCTTTGCTTGTTTCTAACATTCTACTTTGTAAATTCTCACCTTGAATCATTATATATATATATATATATATATATATATATATATATATATATATATATATATATATAATATACATCAATGCATAATAAATCTATCTTATCATCTCTATCTAATTTATCTGTTTCTACAACATCTCAGTATATGACATATAGCAGTTCACTACATGACAAATATGATATGTATACGTTAGTAATGGATTGTTTCTTCAAGCGAATTTGGTTAAAAAATAAAACAATTATATGAAATGAAACTTCAGAGAAACTTAGATTTTAATATTTTCAAACCTATCTTACCCAAATGTTATCTTACCCAAATTTTACATGCAAATATATATACACAAATATACACTTACACAAACAAACACATATGCATACACGCATACACACAAGAACACATACACATATACGCACGCACACACAAGAACACATACATATAAGCACACCCACCAACAATCACATATACATATATGAACTGCTGCACACACACACACACACACACACATGCACACAACACAAACATCTTGCAGAGAGTGTTTGACTTGTGTTAATGAGGTCTTAAAACATACTTTTCCTACTACTTATTTTTCTTTATGGTTTCGATTTAGACCAAATAAAAACATATCAAAATAACTTGATATGAGTTATTTTATGACTTTGATGGCAATGCGATATGCTTAAACTACGATTTGAAAACTAGAATTTTTTGCATAGAGAGGTCAAAACATACCAACTTCTATTATAATAAAATTTATACAGTATGCCAAATGCAATGCAGTTATTAACTTAGGAGGCTTTTATTTATAAATTTTATAAGCAATTTGTTCGATATCAATCAGTTACATTTTCCAGCACATATGTCAAAGTACACATGTACATTCATTGTGCTAGATTTTTTTGTAATATATTGTATTGCCGAATTAAAGGTGCATTATTTCATATGGTTAATTATTGTCTAATGCTCTTTATAAGTAGTATATCAGTGTTTATTACAAATGCGAAAAAGTACTTAAAGCTATTGTTTTTTTACAAAAATATTCTCATTATGTTCAAAATTCCGTTATACCAAAAGTTTGTTATAAGAAAATCTCAACATGCTTATCGTTCACATACATGTAATATTTATAGAGAAATAAATCAGAAAGTAAGATAATTAAAATATATCTTCTTTATCTATAAGATGAAATAAAGGGATATTTTTAACCCTTCGGGATACTTAAATTAAAAAAAAATTAATTTCCGATATCCCGGTATGTAAAAAATACCCTGGATTGCAATCTCATAATTATATCTTAGGAAGCACAAATTATTTCTTGCACGCATCCAAAGCGAGCTGGCGCAATCTCGCTGTTTCGTTTTTCCAAAACCGCCAAATATCGCCAAAATGTAGTGAAACTCGGTTTAAGATGCTTTAATGAATATTTTTTTATAAATACATTGATGGAATAATTTCTTCACGAAGCTCAGCAATATCTCCTACAATTTTTTTTATCGTCCAAAGCTTAGAGGTAGCAGAAATAATAAAAAACATGTATTTTTTCTTTCAAGGACGCTTTGCCATTCACCTTATCCCATTGAACTACACGAGAAACGGAACGCTCTGGACGGGAAGAGTCCCTGAAGTCACATGACAACGCTTTCGGTCTTGCGTTAGGGTTGCCGAGGCTTTCTCTACTTAATTGCTCCTCGAAGGGGCCTCTATAAATGTTTGTAGGAGACACGCAATTTGCATGGGTGGCCCTTATATCTTTCTACGCAATGTATATATATCATTTTATGCTAAAAACTATTCAATATGTTTTACATGGAATTGGAAGCCATGCGTTATCCAAGTACTTTGGAATATAAATAGAAAAACACAGCGGGCTTTTTCTTGCTTGAAATAGCCCGAAAAATTCAAATGTTGTAAGGAAATACACTTGAAACCCAAATTCCGTGTCTAAGATTTTGATGGATTTACACTTTTCAGCACCCCTGAATATGGGCTATTTTTTCTTTCAATATTTTATGTCTATTTGCCTATTTGTGTGTCTGGCTGTGAGCATAATATCCTTCAAAATAAATTAAGAAAATCGAATGTAATTTGATATTAATTTAATCGTGAAAGCAGCAGGTCTACAAATTTTGATGGTAATCCAAGGAACGAACGGCAATTTGTCTCGCAGTTTTTCGAATGAATAAAACGTTAAACAAATATGATCGAGTATAAAAATGTTACGACCATGCCTGTTTAATAAATAACTTATATTTAACTGTAAATGCCACAATTTATAAAACGCTAAACGCGTCTTTCTAGAGATTTTTCTAAATATTGATCTAAAATGAAAATGTTAGAAAAAATAAAGAAAAGAAACAACACTATTCTCAAATGAGTGAATACTTTGCAAATAAATTTTGTCCGAAATAAATGACCATCCTTGTTTAAAAGTTATCATAAGTCGTTTTCGATATTTTGGAAATTGCTATTTTTTCCCATAGAGTGATTACATCTTTTTAGATTATACACATGTTTTTATTCTTTACATTTATCTGTATTTTAGTACCATATGTCTGGTGCAGCATATCCTCTTTGGATCTTGTGCCAAAAATCCTTAATCAACCAACCCATAGAGCGATATATCTATGGAACAAATCGAGATAATTGAATAAAATTTGGTATGAATTCTAATCAATAAATGTCAAAAGTCTATTTATTACTGAGGAGTTACAACTTTGGGAACATTTTAATTTTTGAACATTTTTTTAAATAGAAAGCAGATCATAAAAACAAAATTATACTATATGTTGTTGAAGAAGTAGTCCTTTCAGATTCAACTTGCTACTTAAAAGCAAATGGCATAATTTGCATAACAAAAACATGCGCGTTCCTGATGTAAGTATAACGCATTTTATACTTTGAATCCAAAATGAAGAACACCATAAAAAATTAAATATGTTATTATCAAATTAATGTATAATTTGTTAGTATTTATAACCAAACATAAGTGGTTACTATTATTTCTCAAAATATTACAAATTTTACTTCCCAAATGGAACACTATATCTTCAAACCTTATTCAGCGAATTACATGAAATTATGTCAACTTAATTTTATCGTAACAGCAATAAGACTATAGCTTATAGATTTTCAGAAAGATTTAGTAAAAATAAAGCTCTAATTCATGTATTATTTTCCTGCAATGTCGAAATTTGACAATCAAAAGCAAACTTAGAGTTCATTATATATATATATATATATAATATTAGTTTGAAAGTCCAATGAAAGAATAGTGAGAAGCTGTAACTCGAAAAACCTAACTTTCTAACTAGCCTACAAAATAAAATTATAAATCAGCAAATCTTCAATCAAATGGGACAAAATACAAATTTAGAATCATCAAGTTAAAGAAAATTATCAAAAATCAATGGTATTGAATCGATAAAAGAAAAACAAATGAAATCCAAGTATTAATGCTATACACGTGGACAAGGGCTAGACCTATATATATATATATATATATATATATATACTATTACGATAAAGTGAGACTAAAATAGGATATATCCCAAATAAGCCTGAAATTAAAAGAACTATTCACTACAAAGGAGGAGGCGCAAATGCTGCTCAAATTCCCTAGGAGAATACATGAATGAAAGTAGAAAAGAACGGGAGTGACCATATGAATTACATAAGAATGGTAGGGGTGGATTGCGACACCCCTTTCCCGCTTAAAGCAGCTTTTACAACCCGGGTAACTCTCACGGAACCAACATAATTCCATGGTCAGCCTCCCAAATGTGCGAAAATAAAAGCACCAGAACAGACTCAGAACCAAAGAAGTAAACGAATCCATGAAGGAGAAACATCCGCTAGTCCAACCCGATGGAACGTCTCTTTATATAAGTAAAGTTGCTCATGCGCAGAGAAATATCAGGATAATAGTTTCGCAGTCATGAATATTAAATCTCTATATCAACAATCAGATTACAAATTTTCTTTAAAAAACGATTTGTAATAATGTTGTACAAAATTGACTGGATAATTTCTTTTTATAGCTTCATCTGCAAATTTTTTACATTTGCTAATGCAGTCTTTCCTAAAAGTATTATAATTTTGGTTTCTTCTAAAATGTCCAATTATTATATTTCTGAAGACATACTTTGCAAGGTTCGAATTCCAATCGATTATATGATTTACCTTGATCCTGTATGAATCTCTTTTGTCGTGTAACTCTGTGTATATTCCATATTTCTTGTGTTTTTTGATAGCTAAATCCAAGAATTTTACCGATCCGTCCTCACATGCTGGATTTTCAATAAGGTCCAATTCGCTTGGGTAGAATGAAAAGTCAAAACATGGGGTGTTTTCATAGCCCCCAATTATCACATCATCGACATAACGGACGTAGGGCATTTCCGATAGGATATGAGTGCCTCTTTCGTATTTAGATAGATATATATCTGCTAGTATTGACGAGCAACTCCCTCCCATAGGTATGCCCTTGATTTGTTTGTAAAAATTGCTTCCGTCGTGTAGTATGTTTTCCTTCAATACCAGTTCCACCAAGTCCATGTATCTTCTATAAGTTATAAATTGCTTTAGATCGTATTCTTCATGTAGATCTTTCAGAATCAATTGTAAATTATCCAAATCAATATTGTTAAAAAGATCTCGAAAGTCGTAACTCTTAAAGTTGATATCGTTATGACAAAACTTTAGTCGGTTTATCAGTTCCTGTCCGTTTTTTATCATAATAGAGTTATGTCTTTTAATATCATGCATAACTATTATGAGTAAATCCAAAAGTTTTTTGTTTGCTATTTCCAAATATGAACCACATCCCACCGTCACAGTTCGAAACTTGACAGGTATTTTGTGTAATTTGGGGATCAGGACCAAATATGGATATTTTATTGTTTTAATATCAATTCCTATTCTTTTGTAAAGTGCCTCTATTCTTTTAGTCAGTATCAATGCGTTACTGGGTATTAAAGCATACATTTCACTGTCCCTGTAACTTTGGTTTAGTGTATCCACGTAGAACTTTTTACAAGTGAAGGCATAATTTGATACAATTTTATCGGTATATGTTAATACATATTCTTCTTTAATTTGCTTGAACGAGGATGGAACTTTAATTTCTCTATTGTTTTTGCAGTGCTGCGGGTAGTAGTGACAAAACGCTTTGTAAAATTTATATTTCCACTCATTAAAGGCTTGTACTGGTAAACTATGTTTTACCGCCAATCTATAAATGAAGATGTCGAGATCATTATAAAATTCTTCGTATATATTTTTAAATTCTTGTATACGGTACTTTGTACCGAGTTGAAGAAGGTTTTTAAGCCAAATTAAAATATATATATATATATATAAAAATACATATATATATACTCGTATATATATATATATATATATATATATATATATTTTTTTTTTTTTTTTTTTTTTTTTTTAATGGTATTATCTTGAAATGCACGAAATCGTCAAAAGAGAAAGAAATAATTCAAAAACTGCAAATTCTTTATCATTTCAAATAAGTATCCATTTCAGGTGTTATTTTGTGTGATAACGCTCGGATTAATGCATATAAATACAGAAAACTATGAATTTGAGTTTGCAGAGAAAGTCACGTGTCTTTACCAATGTTAAATGTTTCTAATTCAAACTACTATTTTGTTTGGTTTGGTGTTAAATAGTATTGCTTGTTCTAAATTTCCAATATTTATGAATTTAAAGCATAGGATATTTAACATATCTGAGCAAAATTTGTGATTTTGACCATTGGGTTGAAGGATGAATGTACTATAAGTAAAAGAAAGTATAATGTATACAGAAATTCAGACTTTTTGACAAGTTACTATTGGTAAAATTGCGTAAAATATGATAACAAATAACTCATACCTTTAAAGAAAAACAAGACTACAAATTAAATAACGTTAATCCCATCATTTTAACGCAAAACATCAAAAGTAGTTTTATTCATTTATTGAATCTGTAAATCACCTGGTAAAAAAATCTTGGCTGCAAAATTTTACAAATACTAATTTGCTTTTCGAATTAAATAGATTGAATTATGGTACTATATTTTAAGCAACGCTTTAGTATTATATTTTCTTAGACTTTTGTAATATTAGCGCTTTCCATTGGTTAAACACAAGTGCAGTTTATTCAACATTTTAATTATGTCAGGAATTTCGAGTGGCATCAATTAGTTTTTCTAAATCCAAAATATCAAATTAATCACTGAATTAGCTCATATATGTACACCGGGAAGAAAGAATTTGTTTCACTTTTTTTTTCCAGAAGGTATTTCGTTTTTTCGATTCTCAATAATTTTGGCAAGGATACTTAATTTACAATATTTTTTAATCTAAACATGTGTGTTGAATCACTAAATTATTTCATGGATGAGAACCGGGACAAAAGAATGCTTTTTTAGTTGGTAGATACTACATTTTTTCGAATCTTGATCGAGGCAAGAGGAATTAATTTACTTTTACAACATTACTGACATTCTTTAACGTATAGCAAATTTCATGTTTACACATTTGCGTTTTTGTGACCCTAGAGTATAAATAATGTTACAAAATGCGAGTAAATAGGATATGCATAAAATTTCAGAAAGTTAGCATGTTCATGCGAAGTCTTCGATAACTTTGAATTTGAAATATTAACGAAAAAGACAAAGTAGAAATGGGTTTGGGAAACTTAAATAAAGAGACAAGACAACTAAAGTAAAATGAAATGAAAATAAGACAAGCTACTAATTCGCATATGGGTGAATTTACTTCAAATTTTCACAGGTGGTTTCCTGTAGCTAGTAAGGTGAAGAAGATGAAGAACTTTTCATGGGTTATATATTAAAGCGTTATTTTAATAGTGGTACAACTCTGCTTTTCGTGAAATTGCATTTATTCACATCTCCTTGATAGCACGAGAGTGTTCCTTTATTTTGAAATGCGTACATATTCAGTTTCCTTCCATGCACTACAATACAGGCATTTTTGGAAAACCTGGCCTCTTTTACTTAAATAATGGTACAATTAACTCTACCTCGGTCCATGTATTACAGAGATTTTCAGTGACTCAGATGGTATTGATGATGCAGATTTTCAAACAACTAAATGTAAATGTAGATATTAGTATTATTTTCTCGATGTTATACCTCCTTTTATCTGATCATTTAAATCTGCCAAATGGCAGAAACTTCGGGCTCACTGAGAAAATCTTAAAAAAAAAGGGAATATTTCTATACACAAGACATTTATAAAGTAATAAAGAGCAGTGGTAAGAAAAAAAATATGCACGGAAAGAAAAGGTGACAACTCTAGTATTCGTCGAGGGAGTAGAGTCCCAGTGTTTCCGGACTGACAGGTAGTAAGGTCCAGGGTCATGCCATTGAGTGGAACCAAAGGGGATAATAAAAATAGCTGCGATACAATTTTTGTGTTTGTGACGTCGTTAGCCTCCTTCGGGGAGTAAGTTACCATCTCTTCCCAAAGGAATGCATTGTCAGACATAGTATCAATCGAAATATAGTTTTTCAAGTCCTTTAAATAAAGGGTAACATGCTATAATTGTGATCATTTGGGTCAACAAAACAGATTTAAAAAAGCTTAAAAATGCTTATGGAATGATAAAGAATGTCTGCCCCCTCTTCGCCGTGTGCTACCTCTGGACTCTTTTCTTTTGCATTTACGGTGTTCTCTGTGTTCTCCTGTTTGCTGCTTTGTTTGTTCTTGTTATTTTTCTTTTGTATGTGATGAGATCTCTATTTGAGTGGATTATATTCCAATAAAGCCATATGTTACAACAACAACAACAGATTTAAAAATAATTTCTTGCAAAATTTGAGGGGGGGGAGGGGAATTAGCTATAAAAGCTATTTAAAAATAGATTCAGAAGATCAAGTTTAGCAACACTCTAGTTAATTCTTTCTATAGGCTTTTATTTTTCTAGCGCACAAATGCGTAATATTAAAACATTAAACGACATTAACACATTTTCTTTAGTTTTCTCATAAGTAGTATTGAGAAAGTTTTGTTTTCACAAAAATTTTCGATTTCGAGATTTTGATGTAAATATATGTTTTAGCACCTCCTGAATACGTTTTGACTATTTTCAGAGCAATGTCTTTCTGTGGTCAATTTCTTGTGTACATGATAGCTGCTACAAATACTAATGGATTTTCATTAAACTTTATATTATGCTTTGTTAATGAAAAATCTAGAACTAGATAGAATATTTTTAAATTCGAGTGAAAACTTCAAAATTTATTTAAAATTTTATATTTCCTTAACATGGCAGTATAGGACAAAATTTGACATAAATATGCACAAAAAGGGTTATTTATGACTCAATCAAAACTTAATAGTTTCAATAATTGTAGGGAAAAATAGCCGCGATACATATTTTGTGTTCGTGACATTCTTAGCCCCCCGAGGTGGTACATTGTCAAACTTGGTATCAATTGAAAGATTTTTTCAAACCCTTTAAAATGAAGGGTAACATGCTATAATTGTGATTATTTGGATCAACAAGTAACAAGCTACATAAAAATAGATTCTGGTATGAGAAAGTCGAGGACTCCAGTTAATTCTATTTATTGAAGAATACAGTTACAATTATTTGAAGAGTAAAAATCATTCCTAGACTAAATAGGATTCTAGATTTTAATGAAAAAAGAACAAACACACCTGCGGTTGTCGAAAAAGCCTGTCATTTAAAGTGCTCTTTAACATTCCCTGCTTTAGTGTAAAAATAAGCACCCATCTGCAGCAGATGGCACCAGATAAAGTCTTAAGGGGAATGATAAACTCATAAAACCTTCACAAAATTCATAAGTTGAAATAATGTGCTCATTAAATAGATTGTAAAATTTTTTGGAAAATATTGTAAGGTAGGCCACATCACAAACTATATTTATTTCTGGGACTTGCAGTAAAATGGGATTAGTTTATCCCAAAATCCTATATTTTTCATCATACTAAGTAAAATAAAAAAAATAATAATTCCTATTAGTTTCAATATTCTTTTCTTTGTTTAACAAAATTCTATTTTAGAGATGGCGTAATTCTACTTGTCAAGATGGAATTCTTCTTTGTACAGAAAAGTTCTGCGGTCCGAAAAATGAAAATAAAAATTATAAAATAAGCAACTCAGCTTAAAGGCAAAATCTGATTAATAAAAAAAAAATAAATATTATTTTTTTACAAAATAAAGTTATCGTTTGCGATGAAGACAAAAACTTTTTTGAAGAAAAAAACACATATGAGTTTAATACCAAATGATCTGCCAGCTGAAAGAGTCTTTGCTTTGAAAATTAGATCTCAATTGGATTTCTGTAAGATTTAAGGAATCGCATAACATAATAAGCAAATAATTTGTTTTTCATTTGGAAGGAGTAAAATAGGATGTACTTAAAATGCACTACTTTTCTTATTTTATAAGTTATCATAGCGTAAAACCTTTGAGAAGAAAAAAAATTATTCAATTAAACCGTATCATAAAAATTGGAGTTTTTATTATGGGAATTATTCGGACTGAAATTATTCAAACTTTGTTTTTCAACTATTTACTTGATTTTTAGAAAAAAAATTTATAATTTATATATCACTAGAGCGAGTTAGACGGCGTCGTCTGGGTCTAAAATAAGCTCCCGCTACATAAATAATACGGATACAGATAAAACCACTCAATTCCAAATTGTCTGTTTTGAACCAAATTTATTCTCGTCCTTTGTTTTTCATGCTCAAAACAGTGGCGATTCGTGACTTCTGGAATGAAGCAGATTCTGTGGCGAGATTTCCCCACCCCATTTCACAGCACCGCACGCCAGTGGCACCAGTGCTGCCAAATATTATCTAAATATAGCCAAATGAGAAGGCCAGGCCCGAACTGACCCAACGGCATCATTGTCCACCATCCAAAGTGCTACAGCGTCTTCCATACCATCCATGGTACCTTCCACCATCTCACGGCGCGTGGCTGGGGTAAGGTTATGCTCACGGCGCCCTTTAAGACGTCTGCCCATAACCCTACAACATCGACAGAATCGTTTGGAGTGGTGTCGTAGCCGAGCATCATGGCTACCAGCAGACTGTCATAGCATAGTGTTCACTCAGCGATAAATCACGCTTCAGTCTTTTAGCAGATGACCATCGGATACGTGTATGGAGGCGCCAGGGCCAGCGGTCCCAATCAGCCTTTGTTTTACACAGGCACACAGACATTACCCCTGGTGTGATGGTGTGGGGTGCTATCTCTTACGACAGCATGTCACCCCTAGGCATTCTGCGTACAACTTTAACAGCTCAACGAAATGTTGATGAAATCCTGCGGCCTTTTGCGTTACTTTTCATGGCACATCATTCTGGGGCTATTTTCCAATAAAATAGTGCCACGCCACATACGGCTCGCATATATGTGAACTGTCTCCGTGCTGTTGATACTGTTTCTTGGCCAGCAAGGGCACCAGACCTTTAACCAATCGCGCATGTATGGGAGATGCTAGGCCGCCAGATTCGGGCACCAGGAAATATAGCAGATCTTGAGCAGTAATTGAGAAATGCCTGGCAGAATGTATCGCAGGATGACATTAGGAAACTTCATCACTCCTTACCTAGACGTATTAAACATGTATTGCCGCCAAGTGGAGGTTTCATTAATTACTGATTTGAAAATTCAATGTGCAATTGCTAACCATTGATGGGGGGTTCTGCGGCCTTGATTTTGTAATCTTTTCATTAGTGTATGAGCTGTACGAATATTTAATTTCAATAAAAATAGTCAGTATCTTCATGGTGCTTCGGTTTTTTTTAAAAAAGAGTGTATATATATATGTGTGTGTGTGTGTGTGTGTGTGTGTGCATATTAAATTTTGTATTCATAAATTACATATATCGATGACCACAAAAAATGACTTACACAATTTAACAAATCTTACAAAATTATAAACATTTTACTGGGTAATCAGTGAGATCGCTTCGCTTGTTTACACTTAAACAAATATCAATGGTTGCGGTTATCTCCGTAGATAATCTACTGTCATCTCACGGCGTCCCCCCTCCCCAAACATTTTACTGCGTACTTCGAAGGGGTGAGCGTATCACACGTTGAAAACCACTGTCCTAGAGTAATTGGGCTGATTTTATTCGTAGAGCTATTAAGCATGTAGAATCCACTTCCCCTATAAGAGATAGAAATTTTGTTTCAGTAACTCAATGAATAGAGCTAGATTGAAGATCTATGGTTCGAAACCTAGTTGTGATTTGAGTTCTTTATAATGGCGTCCGAACTAATTGATCCTACCGATTAAACACAGTAATTGACGTCTAAAAAAGATCAAGATTAGTTTATTCTAATCAATCTATGATTCATGGTAGTCGTATGGAAACACAAGTTGTTGGCTTCTATTAAAAAAGGGAGAGAATGAAGAGGATGTGACGATAGACAGTGTAAAATGGTAGAGAATTAGAAAGTCGTTCAGATCGAAAATTTTACTTTGATTTGAAATCCTGAGGAAGAAAATATAGGGTCTACATCCACTATTAGAGATAAGAATTTCGTCCCAATAACTTAGTGGAAAGAGCATTGTCTGACCATTGCTCACATCCGTGGTTGGATTCAGAGAAAGTTGACTTGAATTCTTTACAATTTTATTTTCACGTTAATATACTATTCTATAATATTTAATATCATTGAAACACTTAAGATTTCTTTCATTTCTGTGTGCTTTCCGTTTTTCAATTAAAAATAATTTTGTTCTGTATTTTATAATTCTCTCACTTTGCTTTTCACGAAACGTCTCACTCATTAAATCCGCAGTCTTAGACAATGAGTATTGGTAGTTTTATATAGTAGCGTGCCAATATTGGTCCTCTATTGATGGAGAATACAGACCCTATTGGGCCAATATATGAAAACGTGGGCATTTTGACAAAATTGGCTTCCAATATTGATCCGATATTGGCTGGCCATTTATAGTCAATATGATGTATAGATGGATGTTAATTTGAATCAATTTATATTGGAATAGTCAATGTATATATGTATTTTTCCACTATCTATCCTAGTTTTGCTTATTCCTAAGGATTTTAATTAATCCAGGTTTTAATGTATCTACACATTAGTTCATATTATTTTCAAGGTGTTTTAGATGATCCATTAGTTTGAAAAATAATGGTACCTTTCATATGTTGTAATTGTGTCTCCATTTTTGTATTTGAATTAAGGTGCATTCTTGGCTAAAGAGTCTCTTATTTTGAATGAAAGTGCCTTTATTTTGGGGAAATAAAGGTTACTATCTTACCCTAATTTTATGATCTCTATTTATCAAAATTTAGCGACTGGCAACTGGATGTTCTCTGACATCCAAGCTCGGTATTCGAGAACTTGTTAGGGTTTTCCTAGATCGATATCCAGTACCAACAATATCCTTTTTCTTCAATGACTATTCCATCTTCATTCAGTACATCCAGGGAGAATTCTTTGTTCACTTCCTATAACTTTCAATCGTACAGCCATGCATCACTAAATAACACACTTATATTTAAATCTTGTAATTCTGATAGATGTAAAACGTGTCCGTTTGCTAATCGTAATCAGATCAATTGTAGTAATAATCTTGTCTTCTGTAAAATATATAATTGCATCTACCAAAAATGTATGTAAGAAATGTGATATGTCATATATAGGCCAAACCAGCAATCCTCTGCACCTCCGAATTAACGTACACAGGAATCACATAAAAAAATTTCATATAATGCAACTACCCTTAATGAATCAAAATTCGAATACGAACATTTTTCTAAACATGGGTTCGACAACATTGAAATTAGTATTCTGTGTATTAAAAAAAATTATTATGAGAGATTGTTTCTTGAAAATGAATTCATTTGTGCACACAAAACTATTTTTCCATATGGACTCAATCAATTATTTAATCATCATAACATAGTTAAAAAATCCTTTAATTATCCTAATGAAGTCCCTAATATTTATAATTCCTTTAACACTCCTATTCCTTAACCAAGTCAAAAAGAACTAAAAGAGCAGGTAAATATAATAAAAAATTGCCTTCACTATCTGAACTAAAAAATGCCATCCTTCAGCAACATGCAAATTTTAAAATTACTTTTGATTGGAAACAATGTAAAAACTGGATTTTAGCAATTAAAAAACAGCAATTAAATACGGTATATAACCTTTTCTAACTACTGTATTTGATAACATTCATTTTAAACATTTATTCTATGATTTGCTCATTACCAGAAGTAAAAATTTTAATGTTTATTTATATGTCACGGACTTAAACTTTAATGACTAATCAAAACAATACACTAAAATAAACGAATATTGTACCTTGAATTTCACTAATTCTGTCTTAAATAATCTGAAGATAAATAATTTTTTAAAATCGGTTTCCAATTACTTTCCAGTCAAACATGTAAATCCTAAAATTGCATATAAATATGATAAACCGCTAGGACGTTATATTTTCAATTACAATCAAATTGGCAAATCAATAGATATTAATCAAAATTATGAATTGGATAAGAGTCATATTGCCACTGTCATTTAGAAAAATACAAGGACTTCGTAGATAAACACCATGGGCATGTTATAACGGGAAATCTAAATATTATTAATTATGATGCACTGAGATCACTGATGTTACTTGGTACTAAATACCGTATACCTACTAAATTTAAACATAAATTAATTTGTAAAGCTTTATTTCTTGACTTAAATAAATTTATCTATAAAATCAGCTATAAATATCAAATCCCTGTAGAAGCCTTCAAACCCTGGAGTGTCTTAATAGAGCAGTACTTAAATCACTATATATATAATCAGAAAATTAATAAATGATATAAACTTAATTAAAAATGATATTAAAGAAATTCAAAATGATTTTGTCATTACATATGTCTATGAGGCAAGTAGTAACTACTCAATTATTTGTAAATATTACTATATAAGTACCCTCCAGTTACACTTACTTAATAATCAAGTCTATAATTTAAATAAAACTAACCTTAAAATCTTTTCCAATAGAATTTCAGCCAAATATAAGCAAATCCATCTAAAAGATAGTTGTAATAACATTCCATATCTTGTTTTAGTACCCAAGTTTCATAAATCCCCTGTTGCTTTCCGAACTATTACCAGTGGACATAATTCTTATATTACTAATGCTGGAAAATTATTATTAAAAATATTACATGAAGTATCCTTGTCAGATGAAATCTCAAATAATTGTCATATTGTAAAAAACAGTTTTGAATTAGTTAAGAAATTAAAAACTCTTTCTAATATTCACAGTATTTATGCTTAAGATTTCAAAGATGTGTTTAATAATATTAATATAGATGATCTGTATAGAATTATTTTAGGAATTTTTGAAAAATATAATATCAACCTAAAATATTCAAATTTTCTCTTTAAAAAATTACTTAATTTCACTCTTTATGAGATTTATATTCAACATGGTGGTACATTTTTAAACAATAGTTTGGTATACCACATCATATTGGGTGTGTGCCTCATCATTGTTAGCTAATCTGTATTTATTCTTCTATGAAAAAAACATTAATCCAAGCTTTCATAATATGCACATGTTTAGATATTTAGATGACATATTATGTGTATCCCCAAATAATATCCCTATAATATTAAACTTTTATCCAAAAAATTTACAATTAAATGCAAGTAATAATGACTCTAATGTTGCAAACTTTTTAGATTTAAATTTAAATTTACATAATTGTAATATGGTTATAAACTTGTATTATAAAAGACAGGATTTTAAATTTAATACATCAAAAATTTAATATTTTGACTCTTGTTTGCATATATCTGTATTTAGAAATATTATAATAAACCAGGCTCTTAGAATCAAGAAAATTTGTGATGAATATTATAAATTAGCACATTTTATGGAATTATTGAGTACAGCGACTAATAATGCATATCCTCCCAAGTTCGTTATTAAAATTATCAACTCAGTGTATCAGCTTTCACTCGATAACATCCTAGAAAACTTTCCCAATTATAGTGGTTAACATACATAAAAAAAGACTATATATAATTATTTATTAATTATATAAATAAATAAAGATGAAAAATGATAAACTAAGTCAAAAAATTAGAAAAATCAAAAAATCGGAAAATAAGATGCATTAACAGTAATGTTTTGAATTTTTTTCTCTAAAAAATTGTAACTTTTGCCAGTATCGAAACTACGATTTGAGCGCCCTTATAATGGTGTATAGTGGCATTCTCGTTTATCCATTTTTTCTATGAATTACTTGTTTAGTAAGAATTTTCATTTTTAACACTTTACAACAAAGTTGAAAAGTGTTTATGACATTGTTCATTCTGTCTGTCTGTCTGTCTGTCCGTTAGCACGATAACTGCCGTAAAAATGACTTAATCAAAATGAAATTTTAGTATGTTGTTCAGACGGGGTCTGTAGGACATATGGGAATATAAATGAATAATATCACCCAATTACTTTTGGATTGAACCCGGGTTGAAAAAATGAAATACATTGAGCCCTATGGGACCTAATTTTTCAAACATTTTTTAAGCGGATTTAAAATTCACAAATTGTTTCGAAAATTTTAGGTAATATTCAAATTGTTCCATAAAATATATAAAAAAAATTCAGCGAAATATATTCAGTAGTTTTTTAAATAAAAATTAAAATAATAATTACACCTCTTATATGAAACGATCACGTGACCATGATATGAAACGATCACATGACCCACTTCAAAATGATATATGGCATCCATCTTGTTTAAAAATCGTGATTTTTTTTAGTTCTTTTTAATTCATATTGAGTGTTGTATCCGTCCTAAAACTACTTTATTTTTGCTTAAATTATGTGCATCTACATACTGAAACAACGCAATGACAATATATTTGAGTTTAAATGCTCATCTAAATTTGATTATTTCTACAACTAAGCCTATTTTTCACCTATGTAAAATGTAAACTGCAAAATATATAGAATGAGTTGTATTAGAATTCCTGTATTTCTTTGACACAAAATAATTTAGTCCATGGAGTCTGCATGGCTGATATGAATGAAATATTAATTGATTTCATAAAGAGAAGGACGATTTTTTTTCATGAAGTTTTAAGCATAGAGTTTAATTATTTGTAGCTCCATGTTCTTAAATAAAATGTTTAAATAAAACAAATTATTATAGCATTGTGATGAATGAAATGAATGGGAGAAAGTTATGACTGAAATGCTGTTTTTATAGAGAGATCCAGGCGTGTTATTTTTTCTATGACGTCATTTGAATTAATTTCAGTTGTTTTCGATGAAGTTTTCAAATATAATGAATTATCGTAGTATTATGATAATTCTAAAACTATTACCGAGGAATGTATAACATTTTAGAGATGTTTAAACCAGGCAATTTATATTTCAATGCCGTCATTTGAATGAAGTTCATTTTATTCGACGAAGGTTTAAGTTTTCAAATATAATAAATTAATGCAGTATTGTGATAAGTTTCAAAATATTACCGAGGTATGTATTGCATTTTAGACTTGTTTAAATAAAATTGCATTGAAGTTGGAAAGTGTTTCATAATCAATGCTTTAAGCATGATTGATCTTTCTTGTTGATTCATGTTCATATTCAGAATTGCGTATATGGGTTCTTCATATTCGGAATTGCTTGTGCGGTCCCCTGCTTAGACTCACTGGACGGGTCTGGGAGTATTACTGTGAACGCTCGTACTGCCTCCCTGGTAGTATTTCGACTTGTTCATTCCGGTGCTTCTAGATAATTTAAGCTGTTGAGGTTGAACGTGTATACACGTGGTGAAAGAAGAAGGGTTCATGCCGCATGGTAATATAAATTTTCTTGATGTTTCCTATCTTCGTCTTTTGATGCCTGTAGTCTGAGTTAGAGTATTTATAGTAATGTACTATTGCTATATCTGAACCAGGCATGTGTTTGGGTTAGTTAGAGTTAAACACTCAGACCTGAGGAGGAATTTAATTCTGACTAATCATCGAATTTGGGCTGGTGCCGTTCTCTTATTTTATCGGCATTATGGCCGTGAATTTGCTTCTATGGTGATGTTAACATTACTTGAATTTTTTATTATTACATATTTCTAATATATATATATATATATATATATATAAAATATATATATATATATATATATATATATATATATATATATATATATATAATATATATATATATATATATATGTGTGTGTGTATGTAATGCTTATATTTGCCTTATTTTGTAATGCCAATATTGGCGATTGAAATGCCAAGATATACAATATTGGCCTAATATTGGTGAAATGTTGGCATACTACTAGGAAAGTTTGTCACAGTCGATACATTTCCATTTCTCTTTCCAAATCCAATCTTTCGGATACCTCAAAGCATATTTGCAAACTCCCCTTCCCACTTAAAAAAATATTCTTAGCGGCAAACTCACTACCGGCATTCCTCCGATTTGTAAACTACTTTCGAAACGTACAACGTTCAGAACGTTGCCATTCCCGTGCGCAAAAAAGTGGCGATCGTGGAATTCTCCTAAATCGCATGTGACGTACGCTGTTCCACTTCTGGGGATGAATGAAGATTGGGGAGCCGCGAAAAACGGAGAGCGAAGATCGGAGAGAGCAGGCGCCACTCTAGCTCACCCCCGCAACGCCGACCGCACATATATAGAGGGGCACCCCCGAGCAAATAGCTTACTCTATTTGCATCATACACAATCGGCAGACGATTCTAGACATAGGGTGAGGCACGAACCAACCAGCCACCTTGTGGAAAAACTCATTCAGATAGGTAAGTTACTTTACTTTTTTATTTTTGAATTTGAATTTAACAAATTTTGAAAAATTTAGTAAAATTATTTAGTAATATATCAAGTAAATTATATATATATATATATATTTGATATATTACTAAATATATTTAGTAATATATTTAATAATATATCAAGTATAACTTTAAATATTCATTCTTTAATTTAATAAATTAAAAATGGAAAATATAATGTTTATTTAAGTAGAATTTGATAGGATATATTTCTTTTTTCAATTTTCCTAGGTTAGTTTATTTTGTAATTTCGATTTGCTAACTACATGAAACAAAGTTTAATCGTAAAGTTGTATTTACTCAGAGCAGAAATTTATCTTAAGAATTAAATTTTAATAAAACTCACACGTAATATTCGCACATATTAGCTATTTCTTTGGAATTAATCATTTATTAATCTGTAAAAATCTCTAGTGGGCAAGTTATTCATATATTAGAGACTTGATAGTTTTCGTGAATGGCTATTAAGGTTTTTTCTAAATTTTCGAGTTTATTTTTAAGGTATTATCTTTCATTAAGCGAAATTTGTTCTTGAAGTTTAAAATAGTAAGCGAAATTCTAAAAATGTATATATTTAAAATATTCACATTTTTTTCATTCTTTAGAATTAATCTTAAATTAACTCAATATATATTTTTTCAAATAAATATTAATAACAAATTTTGCACTACATACCAGGTACGGCACACATTTGCCGATCACCTGGTGAGAAAATTTCGAAAACGTATCATTAAGCGAAATTTGATCTTCAAGTTTACATGGTAAAATAATATACCTTAAACTTTACATATTTATAGCATTGATATTTTTGCCACTTTCTTTAGGATTAATCCTAAATTAACTTTTTTCCCCAAATAAATATTAAAATAAATTATTTTTGTACTATAAACAAGGTTATTATAAATTTACAGATCACCTGGTAAGAAAATTCAGAACCTTGTAAATCCTACATAGTAAAAAAAATAAACCCTAAAAATTAATATATTTATAATATTCACAATTTTCCTCACTTTCTATGGAATTAATTTTAAATTAAATTTAAATATACATTTTTTTTTTCAAATAAATATTAAAGAAAAAAATTGCACTACAAGCAATTTACTGATCACCTTGTGAGAAAATTTTTATACTTATAGGTAAGTTGCTATAATTTAAGTCCACAATCGTTACATTTTGTTATTTTAAATGTACACTTAATATTGAAAAAAATTATAGTCTCTTTGTAAAAAAAATCAGCTATGAACTTTAAATAACCTTTTTTTTGTTACACACAAAATATTTCCGCTAAATAAAAGTTGTTATTATTAAATTAGTTACATATTTTAAATTTTTAAACTTAACAATAGTAAACAGATGCCGTGGAAAGCAAGTTTTTAAATCTTGTGTTCAATATTATTTATAACCATAGCAATATTTTTTACTTTCCCTACATACGTGGGACTGTACAAGGAAATTATTGTGACGCGGTCGAAAATTCGAATTCGAATTTTCGACGGAAGAGCACCTTTAAAGTATTCTTGAACTGGAATTAAACGTTTTTAAGGTGGTGTCTGTGTGTATGTTAGTGTGTGTGTCCGTGAATCTGCGGAAGAAAATCGAAAATCAGTATCATTCTAAAATCAGTATATACTGGAACCAACTTAAACGCGATCGTTCGGAAAATTTCTCCAATTTTCGAATGTATTTTTGAAAGAAAATTCATTAAAAGATTAGGAGCTATAACAATATTAAATAAATAATCATTTCTTACGTAATCCATCATTAGAAAACAATTGGTACCAACTGGAGAACCTTATCATGAACAGTTTTCGAATGTAACACATTTGCAGAAAAATTTACCAAAAAAGTTAAAAGTAAAATAAGTAACAAGAATCCTTAAATAGGTTGAACTTGGCGATAAATCTGGAAATATAGCCAACTCGGCGACTTTTTTTAAATATTGCCCAATTGATGAAAATGTAGCCAAATTGGCAAAAATAAAAATAAATGGAAATGACCACAAAACTGATGAAAATTCAATATGTTTTAATGATTAAAATCGTTTAACATATAGAATATATTGCTTAGCGAATGCGAGCAATGTTTCTAATTGTTAAGTCAGATTTGCGCGAAATTGAAAGAATTTTATGTATTGTCAACCAGAAAAGCGCCAAATGTTAATGTACATGTTCATCGTTGAAAACATTGTGCCATGGATTTCGCACATTATTAATTTGCTGCAAAACAAGCGAAGTCATTGCATTATGTAGAGAAAGTCATGTGCTGCCCTCATCAAATTCATTTATGCACAAGCTAATCACAATATTCACTTTCAACTCTTTTAAAATAAATACTTATACTGGGTGTTTCAAGGAGAAAGTCCGAAAGGAGTATAATAACAACGGTTGGTCGAAGTAAAATGAAATTTGAAAAAGTACCAGAGGAGATTTTAGCTAGAATAGTTGTCCCCCCCCCCCCCCCAGAACTGCTAATTTTACAAAAATACGCAGTTTAATTGTTTATACGATCCCTCTACTCCCAATAAAATAAAATTCAATTAGTAACATTTACGTTGAACTTAATTAGGGCGAAAATAATTTACACGGTATCTTATGATGGAAAATTCGCTGAGATGTTCCAATCATTGCTATTCGGTATCGTTCGTTCGCTTTCAAGGAGCCAACAACAAATGAATTGATTAAAATTAAATGGTAGAAAGTCTCAATGGACGGTTTTCCTGTTTTAAATATATTTGCAGATGTCCCCCATATTTACTTTCAGAGGAAGTTAAAAATTCACACTTACAGTTCAGGTAAAATAGACTATTAAGTCAAGAATTTCAATGATCGATATTTCAATGAATTTTTTATAAAAGGCACTGGGTAAATTTCTTTAGCTCTAATTTTGCACGCACCCAAAATTTTATTAATTTAAGATTCTTTTTATCGGAGGCCATATAAACCTTAAATTTTGCATTTTTATGAAATTACAGTTAGCTATCATAGCTAAATTATTTTATGTTTGATGATTATTTTTCATATTTCACTTTACTTCTGCAACCAATCTTAATTTTATATTCCTTTCGGATACTCTTTGTGAAACAGCCTACATAACAAAAATTCTAAAACCTTGCTTTAAGGAATGTTGTGCTATCTGGCCATCTCATCGCCTGCCCCATGATGATGAGCAGCAGTCACCATAAATCATGATCCACGAGTGGTGAAAGGACTGCAAACTGAGCATTTTCTTGGTTATTAGTACGAATCGACTTTAATACATGCTGTAGCTTTTCCCGAAAAGTAGTTTAAAAAACAGGGCATAATGTGCTAAATGCACAGAAAATGGGTGATGTCTTTAAAAGCGTGAGAAAAACTCCTGCTTCGGCGAGAAATCGAACTACTGACCTCTGTCCCGGTCGTCCAAATACATACACTGACTGCACTTTTCAGTCAGTTGAACGGTCTGGGTTAAAAAAATAAAAGCAAAAAAGAATTACTGATATCCGTCCAGCCAGATAATGCACTTAACCACTGAGCTACTGATATGATTTCTTTCTATGTTTGAAGGGGATCCTACATTTTCCTCCTTCGGATTTCAAATGGAAGAACAACTTTTGATACGTCTCATCTCTTAATTTACTTGCAAATTTTATACAGAATAACTCAATACAGGATAGCTAATTGTATAAGCTAACATATTTTTATAGGTTAGCTAATTAGTGATTCACTAATTAAAACAATTAACGAAACTTTTTTCAAATAGCTCAATTTATTCTAAAGATATCACTTTCGCCAACTCACCTAAATACACAGATTTCAAAACAATACTATATAAAACTTAACATTACACAAAATTGATATTATGCAAACTATTTCAACTGCTCATACCCACATTTCCCTTCGATAATTTCAAGTATTATCAAATTTGAATAATGTTAAAATTTATATAGTATTGTTTTGAATTGAAACTGCCTATATTTTCAATTTAGTTGAATTTAGTGTGTAATTAAAATGTATTTTCTATTTTACCGTCCACCAATGTTGATAGAAAAGGACATAGGGAGAACTTGTTTTTTTAACACTTTACAACAAAGTTGAAAAGTGTTTATGACTTTGTTCATTCTGTCTGTCTGTCTGTCTTTATGACTTTGTTCATTAACACGTTACAACAAAGTTAAAAAGTGTTTCTGTCTGTCTGTCTGTCTGTATGCCTGTCCGTTAGCACGATAACTGCCGTAAAAATGACTTTATCAAAATGCAATTTTAGTATGTTGTTCAGATGATTTGTGGGACCTAAAATATAAATGAATAATATCACCCAATTAGTTTTGGATTGAACCCGGGTTGAAAAAATGAAATATATTGAACCCTATGAGACTTAACTTTTCAAATATTTTTAAGCGAATTTAAAATTCACAAATTCCTTCGAAAATTTTAGGAAATATTCAAATTATCCCATAAAATAAAACAAATTTCAGCAAAATATATTCAATAGTTTTTTAAATAAAAATTAAAATAGCAATTACACCTTTTATATGAAGCAATTACGTGACCACTATATGAAAAGATCACGTGACCCACTTCAAAATAAAATATGGCATCCATCTTGCGTCAAAATCGTCATTTTTAAAGTTCTTTCTAATTCATATTTAGTGTTGTATCCGTTCTAAAACCGCTATATTTTTGCTTAAATTCTGTGCATCTACATACTGAAATAACGCAATTACAATATATATTTGAGTTTAAAGGATCATCCAACTTTGATTATTTCTACAACGAAGCCTATTTTTCACTTATGGAAAATGTAAATACCAAAAGATGTGGAATGAGTTGTACAAGAATTGCTATTTCTTTAACGCAAAATTATTTAGCTCATGGAGTCTGCAATATGGCTGATATGAATGAAATATCAATTGATTTTACAGAGAGAAGGACGATTTTTTCGATGAAGTTTTAAGCATAGAGTTTAATTACTTGGTCCATGGTCTTATGTTTTTAAATAAAATACATTATTATAGTATTGTGATGAATGAAATGAATGGAAAAAGGTTTATCAATGAAGTGCCGCTTTTATAGAGAGAGCCAAGCTTGCTATATTTCGATGACGTTATTTGAATAAATTTAATGTGTTTTCGATGAAGTTTTCAAATATAATAAATTATTGTAGTATTATGACAATTTTAAAAATATTATCGAGGAATGTATCGCATTTTAGAGACGCTTCAACCAGGCAATTTATATTTCAATGCCGTCATTTGAATGAAGTTCATTTTTTTCGATCAAGTTTTAAGTTTTCAAATATAATAAATGAATGTAGTATTGTGATAATTTAAAAAATATTACCAAGGAATACATCGCATTTTAGAGATGTTTAAATAAAATTGCGTTGGAGTTGGAAAGTGTTTCATAATCAATGCTTTATGCATGATTGATCTTTCGTGTTTATTCATATATTTTAATTCTGCATTACAAGTAAAAATAAGGTGATGAAAAATGAAACGCATGACAAAGTAATCCGATTAATCCACGAAAATGCAATTTATACAACAAGTACAACGGGTGTTGGCAGGTGTGGCAATATTTCTAAATCTGAATCATCGTATTCCAACTTTTCGACTAAGTAGTACGGCCGAACAGAAACGAAAAATGCCTTAAATAAGCAAATATGGTTAGACCAAACCTCTTACAAATAATTCTCTCGGCAGAATGTACATGACAGAAAAGATCAACTTTGGGTGTTTTTCGTTCTTTAAAGGAAAGTTTATAAATATAAAAATATGCGTTCGATAAATAATTTACGTATATATTTTTACTCTCTTACAGATATTTTTGTGAACATTGAAGGGCGATATATTTTACTTCAATGTAAAATGAATTTTAAGGAATATTTTTAATATATTATGTTGAGAGTTCGGGAATGTAACTTTATTGCCCCATTTGAGGAACACTATATTGAGAAGAGGTATGCTAGCTGTTGGTCGCGACCAACGGTTTGAGAATTTTCTTAAAAGGATTCTCTTAATAAAGCAAATTTTCTTATACATCGAATGTCCGTCAGATCATAGATGCATGATCTTTGGTAAACTATTGTTAGGACATATCCTCTGGAATCGTGAGTATACTCTCAGAAGAATACGTCCACATTTCTCGATAACCAAAACATTTATTTACAAACACTGATAAGCGGAAACAGGAACAATATATAGCTAATATCTCGATAACTATCTTACAGGATCACTAAACAACTGTCAGATACAATAAAACAGCAATTAAATACTCAACTAATTCAGATAATAGCGGATACTATTCGCAAAACATTGAGATACCTCACAATTCAATGTAGCTCGTATCACGTCAACTGCTCTCCAACTGAGCGAAGATTACGTTTATATACTCTCCATAGAAACTTCCAGAAGGTGCTAGTGTCTCCAAGAATATTCATTATTTCGAGAAAATTCTCGTATCTTTCTTGTTTAAAAAGTCTCCAAATTTGTAATAAATCAAAAATCTGGCATCCCTTTCACGAGTGTTCAAATATGCAACCTTACATTTACGTAATAGGAATGGCTGCTGTGTGAAGATGTTTTTGCCCTTTGGTTCTCAAGAGAGCATCCAATGAAGGCATTTTACGTGTTCCTAATACTATTAGATAAACTCAGTATGACATAAATCTGACTAAAATGTTCGGTGGAAAAGCAAAACACATGAACGAGGTTTGGGGAATGATAACCTAAATCTAATTTTCAGCTGATTTTGTGAGTTCATGGGACCCTTTATGAGCATTAAATTGAAAAATCTAATGAGGGCAGCACATGATTTTCCATACACACTCATTTATTTTTCCTTTTATTTTTTCATAACTCAATAATTTGAGTTTAATTGCACAAAATAACACAGCTAATTTTTTTTAATTAAACTGAGTTTGCTAGTCTAATACAATTTTCACTTCATTTGGCTACTGGACTATTTTACAAAGTTGCAAAAGAATGCGAAAAAACTAAAATATCTAACGAACGGTTAGTCCTATAGTAATGAAGTTGGCCTTATTCTTGTCAAAAATTACGTATTAAACAAGCATTTAATCGACAGATTTGTACATATGTAGCCCTTAATTGCAGGTTTTGCCGAATTTCTGCAAGCTATTTTGTGAAAAAAAAACGGATGGTTCTTTTTTTCCGAATCGTACCAAAATCTAATCAGTACCAGGGTCATCCACAAATGACTTACATACTCAATTTTTTGAAATTTTGTAGACTATTTCTTGAGTTAGAGTGGATACAAACATTGCACAGACACACACACACACACACACACACACACACACACACACACACACACACACGCACGCACACACACATGGGCGCGGTAACCCAGTGGTTAGCGCTCGGGAATTGCACTTGATAGGCCCGGGTTCGATTCCCTCCGCTGCCCAAACTGTGTGATTGTTCACCCCGCGTGATTGTTCACGCGGTGAACAATCACATTAAACATGTGGGTCCGTAAGTCCTTCCGAGAGGTTGGTGGTAGGGGAAGGAGGGTACGGTCCCTGTGGATGCCTCCCCCACTGGGTTCCGGTCTAAATTGGGTGGTTCTTTCCGACCGTCGAAACAGTTACCTTACACCTTTCTGGTAGGTCGGACGGTCTGGGTTTCAACAACAAGAACAACACATACACACGCACACCAACGTCTAGTTTAGTGCACACCGTATAGTTTTCTCGGGTTCTAAATTGGTTGAAAAGTGTAGATCTGTCAAAAACTCGAGTTGCAATTTTTGACACAATTCCAATACTTTCCCAATACATTTCCATATATTGTAAGGAAGTAACACGGGTCTAAAGCACACTGTCGACAGATTTTGCGAGGTGATAGGTCTTCTGCGTTTATGTAGGGAAAGGGATCTAAAGTGCATTCTCAGGCGATTTCGCGAGGTCATATGTTTTCTGTGTTAATAAGATCGTTATTAAATACTATAATATTCAAAGTGGAGAAGGGCGGATTCTCGTCGGATTTTGAGAGGCTATAGGTAGGTCTTCTGTGCTTATGCGAATGGGACTCTTAATGAACACTAAGAGGGAAAAGGGTATAAATTACAGGCGAGGCAGATTTTTTACTTCAAATATGGAACTCACCTTGATAGTGATTTTCTATATATTTGATTTTTGTTCTATAGGCCCATATTCTGCGGAACACTCATTTTTTAAGAAAATAACATTCACATAAAATATTCCTACCAGGGGTCGTTTCAGCTTTGTGAGTGTTGAAAATGCGTAAACTTTGCACATTGCATAATTTTTAAATGCAAGAAAAATATACTATGTTCTTAGGAAGCACCCCAATAACTTTGTATGGAGAGGTCCATGAATGCACATGTTGTGTCTATTTATAGTAAAAATTAATATTCGAAGAAAAATGAAATCTTTATAAAGTGAAACATTTATATTAACAATTTTAATTAAAAAATTGCCATAAAATTAGTATTTTATAGTATAAAGAAATTTGACATGGGCAGCATATAAATTTTCCTAAACAATGCAAGTACTTTACGTCTTGCCGATCTTGTGGTCGAGCGGTCAGGGGCACGCGTTTCCGTCTGATCGCTGGATTGCCGGGTTGCGGGTTCGAATCCCGCCTGCGGGCATGGATGTTGTCTTGTCGAGGCCAAGTCAGACTTCCGCCCTTCGGGGAGCCTCTATAAAAGTGAAGTTGCAATTCTCTCCCCTTCGCCATGGGACCTGGGGTCTTGTGGACGTGGTGGGTAGGCGCCCCTTCACCACGGGGGAATTAGTACACACACACTTTGCGTGGATGAGTCGGACGGTCTGGGTCTTCAACACACACTTTGCGTCTTTCAATAATGATGTACAAGATCCACCCCACAATGTTTCTAACATACACTGACTGGATGACAACAAGTAACATTATTTTGAAGCACCCATTTAACTTATAGTTTGCGCAAATTTAACTTGACAATTGGAAAAAATGCTAATATATCTTAAGCAATATACTCCATCATATTATATTAAAATATTATTATAAATTCATCAATTTGGTTTCGCTTCGTTACTTTAGCGTCATTTTGTCAATATGACGACATTTTCGTCCATTCGGCACGACATTTAAAAAGTCGCTAAGGTGGCGATATTTCGCCAAATGAGTCGCCAATGCTGCCACCAAATTCTTTACCAAGTGTTACATAATTGATGATACCTACTATTGCTTAGTTTTAGGAATTTTTTTAAGGTACATTTATTTGAAAATCATGTAATATCTCAAGAACGGTTTGAGCTAGCATCCAAATGTTCGTTTCACTCATTTTAGACTAAAAAAATACGTACAAAATAATTATTTATATAAAATTATTGAGTGTCCTGATCTTTTTATGATTCTTTCAAAAATTTATTCGAAAATGTGGGGGGGGTCTTTCGAACGTTCGATAGCATTTAAAATCAAATGTGTTCAGTATTCATGGATGGTAATAATCGCACCAAATTACATACGAAACGCTCCATTGGTTCGTGAAATATTGCATCCACACACATACACATACATCACCTCCCGGCCGCCCAAACAGTTGCTCACGTCCTCGGACGAGTCGGACGGTCTGGGTCTTCAACATACACCACCTCAAAACGTACAGTTTGAGTTCAGGGATACTTCAAACGTACTCTTATATCGAAAACTAATTCAAATTTTTGACCCCGTCACAATACTTTCCGTATAGCTATGTATATAGGGAAAATGAAAATAAATAATGTTCATACGATTACGTATTTTTTATTAAAATATTGCAGATCTTTCAACATTCGATAGCACATTATTAGTTTTTGGTTGCTTTCAATTTTCTCTCTTTCATTTCCTCTTTCAACTTCCTCTCTCTCACTACCTTTTTTACGAAAAATTATATTTACATTTATGAATTTAAATCTCAATATCTTTCAAAAATTTAAATTCTTGGGCATCAACCGTGGAAATAAGTTTCAGTACATTTATTTCTTCTTCCTACATTGCATCAAAGCACTTCTAAAAATGTTCCCTCCTTCCAAAAAAATTTTATCACATCCTTCCGCATATTATATGCTAAAAGCTCCCCATATATGACTTCCGAATTGAAATATACCACTGCTGAAAATATATTAAAGACCTCCACTTTCTTTCTTCGCATCTATTTTAAGCTTTACTCCTACTTAAACAGAATAAAATTCAAGTATTACAACGCAGTTTAATATTATTCTTTAAGTTTTGTAACAATTTGAACCTATAAAGCTGTTTTATACACATTATTTTTCTTAAATAGTTTTGACTGACCAAGAAATGTATATACGATGTATATAAATAAATATATATAAAATAAATTTTATCGAAATTGCATTTTTGACAGAATGATATCAAATACGGTCAGGTTAAAAGATTATTGGAATTATTGATATTTTCAATTTATTACATCATTTGTTTTATCGATAAGAATTAAACTAGATTCACATTTTTTCACGCTGTTTTTCTTGTTCTTGAAAATATTTTACTGAATCTTTTTCTTTGAAGTCTTACAAAGTAGATATCTGTACAATTTTTTTTTTTTTAAATCTGATGTGACCAACACATTACTTCTCCTACATATTAGCAAATTTATATATTGTGGGGAAACATTAACACAAATTAGAACTTTTAAAAACTCGATTCCACTAAAAAAAATCTGATGTGGGCAGCACATAACTTTCCCTACATATTGCAATGACTTTATTTCTTTCACAGTGAAATCTATATAAATGAAATTGAAAGTCTATCTGTCTGTTTGTCCCATCATCACGGCTGAATCGAATTTGATGAAATTTTGTGGATAGTTTTAAAATAGATCCACTGACAAGTTAGTCCATGTTTCAAGTTTCTACGATCAGTGATTCTCTTGATATTAGTGAAAAAAGAAATTTAAGTTTGTCTCATCATCACGGGAGAACGGGCCTTGAAATAGGACCCCTTAAATTTTATCAAAATTTCAAGTTAATAAGATCAGGGGTTATCGAGATATTAATGAAAAACGAAACTTTTCCCAGGACTTCTACTCTCTAATTCCCTATTTCTTCCAAAAGAAAAGGTTGGAAATCGTTTGTTTAAAACGTAAAAGTGAATTAAAACATTATCCGAGTTTTGTGGGAGATTTTTGCGCTAATCAGTCAAGTTCTGAAAACATCATTTGTTTAAAATCATAAATGTTTGAAACATGAATTTAAATGGAAAATCTATCACCATGGCTTATTTTTCATAAGCTTTTAATCAACAATAAAAAGTATTAAGAAATCAAAATGTTTATTTAATTATTAGCATTTTATGAGGAAGATTCGAGCTTATATCATATTGCTCAGTAACGTAATTAAATTAAATGTGTTTGTTAATGTTCATTATTATTTTTTCGATTTGAATAATAATTAAATGGATATAAAAATATATCTTATAAATGAACGATTTGATTTTTCTTTTAATTATATTAATTGCGGACTGCGTACATCACTTTCACTTATTTTGGCAAATAGTTTCCAAGCTTATATATTGTGTTTAGATAATAAACTCATATATTGGGTTTACCCAAAAAATGCATTCAATTAGCCGATTGTTGAAACAGAAAAAGAGTAGAACGAGTATATCTTCTAATACAATTTTAGTGTTTTCATTTAGTATATATAAACGGGATCAGGATGTTTTATTCTTCAGATCTGCAAATTCAGAGTTACGAATGTGGCGGGATATTGATAACTTGGCAACTTTTCTTGAACGTTGCCAAATAGACGGATATGTCGCCAAATTGATAACAAGAAAGATCAATCATGCTTAAAGCATTGATTATGAAACACTTTCCAACTACAATGCAATTTTATTTAAACATGTCTAAAATGCAATACATTCCTCGGTAATATTTTAAAACTTATCACAATACTACATTAATTTATTATATTTGAAAACTTAAACCTTCATGGAAAAAAATGAACTTCATTCAAATGACGGCATTGAAATATGAATTGACTGGTTTAAACATCTCTAAAATGTTATACATTCCTCGGTAATAGTTTTAGAATTATCATAATACTACGATAATTTATTATAGTTGAAAACTTCATCGAAAACAACTGAAATTCATTCAAATGACGTCATAGAAAAAATAACACGCCTGGCTCTGTCTATAAAAGCAGCATTTCATTCATAAATAATTTCCCATTCATGTCATTCATCACATACTATAATAATTTATTTTATTTAAAAATTAAGACCATGGAGCTACAAGTAATTAAACTCTATGCGTAAAACTTCATCGAAAAATATCGTCCTTCTCTTTGTAAAATCAATGAATATTTCATTCATATCAGCTATGCAGACTCCATGAACTAAATGATTTTGTGTCAAAGAAATACAGCAATTCTAATACAACTCATTCTACATATTTTGCTGTTTACATTTTACATAGGTGAAAAATAGGCTTCATTGTAGGAATAATCAAATTTGGATGAGCATTTAAACTCAAATATATTGTAATTGCGTTGTTTCAATATGTAGATGCACAGAATTTAAGCAAAAATAAAGTGGTTTTAGGACGGATACAACACTCAATATGAATTAAAAAGAACTTTAAAAATCACGATTTTGAGACAAGATGGATGCCATATATCATTTTGAAGTGGGTCACGTGATCTTTTCGTATCGTGGTCACGTGATCTCGTCATATAAGAGGTGTTATTATTATTTTAATTTTTATTTAAAAAACTACTGAATATATTTCCCTGAATTTTTTTTATATATTTTATGGAACAATTTCAATGTTACCTAAAATTTTCGAAGCAATTTGTGAATTTTAAATCCGCTTAAAAAATGTTTGAAAAATGAGGTCCCATAGAGCTCAATGTATTTTATTTTTTCAACCCGGGTTCAATCCAAAACTAATTGGGTAATATTATTCATTTATATTCCTATAGGTCCTACAGACCGTCTGAACAACATACTAAAATTTCATTTTGATTAAGTCATTTTTACGCCAGTTATCGTGCTAACGGACAGAAAGACAGAATGAACAAAGCCATGAACACTTTTCAACTTTTTTGTAAAGTGTTAAAAACGACGCAAATCAATGAAATAAAATTTGTTTTTTTAGAAGAGAATATTGAAATGATGTATCGGTAGCATTTATTTGTCAGTCCATCCGTCCTTCTTAGTAACACATTTAGCGAATTTTTAAAATGTCACCAAATTGATAAAAATGTTTTTAAATCCATAAAAATATTATAAAATTGATAAATTGCGCTTATTAAATAAAATTAATTGTGTTTTGTTAGGGGATAGTATTATGATGATATCAAATTGTCGCCAAGTGGGACTGTCACACTGTTCTAATGTCCCACTTGGCGATAAATTCGGCTACGAAAACGTTGTAAAACCTTCCTGGAGATAGCATTATTCAGACGGTATTTTTTCCACTGATTTATTTGAAGCAAATGAGGTCATGTCGCTTAGCAACGAATTTAAATCTACGTGTTTATGCGGCAGACAATTTTTATTAAATCTTTTCCGATTTGAATAATAAAGATATGTATATAAAATAAGTTTCATTGACATTGCAGTTTGACTAGATAATGTCAATTACGGTCTTCAGGTTTAAACATTATTATTATTGATATTTTCGGGGATTATTGATTCAGGGATTATTGATATTTTCAAGTTATTATGGCAAAAATTGTTGAAGCTCATATATTGTACGTTGTACAAGTAATCTTCTACAAATGCTCGGGTATATATTCTAATCTACGAGAATATGAGTAGTACAGGTATATTGGCGTATAATTTGACATATATTGGCATGTATTGGAATCAATTACGGTTTCTTTCTGGTATAAAGATTACGGGGATTATTGATATTTACAATTTATTACGTCATCTGTTTTATTTTGGCAAAGATTTTTGAGACTCATATCGTAATACGGGTAATCTTCTACTAACACACAGATATATCTTTTAATCTACGACATTATGTTCCTTTATATTATATATTCCGCACGAAGAACGGTTATGTAGAATGGGTAATATTTTACTAAATATACGGGTATATTTTCTAATCGACGAGAATGTAAGTAGTACTGGTATATCTTTCCATATAATTATAGCACTTTCATTTTGGCATATATTGGATTCAATGGCTGTCTTCAGGTTTAAAGATTATGGATTTATTGATATTTCCAATTTATTTCAATTTATTTCAATTTATAATCTACTAATACAGGGTATATCTTCTAATATTCGCGTATATAAGTAATACGGGTCCCATACAATTTTAACTCTTTTATTTTGCATATATTGATTCAATTTCATATTTTTTGTAAATTTACTTTTGTAAATTTACTTCTTTTTAGGAGCATTAAATTAAATATTTTAACAAAACATTTTGATTAACATTGTCATTTAGTATACTATAGGAATTTGCACATGATTGTGAATTTCAAGTTCTTTATATTATATACTAGCAGCATACCCGTCCTTCGTACGGAGTATATAATATAAAAAAACTTATAATTCGCAATCATGTGCAAATTCTGATAAAATATTAAATTTATTGCTCATAAAGAGAAGTTTAAGAATATCTGTTCTCACTATGCAAAATTATCTTCACGGGCAAATCTGAAGAATAAAATATCCTGGCCCCTTTTGTAAACAAATTCACACACAAAAAAAAAGAATTGAATCAATATATGCAACCACGTACTACTTATATTGTCGCAAATTAGAAAATATGCCAGTGTGTTAGTAGAAGCTTAAACATATTGTAATATGAGTCTTAAAAATATTTACCAAAATAAAAAAGATGACGTAATAAATTGAAAGTATCAAAAATCCCCGTAATCTTAATACCAGAAGGTCGTAATTGATTCCAATATATGCCAATATATATAAAAATTTTGCCAATATACCTGTACTACTTATATTCTCGTAGATTAGAAGACATACCCGTGCATTTGTAGAAGATTACTTGTACAACGTACTATATATGAGTTTCAACAATTTTCGTCAGAATGAAACAATGGCATAATAATTTGAAAATATCAATAATTCCTGAATCAACTGTCCCCGAAATATCAATAATAATGATGTTTAAACCTGAAGACCGTAATTGATATTATCCAGTCAAAAATGCAAAGTCAATGAAATTTATTTTATATACATATTTTTATTAGATTTAATAAAAATCGTATGACACATAACACATTGGATCCGTTGCTAAGCGACATGATATCATCTGCTTCAAATAAATTGATGGAAATCATGTCGCCTGAATAATATGATCTTCATGGAAGGTTTGGTGACATTTTCTTCTCCATGATATTTTTATGGATTTACAAATATTTTTATCAATGTAGTGATATTAAAAAAATTAGTTAAATGCGTTACTAAGTAGGATGGATGGACTGACCGACAAATGCTACAGAAACATCATTTCAGTACTCTATTCTAAAAAAACAAATTTAATTTCATTGATTTGGGTCATTTTTATCAATTTGGAGATATTTCCTCTAATTTGGTAAAGTTTAAGAAAAGTTGCCAAGTTATTTAGAGATATTCCGCTGAATTCGTAGCTCTAAATTTACAGATCTGAAGAATAAAATATCCATATCCCGTCTGTATATATACTAAATGAAAACACTAAAATTGTATTAGAAGATACATACATCCGTTCTACTCTTTTTCTGCTTCAACAATCGGCTAAAGAATTTATTGGGTAAACACAATATATGAGTTTATTAGCTAAACACAATATATGAGCTTTGAAACCTCTTTGCTAAAATAAATAAAAGTGTGATGTACGCAGTTCGCAATATATATAATTAAAAGAACAATCAAACCGTTCATTTATTATGAGTTTATTAGCTAAACACAATATATGAGCTTGAAACCTCTTTGCTAAAATAAATAAAAGTAATGTACGCAGTCCGCAATATATATAATTAAAAGAACAATCAAACCGTTCATTTATAAAATATATTTTTACATCCATTTATTTATTATACAAATAGAAAAAATAATAATAATCATTAACAAACACATTTAATTCCATTCCTTTGCCGAGCAACATGATATAAGATAGAATCTTCCTCATAAAATGCGAAATTAAATAAACATTTTAATTTCTTTATACTTCTAATCGTTGAGTAAAAGCTTGTGAAATACATGGAGGTTAATACATGTAAAAACATGGAGGTAGAATTTTTCATTTAAATTCATGTTTCAAACAATTCATGCTTTCAGATAGTGACTATTTAATGCAAAAATCCTGCATCAAACTCAAAAATGAAGTTTTAATTCCCTTTGACGCTTTAAACAAACGATTTTTATCCTTTCAGTTTGGATAAACCACGGAGTTGGAGAGTAGAACTCCTATAAAAAAAGTTCCGTTTTTCATTAATATCTCAACAACCCCTGGTCTTAGAAACTTGAAACTTGGGCAACATTTATGGGGGGCTATTTCAAGTCCTCCCACAAAATTTCATTAAATTCGGTTCAACCGTTCTCTCGTGATGATGAGACAAACGAAAGTTTGGTTTTTTACTAATATCTCGAGAACAACTGGTCGTAGAAATTCCAACTATAGACTAAATTTTAAGTGGGGCTATTTCTAGGCTACCCACAAAATTTCATCAAATTCGGTTCAGCCGTTCTCCCGTGATGATGGGACAAACAGACAGACAGACAGACAGACAGACAGACAGACAGATTTTCAATTTTATTTATATAGACTCCGTACGAAGAACAGGTATGGTGTTAGTAATCTATATAAATAAAATTGAAAATCTGTCTTTCTATTTGTCCCGTCATCACTGGAGAACAGCTGAACCGAATTTAATGAAATTTTGTGGATAGCCTTGAAATATCCCAGCTTAAATTTTGTCCAAGTTTCGAGTTTCTAAGCACAGGGGTTGTTGAGACATTAATTGAAAACGAAACTTTTTCCTAGGAGTTCTGCTCTCAAACTCCCTGATTTCTCCAAACGAAAAGGTTAAAAACCGTTTGTTTAAAACTTGAAAATAAATTAAAATTTTATTACCGAGTTTGGTGGCAAATTTTTGCATTAAATAACCACTTTCTGAAATCATGAATTGTTTGAAAACATGAATTTAAATGGAAAATCTATCACCATGGTTTATTTTTCTCAAGCTTTTACTCAACGATGAAAGTATTAAGAAATCAAAATGGTTAATTAATTTTTAGAATTTTATGAGGATATATCATATTACTCGGCAACGCAATTAAATTAAATGTGTTTGTTAATGTTTATTACTATTTTTTCGATTTGAATATTAAATAAATGGATATAAAAATATACTATCTTATAAATGAACGGTTTGATTTTTCTTTTAATTATATTGATTGCGGACTGCATACATCACTTTAATTTATTTGGGCAAAGAGTGTTGGTTAGTTTGGCCAAATTAGTTTATATTGTGTTTAGCTAATAAACTCACATATTTTGTTTAGCCAATAAATTGATTTAGCCGATTGTTGAAACTGAAAAAGAGTAGAACGGGTATATGTTCTAATACAAATTTTGCTTTCATTTACTATATACAAACGGGATCTGGATGTTTTATTCAGATCTGCAGATTCAGAGCTACGAATTTGGTGGGATATCGCTAACTTGGCAACTTTTCTTTTTTGAAAATTGACAGAAATGTCGCCAATTGGTAAAAACGACGCAATTCAATGAAATTTATTTTGCTTTGTTAGAAGAAAGTAATGAAATGATGTTTCTTTAGAATTTGTCTGTCAGTCCAACCACCCTACTTAGTAACACATTTAGCGAATTTTTAAAATATCCCCAAATTGATAAGCATTTTTGTAAATCTATAAAAATATCTTGAAATTGATAACATTGCGCTAAATAAATGAAATTAATTGTGTTTTGTTATTGGATAGTATCGTGATGATATTTCGTCAATTTTTCGCGAGGTGGGGCGGTCAGTTCTACAGTTCCACTTGGCGATAAATTTAGCGATTTTGTAAAATGGCGCTAAATTGACGAAAATGTCGCCAAACCTTCCATAGCGATAGCATTATTCAGACGATATTTTTTCCAGCAATTTATTTGAAGCAAATGATATCATGTCGCTTAGCCACGGATTTAAATCCAATGTGTTTATGCTGCAGACGATTTTTATTAAATCTTTCCCGATTTGAATAATAAAGATTATGTATATAAAATACATTTCATTGCCATTGCATTTTTGACTGGATAATATCAGTTACGATCTTCAGGTTTAAACATTATTATTATTGATATTTTCGAGGGTTATTGATTCAGAGATTATTGATATTTTCATGTTATAATGTCATTGGTTTATTGCGTCAAATATTATTGAAACTCATGTATTGTACGTTGTACAAGAAATCTTCTACAAATGCACGGGTATATCTTCTAATCTACGAGAATATAAGTAGTACAGGTATATTGGCATATATTGGAATCAAGTACGGCCTTCTGGTGTGAAGATTACGGGATTATTGATATTTTCAATTTAAAACGTCATCTGTTTTATTTTGGCAAAGATTTTTGAGACTCATATTGTAATACGGGTAATCTTCTACTAACACCCGGACATATCTTTTAATCTGCGACATTATAAGTAGTATGAGTATATCTTCTCATATAATTTTAGCACTTTCATTTTGGCACTTATTGGAAGCAATTACTGCTGCAGGTTTAAATATTACGGATTTATTGAAATTTTCAATTTATACATGTAATCTACTAATACAGGTTATATCTTCTAATATTCGCGTATTTAAGTAGTGTGGGTGTTACACAATTTTAACGCTTTTATTTTGCATATATTGATTCAATTCCATATTTTTTGTAAATTTGCTTACAAAAGGGGCCAGGATGTTTTATTCTTCAGATCTGCCAATGGAGATAATTTTGCATAGCGAGAACAGAGATTCTTAAACTTCTTTTTAGGAACATTACATGAAATATTTTAACAGAATATTTTAATTTAAAATGTCATTTAGTATACTATAGGAATTTGCACATGATTGTGAATTTTAAGTTTCTTTATATTATATACTCCGTCCGAAGAACGGGTACGCTGCTAGTCTATATAAATAAAATTGAAAATCTGTCTGTCTGTCTGTATGTTTGTCTCATCATCACGGGAGAACGGCTGAATCGAATTTTACGAAATTTTGCGGGTAGCCTTGGAATAGCCCCACTTCAAATTTAGTCTATGTTTCGAGTTTCTAGGACCAGGGGTTGTCTAGATATTAATTCAAAATGCACAGTTAAACCTTCCATAGACATAGCATTATGCAGATGATACTTTTCCCGTAAATTTTTTTGAAGATAATGATATCACGCCGCTTAGCAACGGATTTAAATTCAATGTGTTTTTACAGCAGACGATTTTTAATAAAGCTTTTCCTATTTAAATAAAGAAATGTATATAAAATAAATTTTAGCGAAATTGCATTTTTGACTGGATTATATGATTTACGACTACAAGTTAAAAGATTACTGGGAGTATTGATATTTTCAATTTAAATTCATATATTGGAACTTATATATTATTATAGTGCGAGTAATCTATTACACGGGTAATAATTAGTACATTTTAATCTACAAGAATTGGTATATTTTAATCTATAAGAGTATAAGTAGTACAGTTATATCTTCCCATACAATATTAGCGCTTGCACTTTGACATACAATAGTACTATTGAAATCAATTACTGCCTTCGGGTTTAAAGATTATGGGGATCACTGATATTCTCAATTTATTACGTTATCTGTTTTATTTTAGCAAATATTTTTTAAACTGCGGGTAATCTTCTAATATTCGAAAATATAAGTAGTACAGGTATATCTATCTTCCCATACAATTATAGCTCTTCTATTTTGGCATACACTGATTGATTCAATCTCATATATTTTGTAAATTTGTTTACAAATGGGACCAGGCTGTTTTATTCTTCAGATATGCCTGTGAATATAATTTGCGTATAGCGAGAACGATTCTTAAACTTCTTTTTAGGAGCATTAATTTTAAATATTTTAATAGAATGTTTTGAATAACGATATCATTAAAATAGTACAGGAATTTGCACATGATTGTGAATTTTATATTTCTTTATATTATATATTCCGTACGAAGAACGGCTATAATATAGTACGGGTAATCTTTTATACTAATACACGAATATGTTTTCTCATCCACAAGAATATAAGTAAAACGTGTATATATTTCCCTAAAATTTTAGCGCTTTCATTTTGGCATATATTGGAATCAATTACGGCCTTCGGGTTTAGAGATTACGGCGATTATTGATATTTACAATTTTTTCTTTTTCGTTATCTGTTTTATTTTGACAAATATTTTTCAAATTTATATATTGTAGTACGGGCATATCTTCTAATCTACAAGAATATAAGTAGTACTGTTATATCTTCCAATATAGATTTAGCACTGTCATTTTGGCATGTTGTAAATTTGTTTACAAATGGGAACAGGATGCTTTATTTTTTAGATCTGCCTGTAAAGATGATTTTATATAGCGAGAACAGAGATTTTTAAACTTCTCTTCAGGAGCATTAATATAAATATTTTAATAGAATGTTTGAATAATATTGTCATTTAAAATATTATAGGAATTTGCATATAATTGTGAATTTTAAGTTCTTTATATTATATATTCCGTTCGAAGAACTGGTATACTGCTAGTCTATATAAATAAAATAAAACTGTCTGTCTGTATGTATGTTTGTCTCATCATCGCGGTAGAACGGCTTAACCGAACTGCATGAAATTTTGTGGGTAGCCTTGGAATATCCCAATTTAAAATTTAGTGCATGTTTCGAGTTTCTAGGCCCAGAGCCTGTTTAGATATTAATTAGAAGCGAATAGTTAAACTGTCCATAGATTTAGTATTATAGAGACTATGTTTTTTCTTGTAAATTTATTTGGAGAAATCATCGAGAATAGAAGTAGTACAATTATATCTTTCCATACCATTTTAGCGCTTTCATTTTGGCATATATTGGAATCAATTATGGCCCTTAAGTTAAAAGATAGCGAAGATAATTGATATTTTTACTTTATTACTTAATCTGTTTTTTTTTCGGGGGGCGGGGAGGGGGACAAAGATTTTTGAAATTCATATTTTGTAGTAGGGGTAATTTTCTACTAATACTCAGGTATATCTTCTAATATTCGTTAATATAAGTAGTATGGGTACATCCTCCCATACAATTTCAGCGCTTTCATTTTGGCATATATTTATTCAATTTTATATTCTTTGTAAATTTGTTTAGAAACGGGACCAGTCTGTTTCATTCTTCAGATCTGCGTGTGAAGATAATTTGTGTATAGCGAGAACAGAGATTCTTAAATTTCTTTTTAGGCGCATTACTTTCAATATTTTAATAGAATGATTTGAATAACATTGTCAATTAGAATATTATAGGAATTTGCACATGATTGCTTACGCCCGTCCGCTTCTCCCGCGCTCCTTATATCCTGTGCCCCATGCAATTTTCCCGAAAAAATTTTACCTCATTTTCCAATATTGAATTTTCATTTATTTCCATCATTTCAATTATATAAGCGCTGTTTTTGCCAATTTAGCTTCATTTTCGTCAATGTGTCGTCATTTTTCAAATAATTGTACATTTGGCAATGTTTTGTCAAATTAGTCACCAAATTTATCGCCAAGCGATACAAAGAAACAGAAAGATAGACAAACCGACAGATCCCTTTTATCGGTGCTATAGGGAGATTGCATATGGAGAGTGAACATGTTTCGCGATAGTTACTATATATTTTTTTAATTTTATGTAATTTTCACTTTATCATATTATAGAATATAGCATAGATAAAGTATTGCTTTCACGAATATTTGATGGTGATGCCGATATATGTTTTAGGACCACCTAAATACGTTTTAAATATTTTAGAGTATCGTCCGTGTGTCTGTCTATCTGTCTACGGTCGATTTTTTTGAGCACATGATAGCTGCCACAAATATTAATGGATTTTCACGAAGCTTTTTATCCGGCTTCATTAACGAAAAATCAAGAACTAAATATAATTGTTAGAAATTTTATATATTTTTTAACATGGCATCATAGGATAAAATTCGACATAATTATGCATAAAAGGGGTTATTTATAGTTCAATAATCGCAAAACTTAACAGTTTCAATCATTGCAGTGAAAAATAGTCGCGATATAATTGTGTTCGTGACGTAACCCGAGGGGGTACACTGCCAAACTTCATATCAATTGAAATAATTTTTCAAGCCCTTTAAAATGAAGGGTAACATGCTATGATTGTGATTATTTGAAGATTATTTTTTTAATTTTATAATGATGATTGTGATTATTTAAAAAAAAATTTTTTTGCAACATTTGGGGGAGAAAATCACAAGCTACTTAAAGATGGATTCTGGTATGAGAAAGTCGAGTTGAGCCACATTCCAGTTCAATTTTTATAATAATCAAGATTGGTATCACGTCTGCAGTCAATAGATAAAATCAAGGACAAAGCGTTTTAAAAAACGAAAGGTCTTTTTTATAAAACGAAAAGTCTTTTTTTTTTAAACGATTTGTCCTTGCTGATGAAGGGCATATATACGTCCGAAAGCGCTCTGGCAGTTTTTAATATATGTTCTGTACGCATTTTAGGATGTGTTAAATAAAAGACCTTTCGTTTTTTAAAACTCTTTGTCCTTGATTTTATCAATTTTTATAATTTTATTACAAAAAACGGACAATGTTTCGAGAACGATTCATGCTAGCGTTCTAAAGTTTATATGTTTTTTAAAGTTTATATGTTTATATGTTTTTAAGTCGTTCTAAAGTTTATATTCGTTTTCTAACAAAATTTTACATTACAAATAGTTATTTATTTTATTGCGGACATTCTGTGGCGTTTAAAATCAATAGGGTTTCAGTATTCACGGATTGTAATAATCGTTCCACATCTTTTTCGAAACGCTCCTTTCTTTCGTGAGATATCGCTTCCACAGATTCACGGATACACAAACACACATAAATATTTACACAGATAAATGCATATACACGCGCAAACATCGCCTTAAAAACATACGATAAGAGTTCAGAAATGCTTCAAACATGCTCTTTCGTTGAAAATTTGAATTCGAATTTCGACTCCTTCAATGGAAGTAATAAATGGTTTTTTTGTTGTTATCAATTAAAATAACATACAAAATTTTATAGAAATAACTTGATTCTTTCTACAAAGTAATATGAGGCGTAATATGAGAAAGTAATATGAGAATGAACGGCTCGTACTGCCCCTTAAACAAACAATGTTTTATATTTATTTCTCATAAAAACTACTTACAAATCATTTATTTACTTGATATTAGTGAAGGTATTTGATGTTACGATTGTTCCCATTTTAGATCAGAAACGTGCAATGTCTCGAGAACGACCCCATTTAGCGTCCTTTTAATGACGTCATTCTTATTTAAATCAAGAGTCACATATAAAAAATCCCATTTCTGCAGTATATTATTTTATTTAATTAATTAACGATTTATTTGCGTATACAATTGAAAATGGTATTTTATAATGATTTTTTGGATATTCAAAAATAATGTTAAAAAAATCGAGAGTATTCCTTTCTACTGATCTTTCCGAAAATCAATAGGCTTTTCATTTTAAGCCATAGTATTTATCTGATCTACTTTTATTTGTGGACTTGCTTTAAGTCTGAGGCACTTTTAACCCTGATATATTATGTATGGGGTAGTCAACAAAATTGCTGTATTAACATAATCACTTGCCTAATTACATTTGCATCTATACATACTAATATTAAATTTCATCGTTTAAAAAGCAATGTAAAGAAAGTTCTGGGTTGTTAAAGCATAATTTAATCTTAAACTTACATATCTTATACTTTATTTGAAATTTATAACCTAGATACCAAAATTTTGTCAGAATTTTAAATGCCTAAAAGTTTTTAACAAATTTACAAATTTATTTATTACGTCCTTTATTATTGTACTAAATATTTTTAGATTACTAAAATTATCGGTGGCATGAATTATGCCATGATTATTGTTATTACGAAATATTTTTTCTTGAAACATCTGTTTATCAGAAATTGTTATCGACAGAGCTCAGATAATAACTGACTTGTAATCAGCATCAAATTTTAGAGGAGAATGGGGGTTCACTAGGAATTTCTACTTCCAATTATTTTTCCATTTCCGGTCCAAAAGTTTTCACTTTAATAGAAACATCTATTTATCAAAACTAGCTATAGCTATAGCTTAGATGATATGAATTCAGCATTAAATTCTCGAAGAAGTAGGGGGATTCACTAAGAATCTTTACTGCCGGTTTATTTTCACTTTCGATTCAGAAATTTTCTTGAAAACATCAGGATTGTCTATAATTAGAGTTTAGATAATGACTGATATGGATTCAGCATCAAATTCGGAAGGGGGGTGAATGGACACACTAAGGATTTCCATTTCAGTTTTGGAGATGTCACATCGATTAAAAAATTTACACTTTGATTAAAACATTTATTTCTCGGGATTTGCTATAGATATAGCTTAGATGATAACTAATGCTGATTCTGCTTCAAATTCTATAGAAGGAGAATGGTGGATTCGCTTAGGATTTCCACTTCTTGTTCAAAAGATGGTAGTTCTTACAATATTTGTTTCTCAAGATTGGTTATAGATACAGGTTAGATGATTACTGATATGAATTCAGCGTTAAATTCCGGAGAAGGTAAGGGGTTGACTAAAAATTTCCGCTTTCGAGTTTTTTCACTTTCGGCTTAAATTTTTTTTTTAATTCAGGATTCATTTTATTTCTCAGGATTGGCTATAGCCATAGTTTAAATAATGACTGATGTGGATTCAACTTTGAACTCCAAATGGAGTAGGAGGATTCATTACGAATTCTTATGTCTGTTTCTGGAAATATTATTTCCGATTTTCCGATAATTTGCATGATTGTATTAAATAAGTATGCAAAAGAGAATAAAAATGTTTAATAGTTTGAACAAAAATGAAATGTCCACACCATTTGCCACCACGTAAAAGCTCCTTCATAAATTTCATATTTATCACTAAAATACATTATATTCAAATGTAAAGAATTTATCAAAAACGTTGAAGTTGATATAAGTACATGGTTAAAGTGTAGTTTGGGAAAGGGAAATAACGTATGTCTGGAGACGCAGGTACAAGCATTCCCGATTTAAATCTGATTTATTTTCACCTGTTTCAGTTCGATCTAAAAGAAATGGCAGAAGAGCATCGATTATCTAAACTCTGATTATAAAAAATGTCCAAGTATCCGAACACTACTCCTTTTTCTTGAAATTTTATCATCTGCATTGTAAAATAACGTTCAAGCGAACTGAATTCATCAGCAAAAAACTTTTTTCAAGAAGCAGCGAGTGTTCAGGTTTTCTCCTAACTTAAAAATGTGTAGGATAAAGGATATATATATATATATGGGAATCAGAAATACGTATATGACATATGAGTGCATAATTATGCTCACATTGAATTATCAAGTGCAGATCAGTTAGAACTTGGATTTTATGAGTAGGATATTTGAAAAGCTAGAGTTGTAAACCGAAAAGCTAGAGTTGTAAACTGAAGTGAGAAAACCGAGATTTCGAAGAAACTGTAGAATGGCGGAGGAGGAAGTGAATTAGCCACCGTATTATACCGTGTTGGAAAATCAACAATGTCGGAAATATAAAAATGATGATTCCACTAAAAATTTATTTTCGATAATGAAGAAAAATAAGAGAGTTCGTGGCAAAAATTGTTGAAAAGTCTGGTAATGATAAAGTCGATAATGCTACTGTGTATGCTACTGAACATGCTACTGTGTATGCTACTGTGCATGCTACTGTGCATGCTACTGGGTATAAAGGAAAGGTAATCTAACACAACCTGTATTTAACTGTTTTAAGCGCATTTCATATTTCCTTAACTATATAATATATACGATAAAGGAGAAAAAAAAACATTTTATACCCTTAAAACAGACGTGAATTTTTTAAATAATAAATCCAACTATCCGAACTGCCTTCAATCCCAACTAGTTTGAATAGAGTCAGCTATTTACTGTATATTCTATGATTTCAAATATTATCCTCTACCGATCGGACATCAATAGAAGCTAATCGTTCATGATATTTTCTGTCGAGGCAAAATAATTTGATAGTTGATAATAGTAATTTTACTTCCTTATATTATTGTATTATTTTCCCAAAAATTTTTGAATTCGAGATTTTGGAGGATCACATTTTATGACTACCCATTTCGAACAATTTTGGAAATATATCTATCCGCCTGTGTGTGTCGGTCTGTGATGTATGGACACGATAATTTAAGAACGAATGTCCCTACTACTATAAAATAAAATGGTATGTGTAGATACATTATGGGGAAAATAGAACGTGACATAAAATAACTTGAAAAATAGAACGTGACATAAAATAACTTGAAAAATAGAACTTGTCCTTCTTACAATTAAAACTCAATTTTTTCGAATTTTAACATTTTCATAGAATTATTTATTTTCTATGAAAAACAATTATAACAACTAGATTAGTTCACTTAATGTAAAGATTGATTTCCACATATAAGCTAAATTTGGTTAGTGCTTACGTTGACCGCATACACTAGCCAATTTTCTACAGTCCGGGATCCACACTTTCTTTAAGGGCTTCAAAGCAAAGTATTAAAATTTGCTACACAATAACGAGAAGGATTTCCTTTTAACGCAATTTAATAAATTATGGTTATTTGCTGATATATGAACCACTTGTTACATATCATTATTTGCAAAATATTACTACGGAAATTTAAAAAGAGATAAGGAATCTCTTTTTAAATTTCTGTAGTTAAAATGGTAAGTAACACTAACTGAGTATACGTAATGCCGGGTTAGACAACGTTGTGAGACTTTTCTATATTCAGTTTTCAATTTTAGCTATAAATAGAATACAATTGTCCGTTTAGGGCTATCCTCATAAAAAAAAACTTGAGGACAGTACCTGTATACTGGACTTGGTAGAATCAACTTCATAGAACTACATCGTCTATCTCTTTTCTTTGTAGTCAGAAGTCAAATATGCTCTGATCCCAATATATATCTCTCTATATTATCTATTATAAGCGAACCTGACTATGAAGATATGTCGTCATCTGGAAGGCTGCTGATTGGTCAACCAGGTTTCGTCTTTTATTTTGGGTGTCGTCACCTGCTAACCAACTGTTACTGTTCCTTTTTTTTTCTTGGTCTTTACTATCAACATAGCTGCGGTTAAGTTTGGTCTATATACTAACTGTCTATTTGGAATTCATCGAAGTATTCCACTAGCCTTAGATGTTTGAGTCGAATGTTCCAAACATTCTTATAAATGGTTCCAGATGTTCTCACCACACACCATAAAAATAACATTTCTCAATCTCTGACATTACAACACGATAATTCTAGAACAATGATAGTAGTATATAGTATACTTGAACGAATTGTGGTCCAAATAAGCAGCTGCTATCTTAATAATGCCATTTAGTTTCCAAATCGCCAAATTAGTTTCAATCCAAATCACCACAAAATGCGAAATCCACAGTTGAGCGCAAACAGAGCCCCTCTCCACAAATGTTAAAGCTAAAAATATAAAATAAACAATCCTCCGAAATAATCCTTCTTTCTGTAGATCCCATGCAGTTCAAAAAATGTACAGAACTTCATTTCCGAATATAACAGGTTCGCTTGCTTTAAAAACTGACAAAAAATAAATTACTATTAAAATAACACATTTTTTCTTGTTAGAATACTAGAATTTCTTGTTAGAATACACCCAACTTTTCACCAAACTATAGAATTGTGTTAATCTTTGTTTTTCGGCTGCGGTGAAAGAAGTATCCCACAATCTAAAAAAATGGTAATTTTGATGTATTTAAAATATGTATTTGTAAAAAAATGTATTTGTAAATAAATGAATATGAAAAAATTATCCTATGCATGTGGTTCAAACATTGTTGAAAATACATTTTTTGATTTTTCCTATGGTGAGAACTCTGATAATATTTCGGTCGGTATGGAACCGATATATGTGAATATCGCTCAAAATCGTGTAAAAACATAAAATAACTGGAAAACTAATACGAATTAGAAAACAATAATGTCGAGGTGCACTTTCCCGTATCCTGAAGTACCTGTGTGCCCAATTTTATGGATTTATGATGCTCAGATTTCTCGCTACAGACAGCACACACACACACACAGAAACACAGACATATTCTTTCATTAAAAAGAAGGAAATGGATAACTTGAACAAGTATGGATTTTAATGGTATGAAAATAGCATTTATTTATGCAGAAAATCCAAATGCATCCATCGGCATTACTGAGCTGTTGCCAACCTAAAAAGGGAAACACTTTTAAAGATTTTTTCAAAATATTTTAAGCTAATGATTTGGGTAACATTTTTGTTTTCATTTTATACGATAAAACTTAATGAATAAGACTTAATAATGCATTACGAAATAAAGAAAAATGAATAGTAGACTGTAGTAAAAGTCACATCAGATTTTTTGTCGATTAGTGGAAGATGTGACTATATGATAATCAGATCTGTTTTTGTATTTTCTAGGTACATCAAGAAAGCATTGCCCACAGCATATAAAATGTGGTCATGGTTATTGCTGATCTTTATCTTCGTGGCCGTAGAATCTTCATTTCCCTATCCACCATTCAATGAGATCAATCCTCATTCGCGACTAGAGAATGCGATAGAATCATCAGAGTTACAGATTAGAAGAGCTCTACAAAGCAACGATGTGATTGGATGCAGTTTAGAAGATATCTTGAGTTTCGTGGGGCTGGAAGAACTTCAGGAATTGGTAGAAGCCATGGCTGCAAAAAGAGGAGTCAGTCCTTTCCTGATTTTACGGAAACTATATAGAAGAATGAGGAATAAAGAAGAAATAGAGGAGGTAATGTAAATATACTATACAGAGCTTTTAAAAAGAGTGAACAATGGAAGTTTTCTGAATCGGTGGTTGTAGACACATAGTTCCAATTGTAAAAATACTTTAAAAAGATGAAGGAAATGATGCAATAGAAATTTAAATAATATGCAATTTTTTTTTGTAAAAAAAAATGTATTTTTTTATACAGGTCTTTTATCGAAAAAGTTAAATTACATAAATATTGCTTATATTTCATGTAGTCAAACTAAAAAAAGATGGTTCTCAAACATGCAAATTTAAGACGAAAGAAACTTTCTCACTTATACATCTTTATTATGACTTTTTGATACAGTTATAATCACCGGAATTCATAAATCTAGGGGACTTTCACAAATTGAATTGAAACACAGAAATCATTTAGTATGGTTTTAAAACATTTTTTCAGCAGTTGGTTTATATATATACATATGTAAACTGCTGAAAAATGTTTATATATGATTCCTGTTCATTCTATGGTCTATTTTCATTCTCTTTCTCCTGGACACTACTCAACTCTATGTCACTCAGTCTCAACTGCTCACCTACTCAACACGTGGATTCAGGAATCCTGCCTTATGGTTCATGGTAATACTCGATTTCTTAATAATTTTTCAATTTTTATCCTCTATTTATGCTTGTAATCTGAGTTGTGGTATTTATAGTAACGAACTATTGCCATATTCGAAACAAGCATTTGCTTGGGTTAATTTAGGTTGGATGCTCAGACCTGGAGAAGAATCTAATCTGAATTAAACTCCAAATTAAGCCCAATGCTGTTCACTTCTTTTTTTCGGCATGGTGGCCGTGTTTTAATTGTTTTGTTTATTTTATATTAGTATCAGTTATTTTATTATATTCAAGTATGTATCAAAAGAGAGCAGTTACAATATATACTGCTCTCTTTTGATATATTTTTGAATGTATGCCATTTTGATATCATGAAATCCAGTGCGCCATATTCTCGCAACAAATTCTTTATATTCAAGCTCAAATTAACTAAATATATTGTAACTGCTCTCTTTTGATATATTTTTGAATGTACACCATTTTGATATCATGAAATCCAGTGTTTCATAGTCTCACAACAAATTGTTTAAATTCAAGCTCAAATGAAATATCTTAATTTGTTGTTTTTATTATTTAAACTGTAAAAATTTTCACATTATTTTTCTTGTTTGTCAAAACTTTATTTATCCTGAAACTAATCTAACCCCTTCATCTGATTTTTTCCGTGTAAATCGAGTATTCCTTTCCATTATGCGATTTTTCATCCCCTTCTTCAATTTTGCTGTGAATCTAAGTTTAGGTCTGCCCATTCCACTGTTATTTCGTTATTTAGTAGTATCCGCATCAATAAATTTAGGAATAAACGTAATTTCTTGAGTCAAGCTGGGGAATATGTTGTTCCCCGTTTATCTCCCGATAATAATTATAAGTTTTATATTGGTAGTGCAAAACGTACTGTCGATATTCGTTCATCTTATCTGAACATGCTCGTGAAATTAAAAATAATAGACTATCCACTGCTCTTTCACAATTAGTTATTAATGATAAATTTACCTCTTAATTTGATAAAATTGTTTTTTTAATTAATTCCAATAACCCCCGTAATATATTACTTTTTCAATCCCTTTCTATTTATATTTGTCGAGAATCTATTTGTAACTTCGATCCTGTTCAAACCCTTAGTTTCGCCTGACGTCTCATTCTCAACTCTATGCATGTTAAACCCTTATATGATTCCTTGAAATCTATCGCTTTGCCTCTAGTGTTACGGTTTCGAATTAGCCTGATTTTTTTTACGTGCTTTATAAATTATTTTTGCTTGAATATTTATGTATTTATTTGTAATTTATGAAAAATTTTGTATTCGTTTATCCGATTTACTATATGCAAATTTTGTATTTACGATTTCGGGTTGCATAAAGCTCATGTCTGTCAATTCCTTAACATTGCCACTGATGATGGACATTATGATGTCTAAAAGCGCTAAGGCACTTTAAAATGTAAAAAATTGTTGTACGTTAAGATGGTGGTTTTATATACAGTTTACAGATCTTGTAGTCTTTGATGGAAAATATTTGATATATTTGAGACGTGCTCATCATACTTATTAATTTCGCGTCTATGTCTATTTTTAACATGTGACAATACAAAAGAAGGTATTTTGGGCTGTTTGGCTCCCATTCCACTCGGTCTGATAAATGAAACCTGGTGGAATCAATTTTTTGATCATTCTCTACGTGCTGGTATAAATTTTACAATCCAGAACCATTGCGAATATGGAAAACGGCTGATTTTTGTAACTAACAGCTTCATTTTGTAGATATATATAATAAAAGCCAAAATGATTGCACTGACATACTTTATTATAATACACATAGAGAAAGATATGGAGTGCCAATGAAACTGTTAATGAAGCAATTGAATGATAAATGAAGCTGATAGTCATTGACGGGCCAAAGAATATAGTGAAATAAATCTCAGCCAAAGAAGAAATGAAAAACTTAAATTGTTATTTCAGAGTATTATCTTTAAAATTTTTACAGCTGCCTAGAGTGCAGATACTTTGCATAAGTACAGCTAGTCCTTTGGTTATTTAAAATCGATTTGAATAAAAGAAGCTGTTGTTGAATACATTTATTAAACTAGTAGAATATTTTTACATCAAGTAATTTGCTACGCATATCGTAAAAGAATTTTTAAAATGTCTTGTTTCACAATATTGTTTACCTAAGTAGATTTGTAAAATCATCAAAATAAAAATCCGAATACCACTCGTTATCCATTCCCAAACCTTAATGTACAGAAGTTTTTTTAACAATAAATGACTCTATCATTTCATTCACGTTTTATGATTTCTTATCTTCATGATTCGGTAAAAATGCGTTTTTGTTGTCCTTTTTCTCACGTTATTTATACTTAAATGTCACAATAGAATACACATCATACAATTATCACTGTGTAAAGAGCAAAACATATTGATAATTAATAAGTAAAAAGTGGCATAACATTTATATTCAAATCACTTGCAATCTCAAAATCATTACAAATTACAAACCTATTTTAGTTTCGAACATAAGTTGGGGCATAAATTGGTCTAATTTAATTAAACTGACTTGATTATTTGAACGTTTACAGACCTATATACTTCTGTTGTTATAGTATACCAGAGCATCAAGTAGGAAATCAAAAAGTCCACCCATAGTCAGTTCAGCCAAATAGTTGCACCAAACGATTCTAATGCCGGCCATGCACTTAACCGTTTGACCCTCCGTTAAAACTGCAGGCCAAACTGTGACAGTTACTCCTCTAAGTTCAACCCCTTTCCCACACACACATTGATTGGACTCTGTTTGGTTCATCTGCCTTGAAATCTTATTATGAGTAATGTTGAGCAATTCTTGCAAACCAGTGGACTAATGACTTGGTCGGCCACGGTTCAACCACAGTGCCGGTAGAATTGCGGGAATTACCACAGTTCAACTGTCCAAACGATTTACCAGCAAGCCGCCGCACACACATCAATTCGGCCTTTCAAACTTGGTCTGTTCAGGCTTATCGGAAAGCCAAACTGTAGGTGTATGGCGGTCCTAAGACAGCCAATCGCTGCTGCCGTGGTGACTAGAACGTGTTTTGGATATCTTCAATTTTAATTTCTGGGCCTTTTAAGTATTTTACTTATGAGATACTCTTAGGATATCCAAATTAGATTTAATCAAAATTAGAAGCCTGCAACCTTTCGAAGTTATTCAAACACTATCCCAGCAGATTTTTTATGGATTTTTATTATCAGTTCCAAACGAAACTAAAACTTCCCAAAGTATAAATATTACTCTATCTTCTGTTGTTGTTGTTGTTGTCGTGTCCCTAACATTACATTTAAGGAAGAATGTGTGCACTGCTTCTGTACTCTATCTTCTAATGATTAATTATAACATTTTAAATATGATTATATTTTCAAATGACTAATAAACATTTTAATGCCAAATATTCATACATTATACGTATATTTCCAGTCTCTGCTAAACGCTATTGATGGGCCTTCTCCTCCCGAATTATTGAGCCATCCTATCTTGGATATTTCTTCTATCAACAAAATACCGTCAGAATCGAGCCGTACTCCGTACTTTTTACCATCAAATATTGCAACGAATGATGTAAATAATGAAGACACTAAAGTAGTCATAATACCTGTTGCACCACCTATTAACAGAACACCAATTATGGTAAAACCAGAGCACAAGCCAAGAAAAGAAACATTTCTTCATGCCAACAACGTGAATCCTTTGGTTGGAAAGTTGAACAACATGCTGCCAGGAATGTTTCTATCGCCTATGAAAAACAACCAGATCAGACCTCCAGTAAGTAAAGTAAAATTATTGAAAAGACCAAGGGACGTAATTCCCGCAATAAACGAAATTTATAAGAGAAAAATCAAAATGTTAACAACAAATCTCACACAACAATTAAATTATGTTAAACGTAATTCCGTGAAGTGCAGAAGGGGGTCTCGTCCCAAGCATAACTGACTTTTCCCCTCTGTGCGCATATTATGTTAGTGACGTTAAAAATGCGCCCATTATATTCTGGAGTTATCAAGGGGGACAGAGTTTGACATTTTCTCATTAACTGCGACTGTCATCCTATCCCAGAGATGAACTTAAATCACCTTGGACGTCACTGAGATTATGCGTACACCGCAATTCAAATGTCTGTTCAAGTTGTTTCGTTTGGCTATTGCAACTTCAAGGTTGCTATGGTTGACAAACATATTACAAAACATATGTAATAATTCGTAAATATATATTATATTATTTATTTTATGACATTCGATCGTCTGTACTTGAATCAATTTAAATTAGATAATTCAAAATGATATTATTCAATATCAACACAAGTTCGAATAATAAAATAAAAAGTTTTCTTTTTATTATATAAAAATGGATGATTTGTCATCATCATAGATAATCAAAATAATTATAATTTCAAAAATCTGATGTGAGCAACACACGACTTTCCGTATATAAAGCAATAAATTTACTTCTTTTACAGTGTATAAGATCCACAGTACTGTGTTTATAACGTTGAATTGTACAGTTGGCGCTTTTCCGGCTGGCAATATGCGTAAAACTATTTCGAAGTAACCAATTAACTTATATTCCACGCCACTCGAAATTAACAATTATCAGTATTGATAGCATCCTTAATAATATAAATAAAATATTTTAATTTATTAAAATAGTTTGGTCCATAAATTAAAATATTTTATTAATTAATTCATCAAATTGGCGTCATTTTCATAATCTGGGGCGAAATATTGCCAAGTTGGCGATATTTTGCTAGATTATTACCCAAGTTCTGCAAATGTATCACCACGTGTTACAAACAAATGAAGAAAAGGAGCATTTCTTATATAGTGTACTAGAAGGTATGCCCGTCATATAACGGAATTCAGAATTTGCAAAACGTTACCTCCCATTTGGGGTCATTTTTATCAATTTGGCACCATTTAAAAAAGTCGCCAAGTTGGCAACATACTGATAAATTCGTCGCCAAATTTTTTACCAAGCGTTATAGACGGACGGGCAGAGAAATGGTTTATTGTTATAGTCGATTCTTATTTTCATTCCAAGGCATTGAATTTTTATCAAATAATCCTCGTTTTCATTGATTTACCGTCACTTTTATCAATTTGTCAATATTTTTATCAATTTGGCGACATTTTCGTCAACGTGTTTATAAAAAGTTCCTAAGTTGACGATATTTCGCCAAATTTGTTCTAAAATTTCGCTAAGCGTTAGGGACAAAGAAATAGGTTATTCTTATACAGATAAATTACTATTATCGTTCAAATTGAGAATTCAATAAAGCATTGAAAGTTATCCCTGATCAAAGTCAAAACAGGAACTAAAATTCAAAATTAATAATGAATAATTAAAGTTAATTAATTAATTATACAAAATAATAATTATATAAAATTGATAAGTAATTTAATTAAAATATAATATATATATTTCTTTAATGTAATTAATATCTGCAGATTCGCAGGCCACAAAAGTTATTAGCTGTTTCTTGATGATAAGCGAAAACAGTCCAGCATTAGAATTAAATTAGAACATTATATTTTCTTCTAGCTTGGCGCAACTGTTCGAGTTAACTCTGGCGACCCCTTAAACCCTATCAGCAGGGACATTATTGTGACAGTATCACCTTTGATGACACTTATTGAAGCTCTGAGACAAGCTGAAATCAAGTACCAAAATGTACTTGGCTTGAATCATGACACGGATATTATTACTTTTGCACACTCAGTAGCCATCGACTGCTTTATAGTGGACAGCATCTATGACACTGTCAAGAACGAGGATTTTGGATGGAAAGTGACAATCATGGACAGAGACGGACAGGTAAAAAGCATTTTTTCCTCATTTACCTTCGACAATTTTGTATAATATAAATTTTGTATAATAAAAACATTTACATAGTATTTTTTTAACTGAATCTGCCTAAACTTTCAATTTTGTGTTTGATTAAAATGTCTTTTCTATTTTCCATGCATCTCTGTTGTGTAGTAAAATACATTATAAAAGTTATTTTTTTACATAATTTATTTTTTTACTCTTTAGTTTTCTTTTCTGATTTTTATTTTCCTCCCTCTTGTTATTTGTTTGACGTAATTGACGTGCAAACGTATGAAGTATTTTACATGAATCAGCACATTAGAACCAGGAAAACATTTCAACTGAAGGCACTCAAAGACATTCGTAAAGAAAATCACTGTTATAGTCATAGTGTGGTAATTTGGATATATCGAAATGTTTCATAAGCTGAAAGTGTGTGCTGAGTTTCAGCTTTCTACGTGCTTTGGGTGCCGTAAACGAGCCTCTCAAAGATAACGTACGTCCAAGATATAACGACATAACGTAATGCTGGTAAAATATGATAAATGAAAATGTATTGCGAGATGAAACTGTGTACAGAGATTTAGCTCTCTATGTAATCTGAGAGCTGAGAAGAAGCCCGTCAAAGAATAACAAGAAAGATCAATCATGCTTAAAGCATTGATTATGAAACACTTTCCAACTTCAATGCAATTTTATTTTAAAAAGTCGAAAATGCAATACATTCCTCGGTAATATTTTAAAACTTATCACAATACTACATTGATTTATTATATTTGAAAACTTAAACCTTCATTCAAATGACGTCATTAAAATATAAATTGCCTGGTTTAAATATCTCTAAAATGCAATACATTCCACGGTAATATTTTTAAAACTATCATAATACTACGATAATTTGTTATATTTGAAAACTTCATCGAAAACAACTGAAATAAATTCAAATGACGTCATAGAAAAAATAACACGCCTGGATCTCTGTATAAAAGCAGGATTTCATTCATAACTTTCTCCCATTCATATCATTCATCACAATACTATAATAATTTATTTTATTTAAATATTAAGACCATGGAGCTACAATTCATAAACTCTATGCTTAAAACTTCATCGAAAAAAATCGTCCTTCTGTTTATAAAATCAATTAATATTTCATTCATATCAGCCATGCAGACTCCATGGACAGAATTATTTTGTGTTAAAGAAATACAGTAATTCTAATATACAACTCATTCTATATATTTTGCTGTTTACATTTTACATAGGTGAAAAATAGGCTTAGTTGTAGAAATAATCAAATTTGAATGAGAATTTAAACTCAAATATATTGTCATTGTGTTGTTTTAGTATGTAGATGCACAGAATTTAAGCAAAAATAAAGTAGTTTTAGGACGGATACAACACTCAATATGAATTATAAAGAACTTTAAAAAATCACGATTTTGAAGCAAGATAGATGCCATATATCATTTTGAAGTGGGTCATGTGATCGTTTCATATCATGGTTACGTGATCGTTTCATATAAGATGTGTAATTATTATTTTAATTTTTATTTAAAAACTACTGAATATATTTCGCTGAATTTTTTTTTATATATTTTATGGAACAATTTGACTATTACCTAAAATTTTCGAAGCAATTTGTGAATTTTAAATCCACTTAAAAAATGTTTGAAAAATTAGGTCCCATAGGGCTCAATGTATTTCATTTTTTTAACCTGGGTTCAATCCAAAACTAATTGGGTGATATTATTCATTTATATTCCCATAGGTCCTACAGACCGTCTGAACAACATACTAAAATTTCATTTTGATTAAGTCATTTTTACGGCAGTTATCGTGCTAACGGACAGACAGACAGACAGACAGAATGAACAAAGTCATAAACACTTTTCAACTTTGTTGTAAAGTGTTAAAAAGGTAACGTGAAGTTACTAATAAGAATTTGGGGTAGGTAAAAATGGGTTGGTGAGTGTAGCATGCGGAGAAGTTCTTAATATCTTTAAAAATTGTATCTTTAAAGGGTGAATTGTCTTTATCTTCCAGATGGTGTATGACAGCTTTTGTCTGCCGAGTGGGAAAGACGTTTCAGTGAAACCTGGCACCGTGATCTCTTTAACGTATGTTCCTCTCTAGTAAAAGTCTGCTTGTGATCTCCGTCAGTTTTATTTTCAATTCCACTATGAAGCACTGAAACTCTGCACAATTCCTGATCAGTTGCTCATGGCCATAGGACAGATGATGCCACTCGTCATTCGGAGCTGCCATCAATTGTTACCTTCGTGTCTTGTGAAAATCCCATAGTTACAAGTGTGAACTCTATTCATTCTGGTGTAAATATTATTTCTGTACGAACTCATGTGTTCATGGTTGTATAATTTGTTTAAAGGGTTATATATTAAATTGTACATTAATGATTTTATAGCTATTGGATTTTCTTTTTTCGCAGTATCATATGTTAGATATAAATATGTGCCCCTAGTCATTCACCTCGTTTATCCCGCTGATTAACTCCTTAAGCGTACATTATTCACAAACCAGTTTAACTGGCCACAATTATTAATCTAATCATTTTCTGCCAGACAGCATGTGCAATATAAAGCAGAAACATGTATAGATAAAAATACTCGAATGTAAACGTTTTATTTTCATAATTTAGGACGTAAGAACACAAAATAATAAACCTTCAGCCCTTTAAGACGTGAAAACGCTTTTCTTCAGGAGGCATCAAAAGCGCACCATTGCATAGGAAATTTATACATAGCCAAATATGAACTAAATTTTGCAGTTAGCTAAAATCAAAAACAGATCCAATAAGAATTGTACAAATGAGTATATAAAAATCGTAGAGCGCAGGGAAAAAGAAAATATAAAGAATCCAAAGTAAATGTACAGAAAAGAGAGGTATTATTTTATTGTTAGGTACGAGAAAATTAGTTTCTTTTTTATGGAATGAAGTATTGATCGCCAAGAAAAACAGAGATGTGCATTTAAAATTTAAAATAAATTTTTAAGGAAAGAGATACTGTAAACTATATAAATGTCTTGGAATTCTAATTCACAGAAAATAAAAATATTTTTGGGTGAAAGCTTTTATTAAGAACTCGCCATGAGCAGTTTCAAATGGTGGTAAATCATAAGAAATATATTGACATAAACCATTGAGCTAAATTTATACAGTTAATTTAAAAACTTTGTTATCACGTAGTTTGGCCCGAGAGTTCTAACTCACCCTGTATATGTGTGTGTGTGTGTGTGTGTGTGTGTGTGTATACACTGCTCACAATTGAAATCGCAACACCATGAGGAAATTAATGTATCCTTATGAAATTTACGGAATATAATTGTAACATGGAGATGTGCAAATGATAAAAAATTCTTACCTGGAAAGTGAAAGCATGGAACTTTGTTGACATTAGATCAGTATGGAATAGGTCCACCACGAGCGGCTATGCAGGTTTGCATACAATGAGGCATCCCGTCAATGAGATGGTCAATGGTGTGCTGAGGGATGACATTCCACACAGCATGCAATTGGGCTTGTAACTGAACATGATTAGCTGGAATTAGGAGTTCTCTTAATCACTGACCTATGATGTCCCAGATATGCTCAATTAGCGACACATCCGGAGAATATGTTGGCCAAGGCAGGATATCAAAACCTTGTAGACTATTCATAGTTACCCGTGCAGTATGTGGACTGGCATTATTCTGTTGGAAAAGCAGTCCAGACCTGGTTGGCAGATATAACTGTACCACTGGTCTCACAATTTCAGAGACGTATCGTTGTGCCGTGATACTACCTGAAACGTGGACCAAAGGTGTTCGTTCACCAAGTGTTATACCACCTCAAACCATGATACCAATTAGGGGGGCTGTGTGGCGACTGATATAAAAAGCTTCCTGGTGGCGTTGTTGAAAGCACCGCCACACGCGAGTATGGTCATCTGATATGCCAAAACAGAATCGCGATTCATCCGTGAACCGAATGTTTCGCATTCTGTCGACCAATTGCATCTAATTTGACACCACTGGAGGTGACGTAACCGGTGAAGACGTTGAAACGGTAGGTGTCGAATAGGTCGTCTATCTCGGAGTCCTACGTCATACAAATGGTTTCGAATTGTTTGTGTCGAAACCATGTTACCTGTAGTGTGGGATAAGTGTCGTAACACTGTTGCTATGGTAAACGGCTCCCGCGCAACGCTTCTCAGAAGTATACGATCTTCACGTGATATGGTACACCTGGAAGCTCCACTACCTGATCTTCGTGTCGTTACGTTGTCTCTCACGAATCGTAACACACACCGTTGAACTGTGTTCCCATTACGACTCAATAGTTCCGCGATCCTTCGGAGGCTCATTCCAACCTCACGTAAAACAATGATTTGTTGCCATTCCGTTGACGACAACTAAACGTATGCAGTACGTCGACGTACTCTTGGCATACTGTGATGATTTTTACAACCTGAAACCAATGACGCTACAATTTAGTGGTGATATCGCTCCACCTTGACCTGACGTTTTTATGCTTCTTGGCAAGGCGTTACGTCACTATGTTGAATTGTGTTCCCAACGAGAGAATTCAGATCAACGATCTGTAGAGGGTGGTAGAAGGCATATGGTTATGGCGAAGGTGCGATGTAGTATCGAAATCATCACAGAAACAATTATAAAAGAGAAGTTTATTTACAAGAACACAACGTAAGATAATATTAATATAATAATAAGCAAGTATGTAAATAACTTGTAAGATATATACAAGTTATTTACATCAAAATGCGCGTGAACGTAGTTATCCGAAATATGAATGTACGTGTACATTTGAATTGAGAATGTTCTGGGGCTGGCTTTTATGAGCTAGTGCAGAGGCGTTGATCATGCGTCACATGCAAAGCATTAAGAAGCTGTGGAGATTTTTATGCTAATCACTTGATCTGGAGGCTTTATGCAAATCGCAGGAAGAGTGTCCCCATAGTACACCCCCTCATTGTGAAAGACTGGGAATCTGAAACGAACTTGTCTTCAATATCTGGTTACTGTAGAGGTAGAGGTGGAAGGCGTCGATTGGTCAGAAACCGGTGTAGATGTTCCTTTTTCGTCCTCTAAGGGTTTTAGTAGAAATGCGGATTTTAAACAATCAATGAAGATGTTGCTTTTTCATCCGCGGATATCCACTGTGTAAAATTTGTCTGTGCGTGCACATACTGGGAAATGTCCATCATATGGGATCTGCAACGGTCGACATGCAAAGTCGTTTCGCATAAAAACGCGGGTAGACTGGGGAAGTTCCTGGTGAATAGAAACATAATTTTCGAATGAAACGAATTTGAATGATTTGAATGGTCGTAGTCGTTGCATTTGTCGTCTTAATTATAAAACGAATTCGTATACATGTTTTGTGATATCCATTAGTGATGTGTCACGTAGGAATTCACATGGCAATCGTAAGGATATGCCGTAGGTTAATTCTCCACTAGAAGCTTTTAGATCTTCTTTGATTGAGGATCGAACACCTAAAAGTACACTTGGCAGTACATATATCCTGCACTCTGTGTCATGACAGCATATTGCCGATTTCAATTGGCAGTGAAAACTTTCCACCATGGAATTTGGAGGCAGGGTGATATGCTGTCGTTCTGGTTTTTCGGTTTCCTAGGTGATAAAATAAATCACTTTCGAATTGTCGCCCCTGGTCAGTACTTTTGACCTCGGGCACGCCAAATCGAGAAAACCAGCCAGAATAAAATGCTTCTGATACTGTGGCTGCAGTTTTATCCCCCAATGGAATGGCTTCTGGCCATCGCTTAAATCGGTCGACAGAAGTGAGTAGATATCGAAATCCCTTCCATACCGGTTAAGGTCCGATGTGGACAATGCCGATGTGGACATGTTGAAATCTACCATCAGGTGTATTAAAATTTCCTGAAGGTGATTTTGTGTGTAGATGTATCTTGGATTTTTGGAATGCGATACACGTTCGACTCAATTCGGCACAGTCCTTTCGGAGTGAAGGCCAAATGAATCGCTTTCGAACCATGTTAACGGTTCCTCGAACTCCTGAATGAGCGAGGTCGTGGATGTTGTGAAACACTTGCTTTCCAAAATTCTGCGGTATGTACGACTAAATTTTGCCTGTTAAAGTGTCACATTGGAGTATAACACCTGATGGATCAATAGCAATACCTTTTAGTCGTAAGGAAAGATAAGATTTTTTGAGATCGTTTAGTTCGTCATCAGTTTGTGTTTTTGCTATTGCTTCGTAATCCAGGATATTTGGTGTCTGAATCTCTTCTATATTGAAAAGTGCATTAGATACTACATTTGTTGAACTGAATATGTATTGGATATTAGTTGTAAATTGGCAAATATATTCCAGGTGTCTTAGTTGACGTGGAGTCATCTTTTCGATTTTTTGTTGAAATGCAAGTGTAAGAGGTTTGTGATCGGTGTATAAGGTAATAAAATCTTTTCCTTCCAGCATGTGCCGAAAATGCTTTAAGGCAGAATATGCTGCGAGAAGTTCACGGGTGTAAGCACTATACTTCCGTTCTGGGCTTTGGTTTGCTTGAAAAGAATGCTAATGGGCATAATTTTCCATTTTGTTTTTGCTGCAATGCCGATCCGATCGCTACTAAAGATGTGTGTACCGCAAGCGAAAATTTACCATTTGTTGTAGGATAAGTTAATAGTGATGCACTTGAAAGTCAGTTTTTACATGCTTGAAAAGCAGTTTGTGCTTTCGATACACTGTACTTGCGAACTGTCACGTTTTTTGTTTCCAGGTATTAAATCTTACAGAACTGCTTGTGTTCCTGCAGCTTGGGGTAAAAATCTACGATTTGCACAGTTTTTGGTAGCGGAAAATTTCATATGGTAGATACTCTGTCTGGTAAAGGAGAAATTTCTTCTGCTGTAACTATGTGTCCAGAAATTTTACTTGAAATTGGCCAAAGACGGCTTTGGAAGTATTTATTACTACTCCATATTGCGAAAAACGCTCAAATACCATGTGTAAGTGCTCTTGGTGTTTGGCTTCGTTTTCTGAAGGATTAAGCAATCGTCGATATATACAAAACAAATATCTAAATTATGTAAGACTTCGTGCAAGAATCTTTAAAAGGTTTGGACTGCGTTGCATACACCGAATAGCATGAACAGAAATTCAAATAGTCTGAACGGTGTTATCACAGCTGGTTTCGGGACGTCATCATGTTCCACAGGAATCTGGTAGTATGCTCGTATCAAATCGAGCGTAGAAAATATCTTTTTATGTTCGTGGTTTTGTGGAAAATCGTGTATGTGAGCTATGGGATGTCTATCTGGAATTGTTACTGCATTTAGTTTTTTGTAGTTTCCATATACTCGAAATCCGCCGTCTTTTTCGTTATGACGTGTAATGGAAATTGTCCATGGGCTTTTTGATCGTCTACAAATGCCTTGTCGTTGTAGAAATTCGAATTCTTTTTTGAAAGCTTTTAGCTTGGAGACATGGAGTTGGAGACAGCAGTACGGACCTGGCCTACCTCTCGGTTTACAAGTTTAGTTCGGCACCCCTGAGGACTTACGGACCCACATGCTTAGCGTGATCATACTCCACGTGAACACGGCAACAGTTTTATTCTTTTTCCAGCGGAGAGAATAGAATCCGGGTCTACCGAATGCAATTCTCGCGCGCTGACCAGTGAACTACCGCGCCTACGAAAGCTTTTAGCTTGGAGACAGTAGGGCGGACCTGGCCTACCTCTCAGTTTTACAGGATTAGTTCCGCACCCATGAGGACTTACGGATCCACATGTTTAGCGTGATCGTACTCCACGTGAACACGGCGGCAGTTTTTTCTTTTTCCAGCAGACCCGGATGTAATTCTCGCGCGCTGACCAGTGAGCTACCGCGCCTACGAAAGCTTTTTGCTTGGAGACAGTAGTGCGGACCTGACCTACCTCTCAGTTTTACAGGATTAGTTCCGCACCCCTGAGGACTTACGGACCCACATGTTTAGTGTGATCGTACTCCGCGTGAACACGGCGGCAGTTTTTCTTTTTCCAGCGGAGTGAATCGAATCCGGGTCTACCGAATGCAATTCTCGCGCGCTGACTAGTGAGCTACCGCGCCTACGAAAGCTTTTAGCTTGGAGACAGTATTGCGGACCTGGCCTACCTCTCAGTTTTACAGGATTAGTTCTGCACCTCTGAGGACTTATGGACCCACATGTTTAGCGTGATCGTACTCCGCGTGAACACGGCGGCAGTTTTTTCTTTTTCCAGCGGAGAGAATCGAACCCGAGTCTACCAAGTGCAACTCCCGCGCTCTGACCAGTGAGCTACCGCGCCCACGAAAGCTTTTAGCTTGTCTGGAGCTAAACGTCTTGCTTTTACATGAACTAGAGGTCCCAGAGTTTGAATGCAGTGGGTTGTATTGTGTTTTTCAGCTTGCACAGAATTGGTTTGCGTTAAACTTGGAAATTCACTCAGCAAACGAGTATATGGTGAATCGTTACTCACTGTTGTCAGTCCAAGTGAGGGTATCTGCGTCGTACTTCCTTTTACACTAATTTTTGTACAACTGCCAGTTAGTCTTTGATTTTTCATATCGACTAGTAATCCGAATTTTGCTAGGATGTCTGCATTTAAGCCAGTTGAAGACTGTTAAGTTTTGTCTTCCGAGGACTTTTCCCTCCTGCTGTTCCCCTTGTTGCTCCGGAAGGTAGGCTTGTCTTTATGGACATCAGTGTCCCATTCTTGCCCGGTCCTGCTAAGTTAGTATTTTCTTTTTCTTTTTTTTTTAGGTTAAGTTAACCAGCGGCTCTTTAAGTTGCATGCTGCTTCTGCAGAACTACCGAGGGGTAGAAAGTCGAAATCCTCTAAAAAATTATCAAAATTGTGTGCCAATAAAACTTGGCTCTTCTGGCTATATTTAGGCAGTCACTGCAATCGTCATTCATCGTCTTTCGTTCTACATGATTTTCTCCAGTACTCCATTTGTAGTTGGGGCGCTTTTATAGCTCGGGTTTCTTCAATTAAGGGAAGTATTCCTGAAGACTCCCGAGCTCTCCCGGAGCGGCGGGGCTCTGGGCTTCTGCTTTCTCTGCTGCTTCCTGGGGGCGTGGTGTGTGTGGTTCTTGGGTCCCCCTGCTATTCTTGCCATTTCTTGGTGCTCGGATTGCCTCCTAGCATACGTATTCCTCCTTCGACTCAGCTGGTTCGTCTGTGGACGACTTCTAGTGGTGCGGAACTAACCCCGTAAACCGAGAGGTAGGTCGGGTCCGCACTTCTGTTTGGTAGGAAGTCTGCACCTAACATTGCTCGAGAAACATCGACAATTACGAAATTCCAAATGAATTTTCGTTGGAATCCAAATTTTAAAATCAATTGTTTCGATTCAAACGCTTTGATTTTTGTTCCGTTTACTGCGTATAACGGGAATTATTTTTCACTGTGGCAATATATCTGTTGCTTGGAAGAATTAATATCATTGCGTCGCTGTAGATTAGAAATTTTATATGAGATAGCTTGTCGTATAGGAATAAGCGACTGTTTTCTAGACTTCTATGCATCGTCGATGAAATGATAGAGCCACCTAGTTTTCCGTTTGATATTTGCACGGTTTTGCAAACTTACAAGCTTGTTCTTGAAATTTTGTGTGATACCAACAAATATCGTTTTTCTGGATTACAATTGATAACTTGTTTCCGGTTGATATCTTGATTTTGATCGAGTTCTCAATCGAAATTGAGTTTGCATATTTTTTTAAAGTTGCTCTACGGTTTTCGTCAGATCTGCAACTTGAGCTTCTAAGCGTGAAATATGACTATTCTCTGCTACGTCTGATACTGAAAGTGATGTGAAACATCGCAGATTTTGTCCGCCATTTGTGAAATGTTTTTCAGTGGTTCTGAACTAATTCGATAAAATTTGTTGCATAGGTACAGGTAGACGTTGAAAAAACAACATGCGAAGTACGTCTTCGTGCATTTTCGTTCCGGCGAGATCTTGCATTTCGCGAAGTAAATAACTTGGTTTTCAATCTCCTAACTGTAATTCTTACAAAACGGTGCGAAATTTTGAAACTTCAGAATCTGCAAAATGCGAAATGATCCGTTTTTTCAACACTGAATACGGTTCATTCTCTGGAGGTGTGCGAATCAGATCCGTGATATGAGTCAATATAGCACAATCTAGTGCTGCCATTACGCAATGAAATTTTGTTTTTTCATTCATGATTCCAGAAACCAGGAATTGGGAGCCCAGGTGAAAAAACCAGAAATCTGGATTTGTTTTCTAGAACGGAGGTGCTTTAAAAGCAACTTTTGAGAGTTCAGCAGAACTAAAATCCATAATATGCAGCCTTTGGACGTTTCTATCTACGGTCCACTTAAAGCAGCCTATAGCCATGCTTGTTCTGATTTTTTTTGTAAGTCATCCAGGTGAGACTATTGGCTTAAAAGATATTGCAAAATTATTCGGTATAGCGTTCAAAAACGCAGCAACTGGGAATAATATCATCAATGGGTTCAGAGCAACTGGCATTGAGCCTCTCAACTCCCAAATCTTTGATGGAACAGACTTCACACCATCGAAAACCACAGACAATGCAGATCTTGAAGTGATTTTCACCACACCAAGGCCACCATCCCCCATAGCTGGAACATCATCCACTCCTGTTGCTGTTGAAAAAATGCAAAGAACGTCAAGTTTACCTCCTCTGCTCCCTACAAATTCACAAGTTATTTCCACCACACCAATGCCACCATCTCCCATAGTTGGAACATCATCCACTCCTGTTGCTGCCGAAGAAATGCAGAGAACATGAAGTTTACCTCCTCTGCTCCCTACAAATTCACAAGTTATTTCTACCACACCAATGCCACCATCTCTCATATTTGGAACATCATCCACTCCTGCTGCTGTTGAAAAAATGCAAAGAACGTCAAGTTTACCTCCTCTGCTCCCTACAAATTCACAAGTTATTTCCACCACACCAATGCCACCATCTCCCATAGTTGGAACAAAATCCACTTTTGCTGCTGCTGAAGAAATGCAGAGAACATCAAGTTTACCTCCTCTGCCCCCTACAAATTCACAACAGCATAAACAAAGAAAAAATTGCCTTCTTTCCATATTACAAGTTATCCTGTTAAAAAGTTCTAGAAGATAGAAAAACAGAAAAGGGAAAAAAAAGGGAACAAAAAAGAAATAATGCAAAAAGTAAGGAAGATATTAATAAGCAAAGAAAATCAGGCATTAAACGTAAATTCCTAATGAACAAGAAATCTAAAAAAGCTTTCAAAAGAGATCTCGAAGAAACATCATCCGACTCATCAATTCACATTGATTATCAAGAGAGTGGCGACAGTCTGTCTAAAGAAGAGAGAGAATGCATTATTTGTTCTGAGTATGGTAAAGATGAACTATGGTTTCAGTTCTCTCTCTGCAGAGAATGAGCACATGCCCAATGCTCTGATATCAATCCAAAAGAAGCTAAGATTAAGCCTTATATATGTGATTTTTGTATGGCCTGAAATACCTGAAAAAATCCGTAAATTAACTTCCATTTTTGTACAATTTAAGTGGTCGTCATCTTACCTTACCTTAAAAATCATCTTACCCGCCAGTGAACGTAAGATGACGAAACAGCCCCTCATGCAATAAAGTTTATTTGTTCATTTTTCTTGTTGTTTAAAAATAATCTAATGATTCGTGGTTAAAGCTAACTAATAGTGTACTAAATACAGAAAAACTGTATTGTAATTGCAACAAGATGTAACAACTTAAACGTAAGTATTGCTTAAGTTCGTCAACTTACCCGAACTTCCCCTACAATACATAAAACTGAAAATCTGTCTATTTGTCTCATCATCACCTGAGGACGACTCTATCGAATTTAATGAAATTTTGATAGGTAGCCTTGGGGTCCCATTTAGAATTTATGCGTCCGCCTGTCCCTCTACCTGTCTGTTTTTGGCTTTCTGAATGTCTACCTGCCTTTATGGCCTTCTGGCTGTTTCTCACTTTCAGCGTAATCCAATCGTTATATGAGTCATCAAGAAAAGACCCAATCTTTATTTGAGTCTCCAGATTAACGTGAATAATCGTTTGCTGAGCCTCTGTAAAATAAATTTACTTCAAAATCCGATAACGTTACCTAATGGCTGTTTGTGACTCTATCTCTAAACTTTATCGTTTGCGCCACACCCAAATGCAACCATCAGCTCGTACCAACTAGAAACGTGACTCATCGGACCACGCTATCTTCTTCCAGACATCTAGGGTCCAGGCCATTGCATGTGTTCGCGAGCCCAAATGATGCACTGAAGCCGGTGACGTGCTGTGAGTAAAGGCACACGAGTCGGTCTTCTGTTGCCATATCCGATCAACGCCAAATTCCACTGCACAGACCTCACAGATACGCTTCTAGTGCGTCCCTCATTGAATGTGACTGTCAGTTGACGCAGCGTCGTTTGTCTGTTAGCACGGATGCTTCTGCTCAGACGTCGCTGGTCTCGAACATTCAGCCGACGTGGCCGCCCACTGCGCTGTCCCTTGAGGTGATGCCTTCCATGAGGTATTCTCGATACACCCTTGACACCACTCTCAAGCGAGAAATCTTCAAAGTCTTAATAACTTCCGAAATGTTATACCCCATGAGTCGAGCTCCAACTATCATTCAACATTCAAACTCGGTTAATTCTCGTCGGGTAGCCATTATCACGTTATTTAACGTTTCACAAGGCATTCAAGAGTCCAACAGATAACACTGATAACCATTTGACTCTTTATACCCTTTTAACGCGATGCGAGCGCTACTTGTAAATTTGCATACTGCTATCCCATGAATTTTGGCACTTGAGTGTATATTCCGTACGCAAGAACGGGGTGGGGGAGCATAGAGCTAGTCTTTCAATAAAGATATGAAATCTCACCTGCGCTTTGTTACTATTTACTACACATTATAATGCTTCCATAAAACTTCCACAACTTACTTGAATAAAGCAGGCATACATATACGTGCTTTATACAAAAAAGTTGTTGAAGTTCCTGACTTAAAGTAGCAGTTTGTTTTAGTGTAATGTTTGCATAGTTTATTCAAAATTAAAATGTTAAGATTTTAAGTTTAATTGATAATTAAAAAGCTCTTTAAACAGTATTCTCGTGACTACTAATTACATACAATATACCATCTATATTCGAGAAAAGCGTCTTTAATAAATTTAACATGCATTACTGTATTGAATAGTTAGCTTCTATTTTGCGCCACATCCAATCATCCTTTCATAAATGTGCATTATGTATGCCTTTCTTTGTTTCCTTTGAAGTATTTAACTTATATGGGTGTCTGGAATCTTGACTATTTAAAACTACAGTCTTTTCATACATATTAAGAATGAAATATAATAGCAAAATTTCTTTTTAAAGATGGAGCTCGTATAAAATTCGGAAAATATCCATTTCCAAAAATTTGGAAAGATAGTATTAAGACATATCGTCATTAAAATTAACTCAAGTTGATTATTAATTTAAAGGCACTCGGTTCGACAATAACTGCATTTTTCATTTTCTTAACTACTTATGAAATTTGGAATTATATAGAATCAGATAGAATTTCTAGAGCTTGGGATAATTACATTCAAAGTCATTCGGTAAGATTTCAATGGGATTTTCGATAATAATAATATACTCTGTTGCAAAAAAACATATGTACCCATAAAAAATTGATCTACAGCCGTGAAACTCGGCATGTATGTATCGTTTGAGGAGATAGGTAATAAATAATTAGAATTCGGAAGCAAAAAACAGACGTTTTATTAAGAAACGGTGGCAACAAGAAGATGATATTTTAGTAAGTGGTAAAACCATCCCTGGTAGCTGTGCAAGCTGATATTCGGTGCTGCTTAGAGTCAATTAAGTTGCTTGTGTGCCTTATGTTGCTTATATCAATTATTTAGAAGCTGTTGCTGTCGATAGTGGCTTCTCTCACAACATTGTTGATCGTGCAATTCAAAATTTTCTAAATCTTACTCCAAACTAACTTCTAAAAAATATTTCAATAACACTATCATTTTACCATTTCTTACAATAATCAATTAGCAGATTGCTAAAATCCTTAAAAAATTCAAATTCAGTATTGCGTTTAAACCTTGTAATAAACTCAAATTTTCTAATCTTAATCCTTTAGAAATTTCCAATATTTGGGGCATTTACAGTATTTCTTGCCAGTATGGTCTTTCTTATATTGGTCAAACTAAACGTGCTTTAGACTTTCGTATAAAAGAACATGAAAACTGAGTCAAAAAACAGGAATTTAATAAATCTTCAATTGCTCTGCATTGCTACCAATTTGACCGCTGTTTAGAGTTTTCTCCTGTTTTCAAGGATTATACAAATATGCACGTCAATCTGGGATCTCGCCTTCTTTGGAGCTTTCCATTTTCAGAAAAATTCTGGTAATTAGTTAATGTCTTGTCCAGTATTCCATTTTTGTCCGTTCTTTGTTCTATTCCTTAAGTGTCGTTTGAACCTATTTTTCGTCTTCTTGAACCTTATTTATTCTTGTTCGGACACGACTTGTCTTGAAGACATGATATTTCTATTATGCCATGGCGCACGTTTGTGTTGTGGTCCTCTTGTGTTGTTTCTCTTTTCGGATTAGCCGGAATGTTCATGCTCTTTTCTGATTGGCTCTCTTTTAATTCATGTCTTGGGTATATAATTCCCTTTGTGCTCGCATCTTCCTTTGCACTAATTCGGGATTGTTGGTTCTCTTGCATTGACGAAGGGGATCCAACATATTCTCGAAACAGCTGTATGCTGTATTATAATTTCATTTGTGCTTAAACACATTGCTCAAGTTTTCCTTATCTATCGCACAAAATGTATTTTAATTATTGATTATATAGCTTTATTTATTAAATTTTATCACCACAGTCAGGAATGTCTATGTGGGAAATATTCCAAAATAATGAGAAATATGTGGCAATCTTATTTCATTCTGATGTGGATAGCACATGACTTTCCCTATATAATGCAAGTACTTTACTTTTTTCAATGCAAGATAATGTTGGACAAAATCCATAGCACAATGTTTTAAACATTAAAAAGTACACTGAAATTTGGCGTTTTTTTGGTTGACAAAATGTAAAATTAATTTGAATTTCAATTAACTTATATTTCGCCCAAATCTAACTTGCCAACTGAAAATATTGCCCACATTTGTTAAAATATATCAATTATAATTTCATCAATTTGGTATCATTTTCGCAACTTTCGCGTTATTTTTGCCAATTTAGCCTCAAGTTGAAAAGTCGTCCAGTTGGCGATATTTCGTCAAATTAGTCGTTAATGTAGCCAATTGTTTTCGCTAAGTAGTATTACATATTTAATGATACGTACTACTGTTCATTTTTATGCATTTTAGATACATTTACTTGTAAAACGTGCAATATCTCGAGAACGATTTAAACTAGCATTGTAAGGTTTGCGTCATTTGTCTTAGAATAAAAAATACGTACATTATGATTATCTATTCTACATTATTGAATACTCTGATTTTTTAAATAATTTTTTCAATAATTCATTCGAATATTTGGGGGTCTTCCGAACGTTCGATCGCACTTAAAATTAATGGGGTTCCAGTATTAACGGACTGGTTGAAATACACCATTCGTTCGTGAGATATCGCACCCACATGCATATATGTATATATATATATATATATATATATATATATATATATATATATATATATATATATGTATATATATATCATCCCCTCCAAAAATTAAGCACTAAATGCAAATTCTCAGATCACGAGCAAACAAATGAACTTTTTTGGACGCATAATAACAATTGACTCCGTGCCAAATACATATAACAGTGTCTGAAGCAGGTGTCTCTTTTTGTGCGTCCTTACTGCTACTACGGACGTTAGGGTAAAAATCAGAAATTGCCTTTTCATTCGATATGCCCTAAAGAAGGCGTGAGTTTAGATGACGGTCAGTGGCGACGAGCCGTGGGCAGTTTAGAATCCGGCCAATCTGTGATTTTACGCTTATGGACCCAATTCCAAAATAGAGGAGCAATAAAAGCAAAAGACCAGGCTTGGGTCGCCCTCGAGTTACAATTGGTCAAACTTATTGGCCGCTACTGATTGGGCAAACTTTCTACTTATTGGTCAGACGCAACAGGCAATCAACAACACCTGTTTTACGTTCTAGTCTCACTGCAGCTACAGGTAGGCCTGTATCCCTTACAACCCGCATAAGGGCGAACGAAAGTGTCAAGTATTTCGTCTCCATATCTTTGGCCAGTCCCAGTACCGTTGAGGAAGAAATGGAAGTCAGTACGTCCGCCGAGGGAAATTCCAACCCATACAAGGATACTACCGCCAGAAAATGAGTGGCACTAGACAATGTGAATCGCTTGATACCGTATAACAGCCCCTCTCCATACAAAAATCCGTCGATCGTCCGACTACAAAGCAAATCTGGACTCATCTGTGAATAGGACATTGCTCCAATTGTCTATGATCCAACTGACGTGTTCCTAACACCATTGGAAATGGGCTGCTCAGAGTATTCTAATATGACAATGCGCAAGTATTGAGAAAAGTACCAACTATGTACCATGTATCAAACAATGCGACATGGTACTTTAATATTTTTCCAAAAGTCAACTGTGCTTGAGTAGGTGAGATCAAGCGCAAAGCGAAAACATTTCTCCTTATCAAGACAGCAACACAATATATTACACTTGCTTCACCTGTCGCCTTAAATGCCACAAAACCAATCTTTTACATATGCGATATTAAAATGAATCCTCTTATAACATAATATCTCCTTCTTATATGTCCCCAGAGCCTTCTTCTGTTCATTATCTTTTATTACCTCACATTCAAATATCTTACTTTAATGTTTTCGTTAAGTGTTTTATCACCTACTTTCAAGAAACAGGATTACACCAGTAAATAATATAAATTTTAATATGAATATTCATCAATTTTGTAACCAGTATTTGCTTTTATTGCGTAATTAAACCGTATTAAAAGGGCCCTTGGGATTAGCGGTAAAGGTAGGAATGATAATATATACAATGTATAGAATAAATTCTATGACTTTTAACGGGATGTTGCTATTTGTTTTCTCTCATTAAAAAAAACCTGCAAATTTTTAACACTATATTGCGCGTAGACGGTGAAACTTCCAGTTCTAAAATCTTACATATAGACTAATATGAACTCGTAGATGTGCAAGAGGGGTGTAGAATTTTAATTTTAACCATAGATTAATTAATTAATTAATTCCTTCATTAACAATTTATTAATTAATCCAATTTAGCATTACCAGTATGAGCAAATGAGTTGATTCGGTTTCAAACTTCTTTGTGATTCTTATGTGCCAGCCATGGCTAGTAGTTAAACAATCATGATTAAAATGTAATTATTAATGCAGATAGCAATTATATGTCATACTAGTATTTAATCCTGTCAAATGCAAGAAAAATAACAATCCTAATACTGCCACATTTTTTACACAGTTTTATTTTGTTTAACAATGTATGAGCTTAGCAACGCAGCCGTCTAAATTGAAAATTGGCCCAGTTAGATTTCACCCCGTGGTCGCGTTTCAGACTTTTATGTTCTCGGTGGGAGCATCGGTGGGTTCTGAGAGACTTTACCTTACTGCCCGTCCAATATCCGTGACGGGGTCTTCCTCGTCTATCAAAGCACGTAGAGAGTTGAAACTCGGCACACACTTTCACTTTTCATCTATCTAATTTTCACGTCATTACGTTAAGTTTTTGCTTCATTTACGTACGCTACGACTATTTTTTCCCGCTATTTTCATTCTTCTTTTCTGCGAATTACGGTTTAGTGTCATCAGATGAAATGTTCTCCTAGTTATAACGCGTTGATCTATATATGTATAACAAATACAAAATAGGCTTGAAAGTAAATTACGTAAAAAAAATTATAATTAAGCAGTAAAACATAAAATATGAGGCAAAGTTTTGGGATATCCTTTCTACAATGCAAGTTTATCAATACTATTCACTTTTCCTTGCCCCATTCTTATGTATGGGAGAACATTGAAAAATGTGTTTTTTCTCATAATTTATTTTATACCAGAAAATGTACCCGTTGTTGTGCGGGCATCGTGGCGTAGCGCGCCCGCACAGCATTTTATTTATTTATTTATGTTTTTTATTATTAGCGGATGGATTCCGTTCAAACTTTGTTTTAGAATTTTGCAATCTTTCGAATGGTGTTAAGATCGAAACTGTATGATAATGTGTTTGGTCGCTAAAGGTTCAATTTGTCGATTTGTCGAATCGCTCAAAATCGAGCTAAATCATGCTGAAACATAAAATAATTGAAAAACTGTTTCGAATTAAAATAAAATTTCACCAAGGCACATTGGTCCGGGTCCTGAAATACCTCTATCCCAAGTTTCATGGCTATACGACTGTCAGATTTTTCGCTAACAGACAACACAAACAAACGAACAAACAGACATCTTCTTTTATTATTATAGCTTACACTTTTTCTGCACTTTTAAAACCTGTCATAAAATCTACGTTTGCATGTATGTATACATATCTCGGGCATAACTCCATGAATACTTGACATAAGAGTTCGCCTATTGTATTCAATTGGCAATAATGATCCATAAATAAGCGAAATCTATCCCTAAATTCATAATAGTTTATATATTTTTAAATATTTTAAATAAATCGATGAAAATGTTTAATTTTGTCAAAATAATTGTAACAGTCGTAACTAATTTCAACTCCTAAAATGAGAAATGCTACTAAGTGATTTCTTAATACTTATACTATAGACTGAAACGGCAAATACGAAGCCCATACCAAAATGTGCGGCAAACCATATGCTGAGAGATCACCTGACTTGCCCCTTGATTAAAAATTTTTCCAGTACCGTTAACATCGCACGCCTAACACTCCGATTCAATTTTTGTCTGGTAATTCACTCTCTGTAAACTTTAATAAATGATTCCCTGGAACAATTCACAAGTGCATGTATTTTGCTAACATTCGCACCTGCTTCGAGTGCCAACTATCATTTCGCTATTCAAATCCGTCAGATTGAGTCTTTGACCCACAATATCGAGAAATGCACATTATACTAGTCATTGCATGCCTTCAGCTTCCCCATCTTATACCGATTCAGAAGTCTAACAACAGCAACATTGCATAAAATGGCCTGGTGGAATCTGGTCACTCTATGTATATGTTTTGCGATGGTATCAGTGTTTTATTCCCTGGAGATATATTTTCAAACAAAATTCCATTTTGATATACATTTCTTTTGGTTTTGCTTTGAACAAATTTGTGCGGCAAGAAATATATTTTGTTCCGACCAGGAGAAAACACAATTAAGAAAATAAATTTTTAAAGGAGCCTTTATATGGTGGCAAGTGGTATGTATGTACACTTCATTTTTGACAGAATTATTAAGCATTTTTATTCTCTTTTGCAAAAATTTCGCAGTCATGCGAATTTTCGAAAAAACTGAAAATGACACAGCCAGAACCGGATGTGGAAATATTTAGTGAGCTCCTTTACATCCTCTGAAATGTTATGCTGAATCCATATCAGTCATCATCTACACTCTATCTATAGTCAATCCTGAGACATAGATGTTGCAAAGAAAATGTAAATTTTTGAATCGGAAGTGACATATCCAGAACAGGAAGTGGAAATCCTTAATAAGCCTCTTCTTTACCTTCTAGAATTTTATACTGAATCTATATCAATTATCATCTAAATTCTATCTATAGCCAAATCTGAGAAATAGGTGGTTCAAAGAATTATTTTGAACCGGAAGTGAAAATCCTTAGTAAATCAAGCTATCTTGTCGAGAATTTGCTGTTAAATAAGTATCAGTCACATTCATATCAACTATTCTATTTATAACCAATCTTGAGAAATAGATGTTTAAGTAAAATAAAACATTTTAAACCTAAAATGGAAAAGAAATCGAAGTGGAAATCTTTAGTGAACCCACTTACCTACTACGAAATCCGATGCTGAATCTATATCAGTCATTGTTTAATCTCTATCTATAGTAAATCTTGACGAATTGATATTTCATAGAAAATTTTTTAATAAAAATAAAAGTATATCACAAAATTTGCCATTGATAATCTACATCTACTCCCTAGTTGCAGCTTAAAAACTTAAACATGCACACACACACACACAAATGGCTGATACTCATAATTACGTTGTATTCAAAAAGTAGAGAAAGATATGATCTTAAAACCTCTTTTCTTCCAAAATGTGTGAAATAAAATAATTATTTATCTTTATTATACAATGAGAAAATTAAAGTTGTAAGCTACAAGCCTCAGTTAAAATGAAACTTGAGCTTTAAAGTTCACTTTTACAGCTAACGTGGCATGGTCCTTTGATATTTATCTAAAAGGCAGTTGGGCTTGAAACGGTGTAATCAAGCGCAACACGAAAATTTATTTCCCGCTAGCAGGGCAGCTACCCTATTTATCATGCTGACACATCTGCTGCCCTAAGTGACACAAAATTCATATTTTGCATAAAGATTAAAAACAAAGGTTTATAACAGAATATTTCCTTATTATATATCTCCTGGAGTCCTTTTTACTTTCCTTACATACCTAGAGACTTCCTTTCATACCTTTCCTTACATACCATTCCTTACATACCTATTCCTTACATATCATAAGAAAAATATTGTGACTAGGTCGGAAACTTAAATTTTAGATGGAAGAGCACGTTTTAAGCATGCCTGAACTTGAATTCCACTTTTTGAGGTGATGTCTGTGTGTATGTGTATGTTAGTGTGTGTATTCGGGGGTTTACGGACGCGATATGCTTCGAAAACAATTTGGTTCCATTATTACAATCAGTGAATACTGGAACCTTATTGATTTTAAATGCTATCGAATGTTCGGATACTTCCCCTAAAAAACTATTAAAAAATCAGGACCTTTAATAATGATAAATAAATAATTATTTTAAATGTAATTTTTCATTAAAAGACGAATGATACAAACTTGAGAACTCTAGCGCATACCGTTCTCGAGATATTACAATCAGTGAATACTGGAACCGTTTTGATTTTAAACGCTATCGAATGTTCGGATACTTCCCCTAAAAAACCATTAAAAAATCAGGACCTTTAATAATGATAAATAAATAATTATTTTAAATGTAATTTTTCATTAGAAGACGAATGATACAAACTTGAGAACTCTAGCGCATACCGTTCTCGAGATATTACAATCAGTAAATACTGGAACCTTTTTGATTTTAAACGCTATCGAATGTTCGGATACTTCCCCTAAAAAACTATTAAAAAATCAGGGCCTTTAATAATGATAAATAAATAATTATTTTAAATGTCATTTTTCATTAGAAGACGAATGATACAAACTTGAGAACTCTAGCGCATACCGTTCTCGAGATATTGCAGGATTTATAAATAATTTTTTAACAAAATCATTTAAACATTTATCCTTCATTACTGTAAAAAAATAAAACTAATTTATACGTAATTTTTCGTTATAGGGCGAATGACACAAACTTTGTATGGACCGTTCTCAGATATTGAATTTTTACAAATAAATTTAGAAAAATACATACATAAAATTAAACAAGAAAGATCAATCATGCATAAAGCATTGATTATGAAACACTTTCCAACTTCAATGCAATTTTATTTAAACAGCTCTTAAATGCGATACATTCATCGGTAATATTTTTAAAATTATCACAATACTACATTAATGTATTATATTTAAAAACTTAAAACTTCATCGAAAAAAATGAACTTCATTCAAATGACGGCATTGAAATATAAATCGCCTAGTTTAAACATCTCTAAAATGCGAGACATTCCTCGGTAACGTTTTTAAAATTATCATAATACTACAATAATTTATTATATTTCAAAACTTCATCGAAAACAAATAAACTTTTTCAAATGACGTCATCGAAATATAAATCGGCTGGCTTTTAAATAAAAGCATTTCATTCATAAACATTTTTCCATTCATCACAATACAATAATAATTAATTTTATTTAAAACTTAAAACCAAGGAGGTACAAATAATTTAACTCTATGCTCAAAACTTCATCAAAAAATCGTTTGCTTCTCTGTAAAATCAATGATTGTTTCTTTCATATCAGCTATATTGCAGATTCCATGGACTAAATAATTTTGCGTTAAAAAAATGCAGCAATTCTTATACAACTCATCCTACATCTTTTGGTATTTACATCCTCCATAAGTGAAAAGTAGGCTTCGTGTAGAAATAATCAAAGTTTGATGATCATTTCAACTCAAATATATTCTAATTGCGTTGTTTTAGAATGTAGATGCACAAAATTTAAGCAACAATAAAGCTGTTTTAGGACGAATACAACACTGAAAACAATAAATATAAATTAAAAATAAATATAAATCATTCATATGAGCTATATCGCAGACTCTAGAGCTAAATGATATTGCGTTAAAGAAATGCAGCATTTCTTATACAACTCATCCTACATCTTTTGGTGTTTACATTCTTCATAAGTGAAAATTAGGTTTCGTTGTAGAAATAATCAAAGTTGGATGATCATTTAAACTCAACTATATTGTAATTGCGTTGTTTCAGGATGTAGATGCACAGAATTTAAGCAAAAATAAATCGGTTTCAGGGCGGATGCAACACTAAATATGAATTAAGAAGAACTTTAAAAATCACGATTTTGATACAAGATGGATGCCATATTTTATTTTGAAGTTGGTTACGTGATCTCTTCATATAAGGGATGTAATTATTATTTTAAATTTTATTTTAAAAACTACTGAATATATTTTGCTGACTTTCTTTATATATTTTATGGGATAATTTGAATATTTCTTTAAACTTTCGAAGCAATTTGTAAATTTTAAATCCGCTTAAAAAATGTTTGGAAAATTTGGTCCCATAGGGTTCAATGTATTTCATTTTTTCAACCCGGATTCAATCCCAAACTAATTGGGTGATATCATTCATTTAAATTCCCACAGGACCCACAGACCGTCTGAACAACATAGTAAAATTTCATTTTGATAAAGTCATTTTTACGGCAATTATACTGCTAACGGACAGACAGACAGAATGAGCAAAGTCATAAACACTTTTCAACTATGTTGTAAAGTGTTAAAAAAATAATTAGTATTAACAAATAGGTTCACATTTTACGCGCAATATTAAAACAAATCTGTTAACATCATTCTCGTGGATCTAGCTCGTTCCATTCATGAGAAAAGATACTTTTTGTAATAGTTTAATATCTGGAAGCCAAATACATCGCTAACAGTCATTTATTTCACTAAATAATCATGAACTGTTAATGGATTTTTAGTGAGGATTTTGCAAGTGAGTATGAATGACTCATTCTGTTCGAACTCGTGAGTTGCCTCAAACACCTCATTTCAATTTACGTGGTGTTAATTTAATGACAATGTGCTGTCAATGTTGTACACCATTATTTAGCTATAAAAAAAGCAAAGTGATTGCAATATGTAAAAAAATGCATTCTTTTCTATAGAATAAAGATCTAAAGCAAACGATGTATAAAAACATATTTCTTATTAAATGTCTCTTTTGTGTTTACATTTTATTAACCGATATCCAAACAATATCTTTAATATTTAAAATTTTACTGTTTGAGTTGAGCTCGCATACTTACTTTCTAAGCTCTTTAATTTGAATTTCAACATATATTATTATAAAAACCAGTATTTTGCTTTTATTATGTACTTTAATCAAAATCGTGTAAAAGCTGGCGTGGGATTAGCTTTAAAGGTTGGGTACACAATGAATACAAAACGTAAAAGAAGTTCAATAAGCTTTTGGATTACTGTTTATTCTTCAATAAAATCAAACTGCAGTAGAAATTAAAGTTATTCTCGCCAGTTTATTTTCGATCCTTAATCCCGAGCTCGACAATGAGGAATGTGTATACTTTTTTGTTTTCGAATTTTATGCAAAGTAATTGGAGACAAAAGTTTTTCCATACTATTGTTTTAATTAAATGTTTATAAGCATGTATTTCTCAAGATCTACTATAGATAGAGCTTAGATGATTACCCATATGGATTCAACATTAAATACTGGAGGAATTCGAAAGGGTCACAAAGGATTTAAACTTCCGGTTATTTTCTAGTTCGGGTCAAAAACATCCATTTCTCAAAATTTTCCATAAATAGAGCTTAGATGATAACTGATATGGATTCATTATCATACTCCGAAGGAAGTAGGATATATCACTGAAGATTTGCTCTTCCGGTTCCATTTCCAAATCCAGTTTAAAAATTTTCTTTGGAACATCTATTTCTCAGTATTGGCTACAGATAGATAATAATTGATATGGATTCAGCACTAAATTCTGGAATGACTAGAAAGATTCACTAACGATTTCCATTTCCGGTTCTGGAGATGTCACTTTTAAAAATATCCATTTTCCTTGCAACATATATTTCTCAGGATCGACTATAAATAAAGATTAGATGGTGACTGATATGAATTTAGAAATAAATTCCGATGGAGGTAGAGGAGGGATGACTAAGGGTTTCACCCTGTTTTTTCTACCTCCGGTTTAATTTCCTTGCAACATTTATTTTTCAGGACTGGATATAAATAAGAGCTTCGATGACAACTGGTATGGATTCAGCAACAAATTACAGAGGAGTTAATATGGCTCACTGAAGACACTTCCTGTTCTAGAGGTGTTACTTTCTATTTGTACGAAAATTAGTATGACTGTACGAAATAAGTCTACAAAAGAGTATATAAATGTGTTATAGTCTACAAAAGAGTATATAAATGCTTAATAGTTCCTTTGAAAATAAAGTGCACATACTGCTTGCCACTATATGAAATCTCCTTCATGTATTTCGTCATGCTTCCGTCATACTCACGACATGGACTGTGTATTCACTGTTTGGCTTTCAAGACGCGACGAATGAAAAGGCACCAGTGAAAGAATATTAAGCGTTCTCAACAATACTGCACCATGTATCACCTCCTGCTTTAGTTACAATTGGATTAAAATTTCTGTTTTCTTTTCAGTGTTGAAGTGAAAATTCATTTTTTAATTATAGCGAACCATCTAATTATCCTAAATTTTTAATCTTTACGTCATCAGAAAACCCACTTAATACAGATGGTTTGGTATCCATAAATTAATTTTTACTTTTTTTATATTAATTTTAAGTAAACGTGCGGTTCATAACAAAGAAATGAAAAATCCTATATTAAACGTTTTGACTTAAAATAGTAGTTCCTATTTTTTTTCGTAACAAATATCTAAGTACTATTCAAAAATTATCTAAATACTATTGTAGATTCTAATACACTATATTTCATGGTTGTGTGTTTAATAATTTGAAATCAAGTATTAAAGTTTATTCCGTCGCTAAAAATATTTTCATTCGCAAATAGTCAGAAATAGAAGAACCGGAGTGAAAATGACTTTTTCTATTGTGTGAGGTTGCTATGACGTCAAGATATCGTGGAAGCAGAATCTTGATATTTAAGTTTTAAAGAGCCGACGCGGTGGTCGAGCGGTCAAGGCAAGCGTTTCCTCCCGCTCGTTCGGCTGCCGGGTTATGGGTTCGAGTACCACCTTTAGGCATGGATGTTGCGTCGTTGGGCGCAATGTGTTCCGCCCCCACTGGTGCGCCGGGGCAACGCCATGTGACGGCTAAATGGTTCATGATTCTGACCGATGTATAGGCGAATGATGAGTATCAAGTGCCTGGCCATTTGGGAAAATAAAGTTTTAAAGCAGATTATGTTACTACACATAGCGAATTGAAAAATATTATGTTAGTATGATTCAAATTTTTAAAGCCCTGACTGGTCAAGTTCACTTAATCATAGTAACATGAAACTTGATATGTCATTGTCTTTTGTGATGTTTCTTTTTAATCTTTAAATCTTATCAGGCCAACCCGTCCTTGACTCGCCGTAAGAATGTACTCGTTGTTTGCAAATAACTCTAAAACCGGAGAAGCTAGAAAATCAAAATTTAGTATGTCGTTACCTTTTGTGCGATGTATTTTAATTCTAGCCCGTCTTTTTCGAATTAATGTACTCTTGGCGATGCGTAAGTGGCAGTGAATAGGTGCGAGCTCCTGTGGTTGGTGAGGGCGTATTACGCCTGCGTAACAGTCCATGAGCTCCAGTGGCGCCGGAACCCATGGGCGCATGGGTGCAACTTGCACCCACAGATTTTTTTCTGTGGGTGCAGCGCACCCACAGAAATCTGAAGAAAGTTCAATATTTTTTATGCTAATAACCTTTAAATCTTATTGGAATGAGATTTTTCGAAAATATATTTAAGTGAAAATAACGTGAATGAACAATCCAACTTCACAGTTCAGAAAACAGGTGGGAATTATTTAGGCTGAACAATTGCTTACGTACACCATCCCTCTTTGAATCCTGTGTGTTTAACCCATGAAAGGCCTAAAATGTTCCATGCAGTTGGTGATCGGGCAGAAAAATAGAGTTGAAAACTTAGCTCTCACATTCTCGGGGCAGACAGTTCGAACAATGGTAGTATTGTTGCCCCACTGTGGGTGCATTATCATATCTAGGATAATCTTGCTTAATAATTTTAATAAATTCTAGAGTATTGGTGCTGAAAGGACTTAAAATTACTAAATAAATCTGCTATGGGTGCATTGCACCGTTACCCCTCTGGGTGACAAAGATTACACCCACTACAAAATTCTCATAAATATATTTTATTATTGAGGAAAATTATACTACTGTGTTTCAGTGGGTGCAAGAACAATAATGATAAAGAATTTCAAATTATTTATAGACACTGTTCAAAATGTATGTACTAAATATTTGTTTGATATAGAATAAATAAAGGTTAGTTTGAAAATTTTCAGAATTTTACATGGATTAAAACTGTACTTCTGTTTATTTAATGGAAGTGGTATCCTACAAAAAAATTAATAATGCTCTTAAGCCTTTTCCATTTCTATAGTAATATGAAAAATTGTAAAAGATTATGCGCATAAAATATCTGAAGCTTTAGACATCGGGCAAGAATAAGCAAATAATATTAGGTAAAAACACCATTCTCAAAACTGGAGCTAATTTCTTCAAAAATACAATTTTTAAGCACTATTTGGTGCATGGATTTGAGTTTTTGCATACGTTATGTAAAATAAATTATTTATAAAGCATTGTCACTGAAATATCATAAAATTTGCTATATTTATTTATTTTAATTTAATTATATAAAAATATGGGACGTTAGATGTGATGTATGTATATGTGAGGGGGGAGGGGGGGACTCACACCTGCCCTTGTTTATTGTAACATTCCAAATATTGAGTACCAGACCGTCTAAAGCCTTTATAATGGTAAAATTAATCTTTAATAAAAATACTTCGTTGTTTCTTTAATAACAGCAAAAAATAATTAAAAGTATCAATAAGTTTCGGAAGCAAAAGTTGCATCCTTCTACAGGATAGAAGGACGGAGCAGCCGCACCAGCAAAGGCAATAACGCGCCTGATCAGCGTTTAAACAGATGCAGTCTTATATTTCTTTCTATTCTTATATTTTTTGCTGGTGCTGTTGATATCTGTCTATTCTGACGAAAAGGCTCATTTTACCATTAAAATCTGCTGTTAATTTTTATCAATTTTTTCGTGTTCATGCCAAAAACTAGGCGGAAGAAAATTGATGATTAATAAAGTCGGGCTATCAGAGCATGGATCTCTATAGCAATATGGTTCAACTTTTTTTTTAATGTCAATTTTCGCTAGTTGTATTTAAATTTTTTATTAAATAGTTTTTACATATTACATACAATATGTGATACAGAAGGACAAAATATTTTTAGAATGTCATTCACTCTCTCGTCCCTTTATTTTACTTTCCATACATCGGAGAAGTATTGTGATGCGGTAAAAAATCCAATTCTCAAACTTTGGTCAATCTGCATGTTTGGAGCATCTTTGAATAGCGTCAACCATTATATCAATGATGTCTATCTGCAGATACAATATATTTCGAGTATCAAATACAATTTGGTACGATTATTTCAATCATTAAACGTCAGAAGCTGATTGATTTTCGGAATGGCCTAACAAAGGAAAAGCTTTCATTTTGAGAAAAATTTTTTTTTTTCGAAATTGAAAAAAATCGTTGCAAAAAGATAATAACTGTTACGAAAATAAATATTTTACATGTATGTTTCATTTAAAAGCGAATAGCATGATTTATAAGACGCTAATTTACGCCATTCTCGAAATATTTATATTTTATTTTAAATCTGAAATGGAAAAATCTATAAAAAATAAAATAAACTCACAATGTATAGTTAACTTACGTATCATAAACAATGAATTAAGCAGATTCAAAATAACTGTTTTATTGTAACAGAAGGAAAATCTGTGATTTGTTCAGTCAATTAAACTTAAATTAGGAGAAGTTCTTAAATTAGAAGAAGGATAAAGTGGGTTGCTTTTCTCTCAAGCTAGGTGGTGGCCCAGTTGATAGAGAAATGGCGTGAATGAACAATCCAACTTAAAAAGAATTCCCACCTATTTTCTGAAGCAATTACTTGTACCCTAACCCTCTTTGACTTTGAATCCTGTGTGTTTAGTCCATGAAGTAACTACAGGCACGGAAATTTTTATTTGCAGACGTTTCTTGGACTCTTACGTGATTCCATTTAAACATATGTTTACAAAATACAATTGGAAAAGCAAATGCAGATTGAAAACATATTTTCTGTTCTTCGTTCTGCAAGTCATAAAGATGTCAATAATCATAGTGATTGATTACTCACAATCTAGCGGCTCTAGCGGATTTATTTTTATGGAACCCTAGAGAGCCAACCTCCCTGAAGGAAATTCCAGACAACACATAAGCTTGGAAATCTCTATGCTTGGAGGTCTGTACTGTGATAGGGGTTGTTGTTGTTGTTGTTGAGACCCAGACCGTTCGACCTACCAGAAAGGTGTTTGGACGGCCGGGCAGTGCCATCCAATTTAGACCGGAACCTAGTGGGGGAGGCATCCACAGGGACCGTACCCTCCTTCTCCTACCACCAACCTCTCGGAAGGACTTACGGACTCACATGTTTAACTTGATCGTACTCCGCATGAACACGGCGGCAGTTGTGGCAGCGTGCAAATACTGTGATAGGGGTGTCATGTTATCAATATACTAGTTTATCTTCTGTAATAATGGCTTTAAACCGTTTTATAAGGGTAAAGGGTAATGACTCGACGCCGGAACCTTTCTGTTTTGTAGGAGACGTGATTGAAGTCCAGAAATGCTTTATTAGGTACGTTATTTCTTTCACACATTTCTTCCATAAAGGCTCAAATGGAGGGGACAACTGAGCACCCCCTACTAATATTATTTGTTTCTACAGGCGGAGACAGTATAGATAACAGGTTATAGATAAGAAAATACTGCAGTTACCTTGGGCTCCTTGATTATCTGGGTGGGTAATTGAGGGTACTTGTGAATAAAATATGGTGTTTCAAGTCCCCAACTAGTGTTGTTTCAAGTTACCAACTAACAGTCAGGAATTTAGTTACTGGAATTAGACAGGTTATGGTCCTTTGTTAAATTCTATTGTGCCAAATTCTGCTAAAAAATCTATAATCACCATGAACGAGGTGAATATCTTAAAGGAGAGTGCAGTAGCGTGAAATCTGTTGACACTGCGGTTTTGTTTGACTTGATTATATAATTGAGTTAATTATAGAAGTATCCAAGTTCATCTGAAACAAGTAAATTTATTGATTTAATAATTTTTTTTTTTATTAGTTACTCGCTAACAGTAAATTTTTATCTTAAATACATACACACTATGTAATGTCCGGCTACTTAAACTGATGCTACAAACCCTAGGGTCAGCCGAGTGGTCTAGGTTTTCGACACTATCTAATATGCAGGAGATTTTTTAAACAAAGAAAAAAATTCCAGAAATTTTGTAAAATTTAGTGTGGATTTAATTCTTTAATTTTTATGGCCAAAGTATGAATTTGGAAACAACTTGTGTCTTAAGAGGATATAAAGCAACCTACGTACAATTGGTTTGAAGACGCTATTCATTGAGCTACTGAGATGATTATCTTTCTTTCTACATTTGAAGTGGAACCTATACTTTCCTTTCTCTTCTCAGGGTCTTTATTTCTGTGCTTATATGCAAATTGTGATTGTCCCCTCTTAACATTAATTAAATCTCGATTTTTTATTATGCTTAAGGAGAGATAGTAGTTTTCGAGGGGGAAAATTGCATATTTTGACTAAAGGAACAAATTTTGATGGAAATTTCGAAATTCATTTGCATGTTCTTAATACGAAAATATTACGGTTTTAGTAATATAGATTTGGTCTGATGTTTAAACATGCGATATTAGATAAGTTACAGCTCAAATAATAATAATAATAATAGATTTCACTATCCACAAGATTACTTTTCAACTAAAGTCACTAGACTCATTCTATTCATTATAGTGAAGCTATTTAATGCTTCTATACACTAAAAGCCTAAAACATTTTCAAAAAAGAATTTTTTAAAAAATGGACTTTTCTTTTTTAAATCAGACAAAATTTTTTCTTTGTTAAAAATTTATTTTTCAAAAATTAAAAATATTAGGTTTAGTGTATGCATATTTATTAATTTGATATGTATATCAACTTTTAAGCAAACAGAATAATAAGTTTTTCTGTAATCATGCGGACAGACACAAAAATTTAAAACCGAAAAAAAAAAGAGTTTAAAGAACGCTGGGGGAAACTGCAATGACCATAGCGCATATTTTATAGCTGTATGTTTAATTTGCATCTGATTTTGGATGCGGTTTGCTTTATTTTAATCCAATTTTCATCCAATGTGAGAACTTTTCAGCGAAATTTTTTTTATAATTTTGAAATAATAGTAAGTTTTAAAATATTAAACCTTATTTTTAAAACTCACGAATTTCTAAAATCCATTAATTGAAGTTACTCCGTGGACATATAGTCAGGGGGGTAGATTATCCTCTGTTCTTTAACAGACCAAGTGGCTATAATAAAATATTTTGTCAATTGTTTTGTTCTAGATGATAATAAAGTGGCTTTGGCTATATTTTCTTCATCCTTCGAAATAGATATAAAAAATAATATTGTTTTATTCAACAGTAGCCTGTAAATTCCCACATACTTAAAAGAAAAAATGTGAGAGTCCGGCTCAAAAATTAACAAAGAGCTATCGTTTGAAAATTATTTTTGCAAATAATTAATAATTAATAATTCACAAATATTTAATTGTTTCGAGTTTTTAAAAGTGTTCTGCAAAATCTCATATCATTAGTCCACTTATAAAAAACCCAAAGTTCTTGGCTAATGATTTGCTTTGTAATAAAGGAGACATAGATTTTCAATATTTTGTCTATTTTTAAAAATCTGCATAAAAATTTATTGAAATTTGTTTAATTTTCGATATTCGCAAGTATTTCACATTTATAGCTTTATAAGAAAGGGGGAGGGGGGAGATTTCAGAGTAAAAATTAGCGGGAGAGAAAATGTTGTTTTGGAGGGTTGTTGGGAGATTTTTTGTAAATAATAAAAAAAGAATAATTTTTTTAATTTTCGAAAGTTTTCTGTAAATGCTCAGAGCAAAGTTCTTTGTTCTTGTTTTTGCTCCAAGAAGTCCATGAAGGGTGGGATAGCCCAGTAGTTTACGCGCGGGGATTGCACTCGAACGACCAGAGTTCGATTCCTGGCTCTGCCTAATTTCTCCCCATGTTTACACGGAGTATGGGCACGTTAAATATATGGGTTCGTAAGTCCTTCCGAGAGGTTAATGGTAGGGGAAAAAAGATGCCGTCCCCACTGCGTTTCGGTCTATATTGGGTGGCACTTCCCATCTGACTAAACAGATTCTTTACACCTTCAGGTAGGTCGGACGGGCCAGGTTGAACAAGAAGTCCATCAAAATTTATTTTTAACCTCTCCCACAGTAAAAACTTCACAATATCCGATATACAAGTATCTAATTGTTCACTATAAGCAATACGTTTTAATTTATGAAAGTATTGTAGATCCAGGTGACAGAAAAAAATCGTAATAACCGACACTTCGCTGCACACAAGTGGGGCTCTACTTAATTTTGTATTGCAAGGAAAGTAATCAGCAGATATTCTGCCTCTCAACAGGAACTTCCAGGTTGATGAAATTAAACTTCAAGTTAAATATTTTTTTAATAAAGACCACACATGGTTTGAAATAATAAAAAAATAATATTACATAAAATGACAAACTAGCACACTTAAGAGATATTAAAAGTAAAATTCAAATAAATACAGTGCTACATACAAAATAAAATAAAGCAACTGGTTCGTAGACCATTTGGAACTACAGTGGTGCTGAAAATTTGCATCACCCGGTTAAATTCTGTATTTTCAAAATAAATATTTAATATAGAATAACAAACTCGAATGCTGCATTTTACTTTTAGTGCATTGACCCATCCATGAAATTTTCAAGTGTCATCGCCTTCAAGCCATTATTATAGGACAGTAAACATTACTCCAAGTCATCTAAAAATTTAACAATTTCTTTTAATTTTCAAAAACTCCTTATTAACTTTTTAATGACAGAAAAATGTCACATATTACTCGTTATTATTAAATATTTAATAAAATAAAAATGTCACATGTCTCGGTATTTCGGAATACTTCACTTCACACATGGAGATTCCTAAATAAATAATGTTTCTGCATTACTGTATGTCCCTCTTTTCAATGCATTCATTAATATTAAATATTTTAAATATCACTTTAAATGCGTTAATGTTTTTTTTCCATCAAAATTCATGGAAATATGTGGGTGATGCATTTTTTTTTTTTTAGCACCACTGTATATTTCAAGCAAACCTAACCTGGCAGTGCAGGCAAGTCTAGTAGACGTTTCACGTCTTTTTACAATATTCGTACTCAACATATGAATGCTTTCCATCCTCAAAATATTCAGTCTTAGGGCTTCAAGGGCTTCTATCCGGTTCTGAAGTATTTGTAATTATTGATAGTGTACAATCATTAATGGTATACAAAGAGTATTGCCTTTGTTTTTCACTTCTAGGTTAGTTTTGGGCGAAATATAAAAATATTTGCAACTTGAAATTATAATATTTAACAATGTGTGAATGTTTTATTCCGAAAGTAAACACATCCCTTGATGTCGGACGTAAACTCTCTTCTTTTTGCGGCAAGAGTCTACACGCATTTGGCATTCGGTGTTGTAAGTGAAACCATCACTGCCGCAAACAGGCTTGTAGTGCTCCTTACAGTTCACAGGACATCGGCACACGGCCCGACGGCTTTCCTCATAGCAGTCTCCATTAAATTTGCAATACTTCTTTTCACAAGGCTCTAAAATATGCAAAGAAAACAAATTATTACTGGAAAAGACAAGCGTCAATTGCAAGTTTTGTAAAATCTTACGCAAAAATTTGAAGGAAATAATGCAAATAAAAATTTGGGGTAAACATTTCCCACTTTTCAAATTTCTATAAATCTGAGGTATGTCCCAAAATTGAGGGACGGCGACCAATCTGGTTCTGCTCCAGCGCGATGTAAGGCAGCGTAACCCAAAATGTAAACAGCTTCAATTCTGATGAACCATGATGGGAAAATTAAAAATCCACATTTTACAAAAAGCTAGAGATAAACCGTTGCTGATAGGCAAAAAAGCTCCCAGCTATTAACAAAAGCGTCTGCGTGTTTATTTGTTTATGTCGCCTGTAGCAAAAAATGCAAATGACGTACAGTCACGAAATTTGGTACAGGAGTACCTCGACTCCAGAGATGAAGCATCTTGCAATTTTTTTTATTTATTTTCTTTTTTTACAATTTGAATTAGTTTAAAAATTATGAATTTAAATGTCTAAATCCTGCCGATATGATTGGTGGCACCATCTATTGTACGTTGCGAAACTTAAACAATTTTTTAGATTGCTAAAATAATTTTTCCGAGTATTTTATTGACAAATAAAATCAATATTTCCTTGATAAACAAAATCACATTTAATTAAACAAAATCAATTTTATTTTCCTTGTTTAATTTCCGATTTCTTTATCTACTCCTAAAAAACAACGAAAATACTTGCAGGTGTCAGATTCCTACAAAAATTGTTAAAATTTAGCAAATAGGATTGGTGGCGTTTTTTATTGCACGTTGCTAAATCTAAAGCAAATTCATTTCTTTCATTTACCCAGTTCTACACAATAAAGTAAAGAATATCAAAAAAACAAATCTGTAAAACAATGGGGATTTGCATATGGAACAAATAAACAGAACTGCAAGCAGGCTTTTTATTTTATATATATAAATGTATATACTGTATATATGCTCCACGCTAGGAGTCCATTGCCTGCTTCATGAACTGTAGCGTCTTGTAGCGCTTATTCAAACGATGTTAGGAACCAAGGTGGGGAAATGAATGATATGCTTAACGTATTTATTAACATAACTCAAAATATCTAACTCACGTTACATAAGAATTTAAAATGCTAAAGCATCATGACATGCGTTCCAAAAACCATTCTTGCATACCATCGGAATCCTCCCTCTTCCAGTTCTTCCCTTTTACTTTCCCTGCAATACATGGTAACGTATAGGGAAAATATTGGAATCATGCCGAAAACCACAATTCGAGTTTTCGACGAATCAACACGTTTTGGGACCTCTAGTATACGAAAAAATTCTTTTCAGCGTTACGTCTGTGTGTGTTTCTGTGTGTGTGTCTGTCTGTCTGTATGTCTGTGCAATGTATGTATCCACTCTAACTTAAAAACTAATGGACCAAATTTCATAAAATTTGGTAGATAAGTCACTTATGTATGACCCTAGTACTGATTAGTTTTGGGTACGATTCGGGATAAAATAACTTGCCTTTTTTGCGAAATGACCCACAAAAATCGCCTGCATCCACTCTACCTGAAAAACTAATAAATCAAATTTTACAAAGTTTGGTAGATAGCTTTCACTTGTGGTTTACCCTGCTGCTGTTCAGATTTGAATTCGGAAAAAAATAACATGCCTTTTTTTTTAAAAATGGCCCGCAAAAATCTTCAAAATCTAAAATAAAAAACTACGTATGCTAAAATATTGTTAAATGCTTGTTTTTAATTATGTCAGTCAAATGCGTAATTTTTAATGATGAAAAGAATAAGACTCATCCCATTACACTACTGCTAGCCGTTCTAGAGATAGTTCAGTTTCTGGCATTTTCGCTACGCTACTTTTGAAAATAAGTCCAATTACCAAATGAGAAATGCTTGTTTTTAATTATGTCAGTCAAATGCGTAATTTTTAACGATGAAAAGAATAAGACTAATCCCATTACACTACTCGTACACTACTGCTAGCCGTTCTAGAGATAGTTCAGTTTTTCGCATTTCCGCTACGCTACTTTTGAAAATAAGTCCAATTACCAAATGAGAATGAAAATTGAATTAAAAATGCAAATTCAGTGTAATTTTAAATAATTATGGGTGTTATTTTGTGCAATTAAATTCAATATAATAAATTATTGAAGAAATAATGTGAACGTGAATATGAGTCTGCAGGGAAAGTCATATGCTGCTCACATCAGATTTTTTTCCCGGTCACAGTTAAACTTAATTAAGCGAAATTATCCCCAACGCGAATTCAACAAAATCGTCTACGCATTATGTGTGCAAATGATTTTACGGACTACGAATAAAACAAAGATTAGGATATGACCCAAATATTAAGATATGATGAATAAACAAAGATTAAGATATATGATTGTGACTCAACTCGACTTTCTAACCCCAGCATCTATTTTTAAGTAGTTTTTCTTTATTATTTGCAAATTTTTGAAGGATAACATGTTGTTGTTGTTGTTGAGACTCAGACCGTCCGACCTACCAGAAAGGTGTAAGGTAACTGTATGGACGGCCGGGAAGTGCCTCCCAATTTAGACCGGAACCCAGTGGGGGAGGCATCCACAGGGACCGTACCCTCCTTCCCCTACCACCAACCTCTCAAAAGAAGGATAACATGTGAAATATCTATTTCATTGATAACAATTATAGCATGTTACCCTTTATTTTAAAGGGCTTGAAAAAAAATCTTGCAATTGATACCAAGTTTGACAACGTACCCCCACAGGAAGGTAACTTGTCCCCTCCCCCCGAGGGGAACTAACGATGTCACAAACACAAATATTGTATCGCAGCTATTTTTTGTTACATTTATTGAAGCTGTTAAGTCAACTGATCAATGATCCATAACTAACTCCTCTTATGCAAAATTATGTCAAATTTTGTCCTATTCTGCCATGTTAAGGAAATATAAAATTTCGAATAAATTTCGAAGTTTGTTTGCAAAATGTTCCATGAAAATCCATTAGTATTTGTGGCAGCTATCGTGAACACAAAAAATCAATCACAGACAGACGGACAGCACTCTAAAAATAGTCAAAACGTGTTCAGGAGGTACTACATAAATTTGAATCAAAATCTGGAAATTAAAAATTTTCTTGAAAACAATACTTTTTGCATACTATATTTTATTGTATGAGAAAGTAAAAATAGCAAGCAGAGAAATAACCACTAGACCACTGGAAAAACTCTTCCCAAAATCCTCCACTAGAAAAAGTTCTTAAGATTAAAAGAGCGAACTTGTCATTGACAGCAAACATTTGCGCGAAAAAACCTCATTGTTAAAAATATTTTAAATCGAAGCTGTTTTTTCCATGCCAGAGATCTTAAACATTTCAAACATCCGAGCTAAAAATGGGCGTTTCAGTTTAAAAGCGATTAATTAACTCACCGAACAAGATCAAACAGAAAAAATATCTTGGTATTAGAAGTGACATTCTCGCCTAAGAAAACGGATAAAATAATTGAAATCTTGACGGTATTTTTTATCCTTCAGATATTTGAATTTCCTAACAATTAGTTAAAAAATCAAATACTTCAATTTAGTTCCTACAAATTCTAGAATTAACAAAATGAAAAAGTTGAAACAGAGGGAAAGGAAGAAATATAGGGGAAAAGAAGAAATACAGGAACTTTAAATATACAAAAAATTGACATTTCCAACAAATTACTTTTACTGCAACCTAATAGCATTCATTAATTTTCCCACACACATAGTATGATGTACATTACTTTACTTACATATATATAATCATAATGTCCACGGGGGGAAGGTATTGTGAAGTGGTCGAAATTTTTATTCGATTTTACACGTTTTAAACATTCCTGAACTCGAATCAAATGTTTTAAGGTGATGTCTGTATGTATTAATATCCTGTGTCTTCAGATAATAAGTTCTGATTCTAATGCGTCAATCCATGTATACTACTTAAGGAATTGCAATAGGAAAACAGAGAGACGTGAAAAACCCTGGTCCCGAGAATATACTTTCGAAATTCTTTTGAACATCTGGGGCTTATCGCTCTGAAGATTTTATTGGGCTTGTGTAATCTCTCCTAGAATTCAGGACCTCATGCTGCATGAAATAAGTCAATAATTGCCCCTATTGCTAAGAAAAATAAACCTAGGTCTGATAGGGTGAACTACAGACCTATCCAACTTACGAGTATATTTGCTAAGTGGATGGAAAGAATGGTTAACGAAAGGTTGATGTATATTTTGGAGAATAAAACTTGCTCTCACCAGCACAAGCTTATTTTAGATGACATCTGTTCACACACAACCCAACATGTAACGAAACTAGCTCAGTATATTTAAGACGCTTTGGATAAGAAATAGATCTTGGTGGTATTTTTTGTCGATTTAAAGTAACCTGTGACTGCATATGGCGGGCTAAACTTTACCAAAACTTGCATATCATTGGCTTTGGATACAATTTGATAATATGATTAGAAACACATCGTGTTTTACAGCAGAAAGGGAGTCGAAAAATACGACACTTTTTAACATCTTTGTTAATGATCTCCCGTATCAAATTGAACGTTTGAAAGGAAAAAACTGTGCCTAATTCGCAGATAATCCAGTGCTGTGGGCGTCCGATCCACGAAAAGAAATTGATCCGTTATAGAAAAAACTACAAAATATATGAAAACCTTACACGATTAAGGTACTTTAAACGCAATGGAGGTACACAAAAAGGAGGCGGTCTGCCAAATTTTACTCTTGGTCATCAGTCTACCAATGTAGATATTAAGCACAAGCATGCAGCTGTTGTGGAATTGAGCTGTTCAAAATGTCTTAGAGTAATTTATGATAAAAAACTTGTTTGGTGGAATCATACTGAGATGATTGAAATAGCGTTAAAAAAAGACAATTCTTTAGAGACTGCCTAGAATCCAATGGGGTGCAATAGGAATACGTTAAATATTACATATAATATGTATATAAAAGCACACTTTATTGCTGCAAACCTCTTATCACTGCCTCAAACGCTAAAAACAATGAAAATTCAACAGATCCAAGCTTTGAGTCTGATTATTGGAGTAGCTACCCCAATGAAAGCCATGTAGATTAACTGAGAACAAACCATTGGAGGTGGTGTTGCTTGAGAAAACACTATACTTTTATGAAAAGAATCACATTGAGATGATTATAAATTGCGCTCAAAACAGAAGAGCTCATATGCCGAATGTCCCCTTCTAGAGAATGTATAACGTTAATACTCCTAGAATGCTTAAGACTCAGAAAGGTTTTATATCACTCCGACCATGATGGTGACTGATACATATGTTGGACCAATTAACTTCCATTAGTCCTATGATGTGACCTCTCTCTAAATACGACAATTGTTCGTAGCGTCGTCGAGTACGTTTCAAAGGCAATTTTGTACATAACTTACAGTATCAAAGTTGAAAACCCTGTTCCAATTACCCGTGAGTAAGAACGTCTGCCATTTTGAATTCTGCACAATGCTACTCAACTGAAGAAAGCGCGAGATCTGGCATCTTCTTGGATCTTTTCCCTTTCTATATTACTCTTAGCCCAAACACAGCTCATTTTGATGGCGAAATTGAGGCTATTAAGATTGCAACTGAATATGTAATTGAAAGATGCGATCAAGTTGAGAGAGTGGTGATTTTGTCTGATTCTACCACCGCAATTCAGGCTGTATCCGCATTTGGGACTCCGGAATCTATTTTGCAGTGGATCCTCTCCCACAGTGGTATTTACGGAAATGAAATGGCGGACCAGCTGGCCATAAAGATAACACGTATTTTCGAAATCTTGAATCTGCTATTATAATAATCCAAAATAAATTAAACGACAGATATAGATCCAGAGTCTCTGCCAGAGTGGCATAAAAAGTAGAGGAAATGCATATATGACATTCCTGCAGGCTCTTGCTATATAGCGGTGGCGGCTTGCAGATTGTAGATTGTTGGCAGGATATGATTGCCTATCCAAACGCCTACATCGTATTGGCATCTACAATAGCCCGGAATGTGACCTGTGTACAGAGAGATGGTTTGTATAGACAGTGACCACCTCTTAGAATCTTCGGTATTGTCATGGGAAAGCGTTCATGTATGCTATTGATAAGCTAGAGTGCTCATGAAGCAGCTGAACTCTTCTTGAACATTGTTTTTTCTTTTAATTCTTCGCTCTAACATCATGTGTCACTGCGTGACTCATGGGAATTAATAGATATATTTATCTAAGTGCCTTTGCAATAAAAATTATATAATTTTACATATGCGTGTACGTCAATTATAAAGAAATGATCAAAGACGGGATGAAGAAAAACGAAAACTAGAAATGAAAGCTAAAAAGTAAAAAATAAATTTTAAGATACAAAGAACGAGTTCTTTATTGCACTCCCCTACACAACAGTGGCGCATGATAAAGCGAAAAATAAATCATAATCACACAGAAAATTGAACTCAATTGAGGGTGTAGGCATTTTCCGTTCAGAACAAGACGATATAAATCTCGTCATTATCCAAAATTGATGTTATGCGAAATTATCGAAACTATTTCTTCTGTCTACACCCTCATTTCCATTCGATAATTTTGCATACTATCCATTTTGCATAATGATAAGATTTAAACAGTACTGGTCCGGATGGAATCTAACTGTACTCTTAATTTGGTTCAATTCCATGTGTGATTAAAATATATTTTTCACTTTTCTATGCGCCACTGTTGTGTAGGGTAGGACACTGGAGTACACTGTTTTCCTCATAATTTATTATTTACATTAGAACTATTTTGACCTAGTGAGCTAGTGTTTAAGAACTAGAGATTAAAGTGGTTTGCAATCCTTTGAAAGCATGTATGCAAACACACGGCTCGCTAGTGGTTCCGAGATATCAGCAACGTTCAAATCTGCCTCCTGTGGATCCAAAGGCTGAAGAATGAACCATTCGGCCGCAGATGAACCTTGCAGCTTGCAAAAAGTTTGACTCCAAAACACTGACTTCCAAAGGTTAAGCATACAATACAAATTTTCATTTTTCGAAAGCGTATTTGAATTTGAGTGGCTGAAAATCGCTGCGGATGCAGATGGCAGTATGCAAATATCGTATATTTTAGCCAATCACGATTGACTGTCCAAATATGTGCTAATTAGGCAGTCATTGAATACGCCAGCATTATGAAGAGTTTGAGGAGGTGAATTTAAATGCTGATACGAAGTGTTTATAACTTTTGTAGGATTATTTTTGATGATATTTGTATTTTTACGGCTAAAAGAAGACGAATGACAGATAGTGAGCGCTGGCGTGTGTCGGACGCATTGAAGCAGGACAGTTAATCAAAGCTGTCGCTACTTTCTTTGGCGTTGATAATTCGGTAATTTCTCGATTATGGAAACAATTCCAAACACATCAAACAGTTGTCCAAAGTCCTGTGCCCGGTCGTCCAAGGGTTACCACCCCTCTGATGATCGGTATATTGCTATAGTAGCCAAACGACGAGTGACCTCCGCAACTGTTACATCCCTGGTTGCACCGGCACTTGGTAAGACAATATCTGCCAGTACTGTGCGCCGAAGGTTCCAAGTGAAGGGACTGTAAGCCCGAGTACCACGTTTTCGTGTTCCATTAACCGTCCAAGCCAGGGGTGGGGGTGGGGGGCAAGATTAATGCGGTGTCATCAGCATGTCAATTGGACTGTCTCAGATTGGTGCAACGTCCTGTTCACGGATGAGTCCAGATTTGTCCTGGAATCAGATTCTAAGGGTCTGAAGAGAACGATACACACGCATTCAGGCCAAGAACATCATCGAACATCACGCATTCAGAGGTGGCAGCGTCATGGCCCGAACTGGAATTTCAATGGGATATCGCACATAGCTGCATATCTTTAAAGGCGGTTCTGTAACGGCTGCGCGGTATCTGGATCAAGTCCTAGACCCCATTGCGAGACTCTACGCTGGAGCAATTGGCCCTGATTTCCTCCTTATGGACGATAATGTCCATCCCCATCGAACTAACATCGTTGACGAATACCTGGAAAGTGAGGGCATTTCTTGTATGGAGCGTCCGGCGTATTCCCTCGACCTTAATCCCATTGAAAACCTTTGGGATGCCCTCGAGCGTGCTGTCTCGGCACGTTTACTTCCTCCAGCCAGTTTAAGAGAGTTGGAAACTGCCCTATTGAAGGAATGACCATTGCTGACATCTGCGATGGTTGATCACCTACCTCATTGAAATCATGGAAAATCATTGTAAAGTTTGTGTGAATGTCCGGGGTGGTCACATACTATATGAATGTAAGTTTTGTTTTGTTTGTTTGCCTTTAAACATCATTTTGTTAATGACCCAAAAATATGATGTCCACATATAACTTATGAAAAGTAAATATTTTTTTCATCTTTCTACATAATTCTTGTTTTCTTTAATGCATAAACACATTTGCTATCTTCATGTACAATTTTGAGTTAATGAAAGCTTTACTTTTCCATTTTTGTTGATTTTATCGTCCGTGCTTAACTTTTGGAAGCCAATGTATAAGAAGAATATTTAAGTTTCCACTTTTAGGAGGTCTCTGTTTCCGATAAGTCTGTTTCCGAATAGAAAACAGCTGACTTTCCCTTACTTTTCCATTTCAGTAAAAAAAATATCGGGGATTATTTTATTTTTCCTTCACGTTTAGTATAATGCATAAAGAAAGTATTGTGACGGGATCGAAAATTCAAAGTCGTGTAGTTTTCGGTGGAACAGCACGTTTTGAGCACCCTTGAACTCGAATCGAACGTTTTTGAGGTATGTATATGTGGATGCGATATCTCTCAAACAAATGAATCGTTTCAAATGTAATTTCGTACAATCGTTACTATCCCTGAATACTGAAATCATACTGATTTTAAACACAATTGAACCTTCGAAATTTTTAAATGAAATATTGTAAAAATCTCAAAGAACTCGGGACATTCAATAATATTATATAAATTATAATTTTATACGTAATTTTTTATTCTAAAATGAATAATATAAACTCTCGAGGTATTGTAATTTTTCAAATAGATGTATCTAAAAGTTATATAAATATGAACATTAGTAAATATAATTATGTAATATTTGGCGACAAATTTGACGACTAATTTAGCGAAATATCGCCAATTTAGTGACTTTTTAATATGGAGCCAAATTGACGAAAATGTCGCCAAATTGGCAAAATTGACGCCAAATTGGTAAATTAAAAATATTTTAATATTATTGAATATATTATTTATCAGATGTTAGCAATATTTCCAATTATGAGTTAGATTTGCGCGAAATATAAGTGAATTGGACATTTTTTATTTGCATTTCAGATCACATCGAAATAAACTAAGATTGAAGATGACTTCGGTTACTTCCAAGAAAAGTCGTTAAGCATCCCAATAATTTTGTATGGAAAGGGCCACGAGTGTACACATTGGATTTGTCAATAGTAAGGTGACCATGTCCGATGGAGTCAAAATAATTGTGGTGAATTTGAAAGGTTAAGATAACGAGCTCAGCCAAAAAAACCTGGATGGACTAAAACAAGGAATTACAAATTTGTAAAAAGCCAATTACATTGTCTAATGAGTAGGAATTGACCCTAAAACTCTCAGAGAATGCATTTATTTGACACAATAGGAAAATGGCTGTCCTATTCCGAAATGTTAAAGTAAACAACACTTACATGCGCAGGAATCTAATGTACAGCCAATTCAAAATACCCTCCGTCAGCAACCATGCGTAGCTGAATTTGAGAAAGAATAATTTTGTGTGCTTTGACAAGCATTGCAGGTGTCACCCTTTTACAGTCCCTGATGGTACGACTTTTCGACAGGTATATTTATTGCCTTTTACGTAAGCGTTTTGTAGTTCCTGGTGTCAATTCCTACTCATTAAATAAGCCTCTACAACTTTGTAATTGACATTTTTCTTTTATCTTGTTTTGTTGCCGAGTTCGTTGTCATAACTTTTTAATTCTCCGCTAGGGGCGCTTCAATCATTTCCATTCGATAACACGGGGTCACTTTACTCTAGACCTAACGTGTACATTGATGAAATTTTCCTTACAAAGTTATTACAGTACTGAAGGCCTTTCCTATGAACCTGGTATAAAATAAAACATTTTAAGTAAACATACAGGATGCCTAGGAAAGTCTCGGAAATTTCATGAGAACGAAGTGAGTTGTCCTTATTTTTTGTAATGAAGCTGCAGAAACGACAAGACAACTTTGGGGAGCTGGCTTCCTTTTTATGAAGACGGGAACTCTCTCGCTCCCTTTGAAAGATAGAGAAAAAAGTCAATTACAAAGTTGTAGAGCGTTGCCAAATCAATATAATAATGTGTTTGTCCGACAGAAAAACTGAAAAAAACTCTGAAAACTATAGAATTTACTCTAAATCCCCCCATACAAAACATTATTGACGGACTCAGACGATGGGGATAATCATTCGGCTGCACTGGCATTCCGGTTCCATGTTATAAAATTAAGAATCATTTAGCGATATTCTTTATTAGTAAGCATAGTAGACATTGCTCATAAAATCGAAATAAAAACAGGATGAAGTGGCAAACACATAAAAATACAATATTGCAAACGGAATATTCTTTGAGCCTCAGATTAGTTTATTTTCGGACTTCGATTACGATGATGTTTACCGACAAATCGTCTGTCGAATAAAACAGTTAGCATTCAAACTAAATTTATTAAATCGTTTGGAATTTGCAGTTTAAAGAATCGCATGAAAATACTTTCTGGGCAATTATTTGCAGTCTTTTCTGTTGAACAAACACATTTTTACACTAATTTGGAAAGGCTCTACAATTTTGTAACCGAACTTTTTCTCTGCCTCTAAAAGGAAACGAGATGTACCACAACCCCGCATAAGAAGTGGGATCATCATCACAAAGTTGTCTCGTATAGCGCCATAGGGTTTTCCTATGCAGCTGCACTGAAAAAATAAGGACAACTTTCTTCGTTCTCAAGAAATTGTTCCTAATACGGACTTTCCTTGACACTCTGTATATTAACAATATATTAAATGAAAATTGCTTACCTTCTACAATTACTGGCCTTCTTCTGTATGGTTTTCCTATGGAACGAAAATTTTGTTTTGTCAAAATACTTTACAACCTTTAATTTTTTTTAAATAAAAGTATGCATATATTCACAGTTTATTCCATTTTAGCTACTACAACAAATAAATATGAATAAGTAAGTAGATAAACTATTCAAGGAGGTTCATTCTTTTCTATTTATACCTTATCATATATTTACATTACCCTTCTTTGCATTATATATTTACACAGCTTTTAACTTCCGAAATAGAAATGCTCCTGCTCATTGTTTTAAAATTTTCCCATAAAACGCAAAACCATGTATATATATATATATATATATCATCTACGCATGAATGTTCACAGAGATCATGTCGAAAAATTTATCCTCAATAACAATTTTCTTCCTACTTCTAATAAAATTGAATATAAACACTTTACGAAACATGGTTTTGAAAATATAACTATACATATTTCGGATATAAAAACTAATACAGCTGATAGAATGTTCTTTGAAAACTTCTATATTAAATCAAATTGTACCCTTTTTCCATATGGATTAAATCAGCTATATCTCAATGGTAATATTGTAAAAAATAATTTTGTAGATAATATTTCATTTTTAATCACCTTTTTTTTTAATCATCATTTACATGATAGAAATTCAGCTGAACTCAAAAAATTTAAACGCGGTAAAGGAAGCTCCTCTCATCATGACTTTAAAGCTGAGATTAAAAGTATGCATCAACATTTTAACAACTCTTTCAATGGAAATTTATAAAATCATGGGTATTTTCGGTTAAGAAAAAACAATTAAATACAGTTTATGCTATTTTCTTAAAATTAAATCTAACTAATGAACATTTTAATCATATTTTCTATGATTTTCTCATTACTAGATCAAAATATTTAAAAATAAAACTTAATCAGTTTCATAATAATAATTGTTCTAATTCTTATTGCGTAATATCTTTTAAGCATCCCATTTATAATTCTATCAATTTTAGGAATTTACTTAATCGGTTTCACCATTTATTGCCTGTTAAGGATTTGAATGTTACTAAGACTTTTAAATACAACAAGCCTATTGGTAGAACAATTTTTAATTACAATGAAATTTCCCAATCTCTATCAGTCGATAAAGATTCCTCAACAAATTTGGATGGTGAATGTATTTGTGGAGTTGATTATTATGCTAATTTTATAAATCCACACTTGGGGCATATAGTTACTGGAGACTTAGCCATAGTTAAAGATAAATCTTTAAGAACCTTAATGTCATTTGGTACAAAATTTAGATTACCTTCTTGTAATAATTCTAATAAAGTCTTAAAATCAATAAATCTTGACCTTGATAAATATATTTATGGATTAGCTTCTAAATATGCTCAGCTTTTAGAGGCATTTAACATGTGGAAATTTACGATTTTAAAGTCTATTAAAAATGCCATTTGGAGTATCAATTTATCTAGATCTATATATAATATGAATATAAAACACTATATAAATGATTTACATAAATCTTTTGTTATTACTTATGTTGATAAAGCCTCTAATAATTATGCTATTATCTGTAAAAAATTCTATACACAATATCTGTTGAAATTTCCATATATTGTGCTTATTCCTAAATTTCATTAAAATCCTATCAAATTTAAAACTGTAACTAGTGGTCATAATTCATACTCTATTACTGATAGAAAATAATTACTAAATTATTTAAATGTACTAAATAGTAATTTACGTGATTCTAGTGATAACTACATTATTCTAAATAATAGTAAAGAATTAAAAAATAAATTAACATCACTAGGTAAAATAATAGAATTTCAAACTTTTGATTTTAAAGATCTATTTAATAATATTAGGTTCACTGATCTTTGTGATGTCATATTAGCTTTATATAATGCCTATATTACTATCATTTTCACCTACCTAAATTTACCAATTTTTCTAAACTTGTCCATTTTGTTCTTTTCAATAAGTACATTTTTCAAGGTAATAAATTATATTTACAAGTCTCAGGTGTGTCCACAAGGTGACTGTAGTAGCAGTATGTTAGCTAATTTATACCTATTTCATTATTAAAATTCTTTACTTCTACAGATTATAAAATTTATAGATATGTAGATGATCTGATTTGTTTAGTATTTACTGATAATTATGTCATAGATTTAGATTTCTATGCGGATAATTTGGAATTAATACCTAATGAAACTACTCTTAGTAAAAATATTAATTATTTGGATTTAAATCTAATTATAGAACCTACTAATGGGATAGTTACTAATTTATATGATAAAAGAGATTTTATTAAATTCAATATTAATAAAATATTACCTTTTTAATTCCTGCAACTCGATTCAATTGTTTAGAAATATGATACTTAATCAACTTTTTAGTATTTATAGATTATCAAATAAAAACTTTCATGCTTTGCACATAAATAACCTCGTAATTACCAGTAAATTATATGAATATCCAGCATATTTAGTAAATGGTATAGTTAATAAATTTCGATTAGCCTAAAATTCTTAATATTCTCTCCTTAGTATCTTATTTTAGCCTTACTTCTACATTCTCTTGTTTTTTCATTACTATATATTTTCATCTTTCTATTTTGCAGTTTTCACTGCAGAATATCACATTTTACTGTCATTACGCAGTACGGTTTTTATTACTTTGGCAACAGTAAATCACTTCTTTAATCTTTATCGAATGGCAACATTGGTCTAGTCATTTTTTGCTCATCACGATTGTGCGTTTGATGTGTATTTTAAGGTATTTATGTTTCCTTTCTATTTTTTCAATCTTTATGCTTGTCGTCCTAATAACAGATGTCTATATATAAAATCTGTCTTGTGTCAATCATTTTTGTGTTCATTTCCTTTAAAATATTAGGACTTGATAAAGAATTTTATCGAAATGAACTATTCTTAAGCCTAGAATTCTTCCACATGCAAGCCTTAATTCTTGATTATTTTGGTATTCATTTTTTCGATACCTCTCCATTGATATTTATTGATTATCTTTAGCTTTCTGAACTGTAATATGTATTATAATTTCAATTTCCTCTTTTTTGTAGAATTTTATTTTAATTCATTGTATTCTGTAAGCTTAAAAGAATTTTTAAGGTAGTGTATTATGAGTTACTTCTTCCATTCTACCATTAGATTTACTATTTTAATATATATATATATATATATATATATATATGTGTGTGTGTGTGTGTGTGTGTTTGTGTGTGTATATATGTATATATACATATATGTATACATATATATGTATATATATATATATATACATATAGATATATATATATAGATATATATATATATATACTATATATATATATATATATATATATATATATATATATGATATATGGACTTGAAAAATAATTTTTTCGAAATGAACTATTCTTAAGCCTAGAGCTCTTCCACGTGCAAGCTTTTTGGCTTGATTTTTTGTTTTCCTATTTTCATTCCTCTCCTTTGAAATTTATTGATTGTCTTTGTCTTTATGACCTGCATTACGTATTATAATTTCCTCTTTATGGTTGAATTTATTTTATTTCATTGTATTTTGTAGGCAAATTTTAGATAGTGTATTATGAGTTACTACTTACATTCTACCATATATATATACTGTTTTCGATTATATTAGTAGGTCTTATTATTTTATAGCTGTTACGGTAGAATATCATCTTTTATTGCCTTTTAGCATTACTGTTATTTGTTTCACACAATTGTCAACGGCCAATGGCCCTACTGTGCTGAAAACACCTGTTCTCGTTAGATCACCGAAGTCAAGCAGCATCGGGCGCGGTTAGTACTTGGGTGGGTGACCACCTGGGAACATCGCGTGCTGTTGGCACATTTCGGGCGCGATAGCCCGGTGGTTTGTGCGCTGGATTTGCACGCAGCCACAACTGCCGCCCTGTTCATGCGGAGTATGATCACGTTAAACATGTGGGTCCGTAAGTCCTTCCGAGAGGTTGGTGGTAGGGAAAGGAGGGTACGGTCCCTGTAGATGCCTCCCCCACTGGGTTTCGGTCTAAATTGGGTGGCACTTCCCAGCCGTCCAAACGGTTACCTTACACATTTCTGGTAGGTCGGACGGTCTGGGTCTCAACAACAATATCACAATTGGCAACAGTGGATATCTACTTTCAAACTTTGCGATTGGCAACACTGGTCTCTTCATTTTGGATTCCAATGGTTAGCATGTTTGCAGTTTTTTTTATTCCAGGTATTTTTGTTTCCTTTATTATTTTTCTATCTTTATGTGTGGTGTCCAAGTTATTAGAGTTTATAGATATTATCTGTCTCTAATCAGAAACACACATTTGTGTTCATTTTGATTAAATACTTGGTCCTGACGAAGAGTTGTTTTCAAAATGAACAATTCATTTTTTTAGGCCTAGAGCTTATCCACGTGTATAGCTTTAATGCTAGGATTTTATTTGTTTTTCAATTATCGATTCTATTCTATTGATATTTGTTGATTATCTTTAGTTTGATGACTAGCAATTTGCATTTTTTTCCCATTTGATTGATGATATATATATATATATATATATTAAGAATTTTAGTTTACTTGTATTACAAATACCAGAGATTGATCATTTATTGAAAAGGGTCTGTAGAGCAAATGTGAAAATAAAGTGGTCTGAATTGAAAATTTGAATTCAAAATTGACTCTACGACAAGCTTGTGAAAATTATAAATAGAACATAATAAATAAAACAGGTACTAAATAGGTATGAGACACCCCTTTTTCCCTGTTCCACGTATAAGGTAATCAATAAAAACAAGAAAGATCAATCATGCATAAAACATTGATTATGAAACACTTTCCAACTGCAGTGCAATTTTATTTAAACATCACTAAAACGCGATACATTCAGCGGTAATATTTTTAAATTTATCACTATACTGTATTAATTTATTATATTTGAAAACTTAAAACTTCATCGAGAAGAATGAACTTTATTCAAATGACATCATTAAAATATAAGTCACCTGGTTTAAAATTTAAGCAACAATGAAGCTGTTTTAGGACGAATACAACACTAAAAACAATAAATATAAATTAAAAAGAACTTTAAAATTCACGATTTTGACACAAGATGTGAGTGCCGGGGCGCGGTAGCCCATTGGTTAGCGCGCTGGAGTTGCACTCGGTAGGCCCGGGTTCGATTCCAGCCACTGCCAAAACTGCCGCCGTGTTCATGCGGAGTACGATCACGTTAAACATGTGGGTCCGAAAATCCTTCCGAGAGGTTGGTGGTAGGGGAAGGAGGGTACGGTCCCTGTGGATGCCTCCCCCACTGGGTTCCGGTCTAAATTGGGTGGCACTTCCCGACCGTCCAAACAGTTACCTTACACCTTTCTGGTAGGTCGGACGGTCTGGGTTTCAACAACAACAAGATGTGAGTGCCATATTTTATTTTGAAGTGGGTCACGTGATATCTTTATATAATATGGGTGTAATTATTATTTTAATTTTAATTTTTAAAATTACCGAATATATATTGCTGAAATTTTTTTCATATTTTTCATTGAATAATATGAATGTTTATTAAAATTTTCGAAGCAATTTGGGAATGAATTGTTTGAAAAATTAAGTCCCATAGGGTTCAATGTATTTCATCTTTTTAACCCGAGTTCAGTCCAAAACCAATTAGGTGTTATTATATTCATTTATATTCCCATAGATCTCACAGACCGTCTGAACAACATACTAAAATTTCATTTTGATAAAGTCATTTGTACAGCAGTTATCATACTAACGGACAGACAGACAGACAGAATGAAAGAAGTCATAAGCACTTTTCAAATATGTTGTAAAGTGTTGAAAATTTTAAATCCGTCTGTGTGTTTATTTTTGGACATATTTGTGTGTTTATATGTCTCATCGTCACGGGAGAACGACTGCACCGACTTAATTACAGACTGCATTAAAATTCCGGTATAGATTTGGAATAGCCTCACTTCTAATTAATACATGTTTCGAGTTTATAAGAACAGTTGTTATCGAGATATTAATAAACAGGAAAGATCAATCATACATAAAGCATTGATTATGAAATACTTTCAAAATACTATACATTCAGCGGTGATATTTTTTTAATAATCACAAAATTACTATGATTTATTTATTTTACTTGAAAACTTGAAACTTCATCGAAAAAAATGAACTTTATTCAAATGACGTCATCGACATATAAATCATCTGGTTTTCTATGTAAAAACAGTGAATATTTCATTCATAAACTTTTATTCCAGACTCCAGAGTTAAATAATTTTGTGTGAAAAAAAATTCAGCTATTCTTATGCAATTCATCTTTACGATCACTTGTTTAAATTCTGCAACCATTAAAATTAGGCTTCGTTGTAGAATTAATCAAAGTTTCATTATAATTTAAACTCAAAAATATTGTAATTGCGTTGGCACAGAATATAGATGAACAAAAAGTACGCAAAAATAAAGCGGTTTTAGGACGGATGCAACACAAAATATAAATTTAAAAGAACTTTAAAAATCACAATTTTTACGCTGGGAAAAAAGATGCATGCCATGTTGATTTTATGTCGAAGTGGGTCACGTGGTCTCTTCATATTGCATTGGTGTAATTATTATTTAATTTTTATTTAAAAAACTACCAAACATATTTTGCTGAAATTTTTTTTTTATATATTTTATGCAATAATTTGAATATTTCCTAAAATTTCCGAAGTAATTTGTGAAATTTAAATTAGCTTAAAAATTTTTTGAAGAATTAGGTCCCATAGGGTTCAATGTACTTCATTTTTTCAACCCGGGTTCAATCCAAAACTAATTGGATTATATTATTCATTTACATTCCCATATGTCCCACAGACCGTCTCAACAACATACTAAAATTTAATTTTAATAAGTAATTTTTACGGCAGTTATCGTGCGAACGGACAGACAGACAGACATACAACCAGAATGAATAAAGTCATAAACACTTTTCAACTATGTTGTAAAGTGTAAAAAATGCAATATTAAACCTTCCATTGGGATAGCATTATGGAAACGATATTTGTTGCACAAAATTATTTGAAAAAATAAATGTATAATGTTGCTAAGTGACGGAATTAAACCCAGTGAATTTATATTTGAAAAAAAAATATCATGTTGCTAAGAAACGGAGTTAAACCCAATGAGTTATTACAGCAGTAAATATTTTTCGATTTAAATAATAAATAAATATATATAAATAAATGTTATCGAATTGCATTTTTGATTTGATTACGGCCTTTGGGTTTAACGAGTATGGAAATTATTGATACTTTCAAATTCTTAAACAATCTATTTTATTTTGGGGAAACATTTTAAAATTCATATATTGTAATACCGGTACATCTTCTAATACATTAGTATAATCTTCTAATGTAAGAAAATAATTAGTACGGGTATAATCTTCTAACATATAGGTATAATCTTCTAATCTACGAAAATATAAATAAATAGTTCCGTCCGTTCGTCCGTCTCTGTAACGTTTGGCGAGAGATTTGTCGGGATATCGTCAACTTGACAACTTTTTTCTAATGTTGCGAAATTGATGAAAATGTTATTAAATACCTAAAAATGTCGCCAAACTGATAAAAATGTTTCCAAATTGATAAAAATGTCACCAAATTTATAAAAATGATGCTAAACCAATAAAATAAATTTATTTTTGCAAGAGGATAGTATTTTAATGATGTTTCGGTAGCTTTTGACTGCCAGTCCAATCATCCTACTTGGGAACAAATTTGGCGACCTTTTAAAATGTAGTCTAATTGCTCAAATATCACCAAATTAGCGAAAATATCGCCAAATCGAGAAAACCGTTATCAAATTGATAAAAAGGACACCAAATCAATGCAATTCATTGATTTTTGAAAGGTGATAGTGTTATAGTGAATATGATATTTCGTGCAAATTTAAATAATGCACATTTATATTTAAATATTTTATTATTTTTTTTATTAAATGTTAATTGTGAATTTGATCTTTTACTCAAAATTCCTAGATTCCCATTTTACTTTTAAATACATCTAAAGGTATTTGCCATGGCCAAAGAGCCATATTCCGATTTACTTTCTCACGTTTATTTCCCATCTGCAGGATAAGCCTATAGCTACAAATTCACCAGGGGGGTAACAAGTACTGCGACCCCCTCTACACGTGCAAGGATTTTACATGCTTAACCTATAACGGTCAAAAATGCCTTCGCAGGCAAAACTTTGTTTCCCACAGAAACTGTAAAGCCTAGAACTCTACACCTTCAAGATAATATGGACAGTCAAATGTGCAATGACTGTGAAAGAGGCAATTATTCAAAGTAAGTCATCCATTTTGTATTGCAATAATGACTCTGAAGCATTGGGTTAATTTTAACCAGTATTAATATCGAAATTAAAGTTTGGGTTTTTTTCTACACATTCAACATAGAATGCAAAATTTGCTCAAATCATTTGACTTAAGGCTATTTTTGAATAATATAACATTTATCACAATGCTCTAATATATAATTGATTTAGGCAGTTTAAATAATTCCTCCCACCCAGGGAAGAATATATTTCTATTTTGTTATATTTTACATGATATACAGCCTTGGATATTGAAATAATATAATTTTTGATGATCACGATTATATGTGATATATGATGAATTGCATCATATAATAATTAGTGCATAACCATAAATATGTCTATATATATAATATTAATAAATGATTAATTTGGATCCACACCTGCCTCTTATTTTGCCTCATAACTTTTTGAATTAATGACTTATAAATATGCTTTATTTTCAGATACTTTGTAGTGTAAGTCTCCCTATTTTAAAAAAAACTAACCACTGATCAAAGATTTAAGAGTAATCGACCAAGATTAATTATTCGTAGATTAAGGTATTGGTGTTAATTTCTGATGGGACTTATTTGGTCTAATTACTTCCATGTATGTTTTCAGGACGTACTTGTACATCCTGATAGATAGTACTGTAATGATATTTCGGTAGCGTTTGTATCTTAATCCAACTGTCCCACTTTCCGACAAATTTAGCGACTTTTTAAAATGCCGTCAAATTAATAAAAATGCGGCCGAATTGATAAAATGATACTAAATTAATGAAAATGACTCTTAATTGATGAAAATTCAGTACTTTGAAAAATATTTAATTTTCAAGTTCAATTTCTCTGATAATCCGCTTTGGAGGAATTAAATAATTGTTTTTATAAATTTGTTTACAAACGAGATCAGGATGGGTTTTTTTCTTCAGATCTGCCTGTGAAGATAATTTTATGTAGCAGAGATGAGAGCAGAGATTCTTAGACAACTTTTTAGGAGAATAAATTAAATATGTTAATAAAATGTTTAGACTAATAATGTCATTTAAAATACTATAGAGAAATGTGCATAATTGAAGCTTTAATTTTTTTTATATTATATATTGCGTGTAAAGAATGGGTATACTGCTAGTACACAATAAAGGAAGATGTATGTGTGTGTGTGCAGTCTATGGCGAGAAATTTAAGCATAGTACGGCTATGAAATTTAGTACACAGGTACTTAAGGACCAAAAGAGTGCATCTTAGCGTTATTTTTTTTCTCTAAATTTTGAATTATTTTTAGTTCATTATATTTATATATATATATATATATATATATTAGCATTTTCACGCAAATTGGTCAAAAAGTTTCCATCCCGGCCGCTCATACTGCTGCTCAAAGCCCTCGGGTGAGTCCGGCGGTCTGGGTTTTCCACAAAGTTTCCATCTTGACACCACCAAAAAGATCGAAAAATTTTCTTTAAAACAAACTTTGAAAAAAGTCCATATATTGCGTGTGTGTTAAACCTATTCTATTTTTATATTACGATATATTAAAATTAACGAGCCATCCAACGTTCATTTTTTTCAACATCTGCTTACAATCATAGATCATTTCTGAAAATAAATAATTTCCTATACCCATCCGTTGATTAATTATAATTATTTAATCCAATGCATGTCTTTGCTTATTTGAACGTATTTCGCAGGCTATCGAATCCCACCTGGGGTAGAAACGTACCAGATAAGGAACCACTCATTTTGTCGTATGGGGGTTTTGGGTTGAACTGAAAAGAAATGGATGAGAAAAAAATTTCGGTTCCACGGAGTTTTCTCCCAAAGAACTAATTCCTCAGAATCACCTTATCACCTGTACAGGGATGGTCAGCCTTTCGCGTTTACATGAGCGGTGTGTTGAATATATGGTCAATTATGATTTTCATATTTTAGACTTTTGCGGAGAGCGTGTCAGATTGGATCCGTGCCATTTTCAGATCAAAGCCATTTTAAATTGTGTTTAAATGTATTAATTAAGCAGCGGATGCTTATTTAATTATCTATACGTAGTAGCCGCTTATTTAGAACCCTGTAATTTGTATATATATGTGTGTGTGTCAATATAGCTTAATCATTATATTTCCCTTATTTTTAACATAGTATCATTATAATTCACTTCTTGTTATACTTTTATACTTATACTAGTTGTATTTCAAATAGCATTTCTTACTTTGTTTTTCCTTATTGACAACCCTGATCTTTACCTTGTGAGTGGCAACAGTTGATTTACATTTCTCGCCACAGCATTTCGTGTTAAGAAGCGCATGGAATTTTTTCTCTGGTGTTACTTAATTTCTTTATAGTTTTTCAATCTCTTATGCTTGTCGGCTGAGTATATGGTGTCCATAGTTATTAACTATCGCCATATTTAGAAACAAGCATGTGTCTAGTTTAATTTGGAATGGATACTTAGCCTTGACGAAGAATCTATTCTAAATTGGCCTCCATCTTACACCTAACGCTATTCAACTTTATAGACATTATTTAATCGTTTTTTCCTATGTTTCAACATTCATCATTATTTCATGTTGTTTCTCAATTAATTGCTTGCTATTAGTCATTGATACATTTTTATTTCGTTTATATACTCCACTTTTTGAATCTCACTTTTGATTGTTGCATTTTTCTATTTTAATTTTCTTCATGATACATTGGAATACCAAGGTGCGTCCTGTTTGGGTTTTCCCTTCCTTAAATGTTCAATTTTTAGTCATATATATATACATATAAACGATTTATTCGCGTTTAAGAAAGCTCAAATTGCAGAGTTAGATTTCAGACTCCAACCCAATATACCTTCACATATACTATGTGTTGCAAAAAAAGTAAAAGTTGAATTTACTGTATTATAACGTATATTGAATGATTTCGTTAATAATATTAGAACGAATGTGTACTCAAAAATTATTCAAAAATAATTAGAATGAATATATTTAAGATTTTGTTAATTGTTTTTGAAATCATGTAAAACTAAACCAACATCGTTAGAAGCAACGTGCAACACAAAAATAATAGTATTGACTGGTTTCGAAGGCAAGTAACAGCCTGTTTCGTCACAAGAAGATCAACCTTCATTCGAAAGAGCTTTATTGGTGACTCCAATTCGCCGATCTAAATCTCGTGGCCATGGTCTGGCCAGTAACTCTACTAGAGAAATGTAGCCCGACTCGAAAGGTGAGTGGGGGATAAGAGCTGAACCCCTACAAACCTTTACTTTACATATACTACGCATTGTAGAAAAAGTAATTAAGGAAAAGCAAAAGAAAATATGATTTGGTATAATTTGCATCTACATTTTAAGATAAAATTTTATATATGTAGCAATAATAGTATTTTTAAAATATTCCAAAATTTACAGGGATGCATTAACTAATGTGCACACCACGGTATGATAAATGAAAAATTCCCAACCTACCTTGCACTGTAGCTGTGATTTTATCCAAGTTCGGCGAATTAATTTGTATCAAACTCGAATTTAGTCTAAATCTTCCTGTCTGCAGCTGATTCAAAAGGAAAATCTTAGAATCCTTTACAATCGCCTGGTTGGTACAAAGATCCTTATTTCCAAATCCTTCCACTATAAGCGTCTCACCAGCTTTAATGTGGTCACCTTTCAAAACACGCTTAACCAGTACCTCACCACTATACAGTTCAGCCTGTATACTGTACAGTCGCTTCACAGTACCTGTGAGAACCAGATCTGATGCACCTTCTCGAACTTTTAATCTCTCTTCAGTGCATTCTCTGTATCTTCTTCGGCTATCAACAAACGGCGGTAGAAATAATAAAGTCCCTAAAATTAAGCATAACATCTGTGTCTGCATATCGGAATTTGTTTACATAGAGTCCAACCCAATGCTTGGGACCCCAATGGTTCCTCGTTATCAGCTGCGGAGCAAGTCGAAAAGCTGGAAGTAGGTCGAAGAAGCACGTCCCACCTACGATGGAGAAGCGCCACGGGTTGCTGGAAGACTGACCGTGTATGGAGAATTTTTTAAGTTGACAAATTCGTTTTGACATCTGTCTCTTTTGTGGTTATATTTGCGATTTTATTTCTATAAATATGGTTACATTTTAATCATATCGGTAAGCTCTATATGAAATATTCGCATCATATTAAAATCAGTATTTTATTAATAATTGGTGGCTCTGAAGTATAAATATAAAAATTGTTATGATCTGAGCGTGTTGCGTTTCAGTAACAGAGTTTCTTTTGGATTGAACTTGACTTTTCAAATTTGTCTTAAATCAGTGCTTGTGTAGAGGATTCTAAATAGGCAGCCAACGTCTTGGAATTGGGGTACATGATCGAAATGTGTCGGTACTAAAAAAATATCACTATATATAATTGTTTAGCGTGTTTAACATGTTTTGTCTTTCCAGACTCCCCCTCCCCCCCCCCTAAACCCCCAAAAGTATGAATCTTTGCGCACTTATGACTACAGCATGGAATCTACCAGAGCCTATCATTTGATTTACGTTCCCCTCTAGAAGCGGAGGAAATGGGGGTTTCTAAAAGTCTTTGAAGGCTCTCTAGAAGCCTCCAGTTGACCTGGAAAACTGAATCTTTGCACACTTATATAGTATCGACCATCAGACAGAACTTAAAGTAGCCATATTTACAATTTACCACCCGGAAGTGGAGAAAATGTATTCCGATTCTGATGTCATTCCATATTAAAACATTAACATTTTCCTTACCACACCTGTTTCTCAGGATTGGCTATAGTTAGATCTGAGATGTCGACTGATATGGATTTAGCATCTATTTTCGAAGGGGAAAACGGAGGTTTACAAAGTATTGAGATCTTAGATGCTGACTGATATGGATTCAGCATCGAATTTCAAAGAGGTATGAGATTTACTGTGGATTTTCACTTCCGGTTCCTGAAATGTCATTCCATATTAAAAAATCTGATGTGAGTAGCACATGACCTTCCTTATATAATGCAATGAATTTACTACTTTTACAATTAAAAAAATGTTATTCTTATTGTAGATACTTATATTCTTTCCAAGATATTGAATTTTCTTCAATTAGTCGTCATTTTCATTCACTTAGCGCCATTTAGCGAGATTTTCGTTAATTTGGCAACATTTTAAAATGTCGCCAAGTTGGCGACGTTCAGCTAAATTCGTCGCCAAAATCTCGCCAAGCGTTATGGACGGAGAAATAAGTTTTTCTTACAGCAGATAAATGACTATTGGTGTTCAAATACAAAAGTATTACTCAAAGTATCTTTTTTCGTGAATGGAACGAGTTAAATCCACGATAATGATGTCACCAAATTTATCGCATGATATTACATATGAAAAGTGAACATGTTTCTTAACAGTTAATATTTTTTATAATTTATGGGATTTTTTGATAAATATATTTGGAAAATGTGCAATATCTCAAGAACGGTTCATGTTAGCGTTCTAAAGTTTATGTCAAATTTTTCTGAGGAAAAATTACATAAGAAATGTCTATTTGCGTAAATTTATTAAAGGTTTTGATTTTTTGATGATTTTTTCAAAATTTCACTCGAAAATTTCGGGGGTTCTGAACATTCAATTGTGTTTTAAAACAATAGGCTTCCAGTATGCACGGATTGTGATTTTTGTACCAAATTTCATTCGAATCGCTCCATTCGTTCGTGAGATATTGTCTCCACACACACACACACACACACACACACACATACTTTCACACACACACACACACACAGACATTACCTCAAAAATGTTCGATTCGTGATCAGGGATGCTTGAAACGTGCTCTCCCGTCGAAAATTCGAATTCGAATTTTCGACCCCGTCACAATACTTTCCTTATACATTATGTATATAAAGGAAAGTAATAAAAATTAACATTTCCCTTACCACACATATTTCTCAGGATTAGCTAGCTACAGCCAGTTAGATCTTAGATGTCGACTGATATGGATTCAGCATCGAATTTCGAAGAGGTGGGGGGGGGGGGGAGAGATGGTTTACTATGGATTTCCACTTCCAGTTTTGGAGATGCCACTTTCGGTTTTGTCAAAAAGTTATATGAATTTCCAAAATAAATGATCAAAAGAGTATAAAATGCTTAATGGTTCCGTCGAAAATAAAGTGTACACACCACTTATTACTATACGAAGGCTCTTCATAAAATTCTTGCTATCTTTATTATTCTTCACAATGGGCTTCAAAAATATATAACCTATATCAAACATTGTAGCCATCTTATTACATGCACTAAAAATAAGCGACATTTTAAATCTGCGGTTTTTCCTTAATTAAATCATTGAATTGTTTATATTGTGAAATATTTAATATACATATTTTGTGAAATAATTGAAATATATGTATTTTGTTAAATAATCAAGGGAACGTATTGCGATAGGGTTGGAAATTCTACTGTCGATTTTCCATGAATCTCCCTGTGTTGAACATCCCTGAATATGAAACAACCATTTTACATTCCTCGCACGGAGAGCTAGCTACAGGAAAGTATGGTGATCATAATTACGATTTGTACCACTTTTCTTGATAGATGTGTTATTAGCCATAGATTAAACAAACTTCTTACTTAAACCAATGTAGTCTATAAGAAAAGTATACCAGAAATGACTTTTGTCAGTCTATGGGTGTCAGTGGGGACACTGGGGAATCTTTTATGGTTTGGGAGATGGCTATTTTGTTTTGGGGGGTTTCTTGTCACCCGGAAATTTTCTCCTTTCCTATATTTCCTTTGTTGAAGTCTGTTTTATGGCGCATGTTATTCATGAACAGCTGGTTCCTTTTTATTCATGTATTCACCTTAACAAATAGGTTGTTATCAAATGAATAAACTTCAATTAGTTTTGGAGCAATTAGGGTTCTCCTTGAATCATTGGACCTGTTGTTAGTAATATTGCTTTGAGTTTTAATTCATTCAATCATGAAGAGCTGTATAACTGGGAAGGATCATTTATTGAAGTTGTTTTGTTTATTTGTTGTGATTATGAATTTAGATATAATACTTAATATTAAGAACACAACACCTAACCATACATTTATGATTTGTTTGATTATATTTTGGTGAATTACTTATTTCTTCTGCACATTTTGAGAAGCTATTTTGTTTTTGCATGTATTACTTTTCTTTGCATATGTGCTAGACCTGTGGTGCTTTTAATTATTTGTCACCATATTGGTATTTTATCTCCCTTAAATGTTTATACTTAAATTTTCCTCTAGTGTTTCTTATTGCCGCTGGTCAGTAAAGATTGCGCTCTTGTCATATTTAGTTGGTTATTAATTGGCTTAGTTGGTTGACTATACTTTCTCCTGTCTTGTCTTGTTTACTTAGTAATTTTTTTTTTAATGTTTTAGGCTTATGTTTTTGGTGATGAGCCGCTCAATGTAATTGTTTCTGTTTTACAAATATATGTTGTTAAGCTTTATTAATTGATAAATTAATTATTTACTTACCATTTGCTTTGCTTTTAATCTGATCTGTGACTCAATCCCTAGATACCTGTTGTGAAATGGATTTATATTATTAGATTGGTTGTTATTTCGATTCCAATGTTCTGTTCCCCTTACTATTTTAACTTTTCAACTAGATCTTTTCTTTTCATTTAGTGTGCTGTTGTTTATAGTAGATCTATTTTTTTGTTTGATTATTCACCGCCGGATGGCTCAGATGATGTATCTTAGTTTACCGCTCCACAAACGTGAAAGCTAAAAATTAAAAATAATTTAAATCCTCAAAAAGAATTTTGCCGTAAGTAGGCGTGGCTTACATCCCATTGTCGGATGGACAGCGCAGTCGGTAGGTTAAAAATTATACGGAACTTCATTGCGGAACATCAGAAGTCTTACAGGCTCGCTCACTTCAAAAAAGAACAAAACAATAAATTACTTATGAAGTAAATATTTTTTTTTCTGTGAACCTGAAGATAATATACACATAGCTTTTTGCCAAACTACAGAATTGTGCTAATCTTAGTTTTCTAGATGAGTCGAAAAGTATCACATAACGCCAAAAATGCAAATTTCAACGTATTTAAAAAAAATATATATCAAGAATTGTCCTACGGATGTGGTTCACATATCGTTGGAAAGAACGTTAATTGATCTTTCCAGTGGTGGTAAGATGGAAACTCTGATAATATTTTCAGTCGCTAATGGACCGTTATGTGTGAATATAGTTCAAAAGTGCTGTTGTTGTTGAGACCCAGACCGTCCGACCTACCAGAAAGGTGTTGAAGACCCAGACCGTCCGACTCGTCACCAAGGACTTGAGCATCTATTTGGACGGCCGGTACCAGAAAGGTGTAAGATAACTGTTTGGACGGCCTGGAATACCACCCAATTTAGACCGGAACCCAGTGGGGGTGGCATCCACAGGGACCGTACCCTCCTTCCCCTACAGCCAACCTCTCGGAAGGACTTACGAACCCACATGTTTAACGTGATCGTACTCCGCATGAACACGGCGGCAATTGTGGCAGCGTGCAAATCCAGCACGCAAACCACCGGGCTACCGCGCCCGAAATGTGCCAACAGCACGCGGTGTTCCCAGGTGGTAACCCACCCAAGTGCTTGACTTCGGTGATCTAACGAGAACCGGTGTTTTCAGCACGGTAGGGCCGTTGGAGCTCAAAAGTGTGCTAAAACATAAGATAACTGAAAAACAAATTCCAATTTTGAAAGACTATCACCGATGTGCATTTTCACGGGTTCCGAAGTATTTATGTACCAAATTTCATGGTCGTACGATGCTTAGATTTCCCGCTAAAGACCTTGCACACATACAGATATACATAAAAAATCTGAGGTGGGCAGAATATGACTTTTCTTACATAATACATGAAGACTAAACAGCAGGAGAGGAAACGGAAACAAAAAATGTTTCCCTTTCTTGATTGGAAGATAGCGTGTTTGGTCGGAGAAATATATTTGGCGCAAGAGCGCTAGTATTGGCGATATTTATATTTTCTTTAACGAAACATGTAGATGTAAAGCATCGTGAATGAACGAACCATGTAGATATAATACGGATATGTTCTGTTTACTGTGTTATGGATATATATTACATTTGAATACATTTCAACTCGATATTTTAACTGTTTTATTCGAGTAGCATTTCTTATAACAAGAATGCAAAATATTTTTTCTTTAATATTTTAAAGTATATTCAAATGCTTTTATTTAAAAAAAATTAAAATAAATTTTGTCAAACACATAAACTTAAATATAAGTCTTACTGTAGATAAATTTCAAAAGTAAAACAGTTTCCATTTGTTTATATATTGTAAATAGTTAAAAGTTGCTAAAATGTACTTTTTAAAAATGTAAATATAATTTAAATTCATTCATAAATGCTAAGTTATATTAATTTGGACGTTTAAAGGTATGTGCAAGATTGATAGTTAATATTCTGAAATCTGATACCGAGCTGCAAGTGCATAAACTATCAAAATAGTGAGCGATTTGTAAACATTGATTTGAAAGATTTTGTTTTGATATCAAATAAAGAACATCTGATTAAATGTTGAGATCCAGACCGTCCGACCTACCAGAAAGGTGTAAGGTAACCGATTGGACGGCCGGGAAGTGCCACCCAATTTGGACCGGAACCCAATGGGGGAGGCATCCACAGGGACCGTACCCTCCTTCCCCTACCACCAACATCTCGGAAGGACTTTCGGACCCACATGTTTAACGTGATCGTACTCCGCATGAACACGGCGGCAGTTGTGGCAGCGTGCAAATCCAGCGCGCAAACCACCGGGCTACCGCACCCGAAACGTGCCAACAGCACGCGGTGTTCCCAGGTAGTCACCCACCCAAGTACTAACCGCGCCCGATGCTGCTTGACTTCGGTGATCTAACGTGAACCGGTGTTTTCTGCACGGTAGAGCCGTTGGCTATTTGATTAAATGTTGTTGTTGTTAGCCAGACCGTCCGACCTACCAGAAATGATTTGATTAAATGTGTAAAACCTCTTGTGGAGATCACAGAACTAATTTCACTAAATGGGGTATGTATGAATAATGTACAAATTCTATGAGTTTTTAGAGTTAGATCAAGACAAAATAAGCAGACAAGTTGAAGCACTCAGATTGGTTTATGTCTTTTAAATTGCCAATCATTTGGGTACTTTTATTAGTATATTTTTTGCAGTTTTATAGATTTTGGACTTTGGAAGATTTACGAATCGCACAAAATGTTACAGAAAATGTATATTTTTAGAATAGCATGCATTTCACAAGTGTTTTTTACCTTCAAAAATACCTGCATGTTTACACAATGAAATTCATTGAGTTGTTATTCCTACTTTGTTATACTTAATTAAACATATATAATCACTATATTTTGCACAAAATTTATTAATCATTTTTTTTTCTTTTGAATAGATAAATAATACACTACCCGACACAGAATATGCAACACCATGAAAGAGCTAATAGAATGGGATGGTAAAGGACACACAGCCAGAGATGGCATACATAAATAAGTGATGTTAATTCCAGAAAGATAATGAAATACAGTAATGGCATAGACATGGTGATCAGTAGGCAGTAGGACCACCTCTTGCGGCGATACAAGCAGCAACCCTTCGAGGAACAGATGCAATGAGCAAGCTGATAGTTTCCTGAAGGATGGATGACCATATGTCTTCAATATTAATCAATTAATTATATAAATATAACAACTGCTTACAAAATCACGCTACGATTCAATTTGAACAATATTAAATAGTATTACTTTTAAACGTTTCATACTTGCCCTAAAAAACATTTCAACATATGCAAAAAGCAGACCACCAGTTATGTAAACAAAGCATATGTAGTCTTATATCCTTTTTTTTTTTTACATTTTTCAATCGTATCTAAAGTTCTAAAGGTAGTTTATTCTTTTTACGGTTTGAATATTTAAATGTTGTAATTAGGTATTTGGTTAATCTTACTATTATTAATAAAAGTAAACGTTTGGATCCCAGAATAAACTTAACCGTTGAATGATAATACTAATTTATCTTTCATTGGAATCCAAAAGTGTAATGAATAAATTTTATTTAGCTTACGTTAACAGACTCTTCATTTTCTGCATTTTTTATTCTAAAAGAAAACGTGCAATAAACCAAAAAATTAATTAATTAATAAATTTTTATTAATCGTTTAAGCTACAATTTTATGGATTTATATTGATATCCATCTGGTAATGGCTCCATAATAAGCACGGAAGTCTTCAGGAAGCGTAATTAATAAAAATATAACAAAACCTAATTAAAAAACTGTGATAAAATTGAAAACAATAAAGCAAATTACAACATTTGGGAATAAAGAGCTAGCACGAGGTAAAGCCATGTGATGTGATGTGCAATAGAGAGACCCAAGCCGCCGCCAACTAATTTCATCGCCAAGTATTCATAGGATCACATCAACCCTGTGGCCAATCGCAGCGAAGCAAAATCTGAAACACATCGATAATGCGAACTTGCGACCTTCATACACCACTAATCCATAGAGCATGGGCACGTGACGTCAGACGGAGAATTTTGTCCTCACATTTCCAAAACAGAATGCTCGTATGCTTAGCAGTATGGAAATTTTCATTATTTCTGCATTAAAACGGCTACTTTAGAAATTTACAATCGTTTAAGCTTAATTTTAGTAGTATATATATATTTAAATTTATCTTCTTTGATGGATATTTTTAATTTACCAGAAAATAAAATATTCACTTTTAATAAAATATATAGAGAGAGGTAGCATTAACGTCACATAGCTGCGGCAACGGCCGAAGCAAATTTAGCTTCCTACAACTGGAGTACAAACATCCTATGCGGTGGCTTGAGTCTACTTTATAAAGTTAAATTTTAAGCTATTATTATAGCGTATTGACTGGTTTATACTGCATTAGACTACAATATATATTTTTCAATTAATTATTTTTAGTTCGGAAAGGTTTTATTATCTCCATGGAGCTCTTATAGTACTTAATTGCAATGAATGTATAAGCAATTTATCTGCAGTGAATCACGATTATCATACACAATAAAAAATAAAAAAAAATTAAATAACACGGATTAGATTCCTCCGAAGAAGACCGGAACATTTTTTATAAAATAGGGCATAGAGATATATTGAACTATTTGGTACTTTCAACAAATTCTATCGCTTTGCAGCAAATGAAAGCATACAAATCACTAAAAAGCCATAACTATTTTGCAAGTGAATAATCTATTTATCTAAAAGCAAAGCCATACCGTAGCCAGGGGAGTTACCCTCCCCACACACACACACACACACCACCACTATCCCTGAGATTTTGGATCAGCTTTACTTTTTACCGTTAATTATTTTGTTTCATAATTTTTTTATAACTATAGTGTCAAATTTTTCAATTTTATTGAATTATACATTTTTATCTCACTCTGACCAATCCTCCCCTAAGTAACTAAATCTAGAACTAAATTTACGAGCCAACAGAAAAAGTAAAATACCCCCCCCCCCCCCCCCTCCTAACCGAAATCTCTTTCTGAATACAGTCGCATCTAAAAGGCAAAATTTTTTAACTAAAACTGCTGATTGGAGAGGCAAATTTTAAATCCATTTGTATTTTAAAACTTAATATAAAATATTCAGATTTTATAGCAACTATTAAATTTAAAATTGTATCATTTCCTAAGCCCTTTTTCTAAATTAAAATAATGCTCTTGTAGTACTTATTTAAATGTTATAAACCAAATTTTATTAAACATGAATTTGAAGAAAAAATGTTTTAAAGTTTTTTTCAAAACTACGTTCAAAGCAAATAGTTTCTTAAGACGTAAATAACATATCATGTACAGATCATTACTTTTCTCTAACATTTTTACTAGGAGTTAAAAAGAAATAAGGAACATGATTTATATAATGATAGATCTAAGCATTGATTCTGTTCAGTGTATAGATTGAATATTCAATTGTGAAGTAAATAATAAAATCAGTGATGAAGCCTCACATTTCCATTAAGGGGGTGGGGGAAGGTGTTGTGAGTAGGGTCATTCCTTAGTTTACATTTTTACTGTTTTTCCAAAGTTTAATATTGATTGACACTAAACTCAAGTCCTACTTGGCTTTGGTGTCGGTGAATTCTTTCTGGTTTAATCTCTAAACCCACAAATATTTTCTGTTTTTTTGGAGTTCCGATGTACAAGTTGACTTTACAGACGAGATTCTATAAAATGAAAATTGCTTATCCCGTTCAGTATGATGAAAACAGCCGGAAATAACACAGAACACACTATGTTGAAAACGTGACCATAGTACTCTAAATAGAAAGAGCAGACGACGCGGTTGAGCTGTGACGTCACATGCTACCCGTCTCTCTCTCTCTCTCTCTCTCTCTCTTTCTCTCTCTCTCTCTCTCTCTCTCTCTCTCTCTATATATATATATATATATATATATATATATATATATATATATATATATATATATATATATATATATATATATATATATATATAATTGAATTTAACTCTTTTTAATCTTCGAATTTGGGCCGGTGTTGATTTTTTCTATTATCGGCATTATGGCAGTGGTTTTGCTTCTATGGTGATGTTAATATTTCACGATTACTTGAATTAATTATTAATTAATTATATATATATATATATATATATATACATACCTTTCCCATCTCACTCGCATATACATTGTGGAATTTTCTAGAAAATGTATTCATCTTCTTAAAAACGCTAGCTAGTGACTATGGTAAAAATGAGTAGTAGTGTACATTCATTTAAAATCATTTAAAGTGCATTTTAACAAATGAAATCTTTAAACATATATTGTTACTCAAGTATTCTAAATAACTTATTTTCAGCACAAAGGTAAATTTCGATGTTTAATGGGTTTAGTTTCAATTTTTATTTGCCATCATCGTCAGTTTACCGTTACCGGCTACGGTAAAAATAAAGCCCCTTTGCCCTTACGTTTCTGCGTATTCTACTACGCAGGCTGTTTATTTACTCTCGTGCCATGCTTTATAGGTAACTGATACCAGGAGGGAACCACATGAATCTCTGCTGTGACATCAAGCGATAAGGTGGTAGGAACCATACAAATAAAATGATATCACAACCTGAAACACAACTAAAAGAAATTCATACATCTTGAAATTTGTACTAATTATTCATTTTATTTAATAGAGTGTAATTATGTATACTTGACACTCATAGGTCATCTATAAAGTAATTTAATTAATAAATTACACGACGCATCCATTTTTATGTATTCTAAATTACTAAACTCCACTATACTACTCAACCTAAGTTACTATTCTTATTTCATCCCTTTAGTTTAGATGATATGATAAAAGTGACAGCTTCCTGGATGTGATGATTGGAGGTGGCAGGAATTTTTGATTTTATTGAATTGGATATTAAATTTATCTTCCTGGGGTCTCTTATCATAACATACACATAGAATAAAAAAACAATTTTCTTCATTATGGGTTTTTTTCTTACAAATGACACATATTTGGCGACTTTTATCAAAATTGAAATTTTTTTAAGGGGGCAAAATTTTCAGTGTTCTCATTAGATTCATTACACTTCCAAAACAAATGGATTATTTCCACAATTTATTACTTCCACATGTGAAACGAGTATTTACCACAGTTTCGAATGAAACATGATTTTTAATCTGGTTATCACTTTTTACCAAACGATTTTATTTTTTCATTTAGCAACTTCTCTGTAAGATTTTCAATAGTTTTTTCACATTTATTTACCGATTCCCAAGCACCCAAAAAATAGCTAAATTTTTTAGGTAATGTGGATAGTACTTTTGTAATCATCAAACCAAAAAGACCACGTCCTAATTATCACACACTTCCAGGTGATATTAGGGACAAAATTAGACAGCGAAATCGATTACGAAAGGATTGGCAGCGCACTAGGTTCCCGTATTACAGCGTATGCTTTCGTAAACTTCAACATGAGATCAAGGCTATGATTAAGACACACACCCAGCAACGCTGGAAAACACACCTTGAGGGACTCACACCTACAAATCACAGTCTCTGGCGAACAGCTAAGAACATGAGAACCACCAAAACTTCAATTCCGCCCATTAATGGCCCAAATGGACTCGCCCAGACTGCGGAGGAAAAAGCAAATCTGTTCGCAGATAGCTTGGAACTTCAATTCACACTACACATAGACCACAACTTCAGCCACACTTACACAGACACTGAACACGATCTACAGCAGACCAATCACAATGCACTACACGTTCAAGCAACAAATGACTTAGAGAATGACTTAGACTTCAGCCAGACTCTCTGGCTGAAATTCTGCATATCGTTGATGGACTGATCGTCAAGAAAGCCCTCGGCCTTGATAAAATTAGCAATCGCATCATCAAGAATCTCTCAGACCTATTTTTATGTTGGATCACCATGCTGCTGAATCATATGATGGAACATCGTTTCTTCCCCACAAGTTGGAAGACCGCTGCCATCATCCCTATTCCAAAAGCAAATCAAAATCTCTCGCTAGCCGAGAACTTCAGACCAATAAGCCTACTTTCTAGCCTCTCGAAAATCTATGAATTGGTGTTGCTTAAGCGTTTGGATAGTTTCTGCCGTTCGAAGAATATTTTGATACCTGACCAGCATGGATTCCGAACTGAGCATTCAACGCAATCCCAACTTTTGCGTGTTGTCGAAACTATCCATAAGAACGCTACCAACAGACAGTATACAACCATAGTATTTTTCGACGTGGCTAAGGCTTTTGATAAGACTTATCTGCCTGGGCTTATTTCCAAGCTGGTGCGACTTGGCATTTCGACCCAACTTTTGACCATCATCAACTCGTACCTCACTAATCGTTCTTTCTACGTACGAGTTGATAAAACTCTCTCTACAATCAGACCAATCAGGGCCGGGGTTCCTCAAGGAGGAAATCTCAGTTCTCTGCTCTTCAATATCTTCATCAACGATATTCCAAGCACACCTAAGTTAAGCTGGCCATCTTTGCAGATGACACAGCGCTGATCGCTAGCAGTCGAGCACCAGAAAACTCGATCAACACTTTACAGACTTACATTAAGAATAGCCTTGATTAGGTATAACTTATTAGGTATAGGTCAGAATTAGGTATAACATTTCATAATTAGCGTGATTAGAGCACGAATAAGAGAGAGTGTGTGTGTGCGTGTCAAAAATATAGTCCGATAAAAAAATTGTGTTGTAACTCCAGGAAGGGGTCGACCTTGTTTCGAAGGGGTAGGATTCAAGGGCGAGCTTAAAACTTTTTCCTGAGATGGCCAAACTCAAGGATGAGACGTAATTATGTACTAGCTTGTTACCTACATTTGTGACCTTGACCGTCCACGGGAGAGCAAGTGCCCCTCCCGCTCCACTATAGGCGCCCATGGCAAGGGCATGCATAGAATTTTTTCAAAGGGGAAACTCAAGGATGAGACGTATAATATCGACTAGCTTGGAGCTACATTTGCAACATTAAATATCCACGAGAGGGCAAGTTCCCTTTCTTTTATGTTTCCTTATGGGCGCCCATGGTAAGGGCATGCATAGAATTTTTTCAAAGGGGAAAATTCAAGGATGAGACGTATAATATCGACTAGCTTGATACTTACTTTGGGTCCATGAACGTCCAAGGGAAGACAAGCGTCCCCTTGCTCTCTCCTATGGGCACCCATGACGAAGGTGACCATAGAACTTACTAAATCGGAAGCAAACTCAAGGACAAGACGCACAATATCGATTATCCTCATTTCCAAACCTTTTAATTACTTCTTAATTTTCAGATTAAATCTATACGATCACGACAGCCGTTAACTTTATGTTTAATGAACATGATAGGTATTTATCCAGTCGCGGCCGATAAGGGGCGTCGCGAGTACGCGCGACACCATTGAGTAAACACCCAAATTATTTTTTTAGTTATACAGATTTATTACAATTTCTATTGAAAAAATCTAAATTTTTGTTCAATTAAATCGAGAATTATTAAAAATAAGTTATAAAATATGTCACTAGATGGCAGCACTAAAGTTTCCTTCAGAGAAAGCAGAATCGCGAAAACTGTACTGCATACAATTTTCAACACATAAGGGGAAAATACAGGGATATTTTATAAAGCCGCGTCCCTAACGTCGGCATTTCGAGAGTAAACGAACGGTATAGGAACAATATTAGAAATTTGGCGTGAAAAAAAACAGACAGTGCAGAATTAAACAGTAGATTGTGTCGCGTTCTGGGCGCGGAGCTAGCCAAAGAGAAATAGAAGAGTAGGAAAACATGAAGAGGGACTTCTCAAATTGGCTCAGTTTCGCTAATTTGGCCTCAATTTTTTACATTTAAGAATGCGTTTGTTCTCTTTCTCGTCTGTTTAATAAATTTGGAAGTTCAAATAAACATTTGAACAAATGAGTGGATTAAGTGTACGTGTGTGGTGATGAGAAGGGATGGGGGGTATTTATGATATTTTAAGGGTTTCTGGCCATCGTGAATAAAATATGTTTTTTAGGACACTCACTTTGAGGGATCACTTGACCCTCCCAGCTGTCTTACTTATTCAAGTGGTTTCGCATTTCGTCATTTCTAATGTAGTGTGGTTCTGTCCTATGAGAAGGGGGTTATTTCTAATTTGTGGCAGTTCTGTGCTCTGGTTGATCTGCTGGTGACGAATTCCAATATGTTTGACTTCAAATTAATTCTTTAAACGTCTGGAGTTTCCCATTTTTGGCATACCCGTGATCGATAGGTTATTTTTAGTGACGCTTCAGAAATATGTTGTTTCGCATATTTAGTTTGAGGGGTCACTTGACCTACCCAGCTGTCTTACTTTTTCAGCTATTTAACATAAAAAATACCTAAAAATTAAACACACTTTAAATATTTAGTAAAAAAATTTAATATTAAATTTTCATCGTGTTCCTTTTATCTGCGTCGTTTTCCTCGAAATTTTGATCCCAGGTTGGCAACTATATTGCTCAGATACCCCCTGGGCGTAAATTTTACTTGAGGTAGCCCCCAAATTTCTTCTCTCGGCTTCTAATTTAGCGATTTTGATTTTAACGATGGTTATAGTCTCTGCATCCTCTGTACGTGTCATCTGAATATACATATTTTGTATCAGACCCCTAAGCGTAACTTTTAGTTTAACTAGCCCCATAATTATACATTTTTAGCGAGCAATTTTCTTAATTGAACGAATTTAGTTGTGCTAGTAGCTATAGTTTCTGCACCATTTGTACATGTCATCTGGTTATGCATCTTTGTTGTGACAGCTCTCTGAGAATAACTTTTACTTCAATTAGCCCCCCTCCCCAAATTTCCCATCTCACCTCCTAATTGAACGAATTTGCTTATGCTGATGGTTGTATCTGCACCATCCGTACGTCTCAGTTTGATACACATATTTGATGGATATATAATATACATGCGTTTTTTGTGTCAACTCCCTTAGCGTAAATTTTAGTTTAACTAGCCCCCACAATTTTACATCTCAGTTCCTAATTGAGCGTTTTTGACTCTGCTGGTGACTATATAGTCTGAGTATAATTTGTACATTTCACTTGGATACACATATTTTTGCGTCAACCCCTGGATGTAGCTTTCAGTTTAACTAGTCCTCACAATTTTACATATCTGCTCCTAATTGAACGATTTTGGTTCGGCGTGTGGTGTGCCGAATTAAATTAATTCAGCAAATGAAGCTGTAATTAAATCTCCCCCCCCCCGAATTGGAATTGGGGCTTAGAATTCCAGACCGGGCACACCTGTGACCCTTTGAATGTTAAAGACACCAGAGGTCACCAGAACAATGGACGTCGCGAATCCCGCGCCACCATGTCTGGAAAATTGACAGTTAAAAAGAAAGGCTAAGCTGGCATGAACCGCCTTGAGTGATCGCGTGGACGTTAGCTCCAGACGTGAGGGGAGTGTCCCCTAGACTTACTGGCACGAGTCTCCGGACAAATGAGACTCAAGAAAAATGACATCACGGATATTAAGATCCAATAAAAAAAAATAGAGAGTAAATTGTCCCCTGGTGGCTCTTTTTCTGAGGGCGACCGGAGCAGTTTTTTGAGAGACCAGTTAAGATCTGATTTTCGACAAGAGAGCTCGTCTTTTTGGAAAGAGAGTGCTTCTCGGGCATAGGCCCTGTATTATTGGCTTTTGAGCAGAAACCTTCTGCGATAGTTCCTGACCTAAGGACGGAACGGAAGAGAGATCGAGGGCCCAGTAGGACTCGATCCAGATAGACTACCGCTAGTCTAAAATTCAGACCACCCGGGTCTAGCATCGTCGTGACAGGACGTCACCGCATCGTGGACTTACGTCAGTTTCATCTTGAAACCTAGTTAGAGAATCACCTCTCATAGACTTTCCACGAGAAATTAATGAGGACATTTTCTTGAACACGTCAGAGTGACCTCAGCGGACTATTCGCCTCACTTCAGATTTGGATACCTTTGTAACCTAATTTGTATATTACCTAATTGCTGTAAATAAATAAAGAATTGAAGTCACTCGAGAGTTATTTGGCTGTGACTATAAAACCACGCTACCACTACGCCACAGCCATTTTGGTGGCAGCTGAGTTGGATAAATCGATCGTCAAATTAAAGACGACAGGCCCACACTTCATCAAGAAGTTGAAGCAAGTAAACAGACCGGACCACTGCGGACTGGAGCTGTAGGACATCCCGTCCAAGAGTTAAGAGGACATCCCGTCCAGGACTTTAAGAGGACATCCCGTCCAGGAGCGAGTGCCACATCCCTTCTGAAACCGTTGCGAGTCATCCTGTAGTGAAAGATTACGTCAGAGGAGACTGCATCATCATTGAGCTGAGTGACATCGACGCAGAACGAGGGTCTTCAGACAAGGTAAGCCTGACTCATTCTTTGGAGGCAAACAAAATTTTGGTAGAATTAGATTAATTTGTAATTTGTGAAAATTAGCTAATTTAATTAAGAACCAGATTAAATTGTTGTATGTGCGTAACTGTCAAACAGTATGCAAGTTTGAGGTCTAGGAAATTTTTAAAATATTCCAGTTTAGTAAACTATTTTTTTTGGCAAAATGTTATTATATATGTCTTACATTAATTTAAATTAATGCCATACAATCATATTGTATAGTGTTGGAAGTTGCATTTAAACTTAACTAAATTGTGGCATAAGAATCCGAATTATAATTAAATGACCAAGATAAAATCTTGTAAAGTGTTATTGCAACTAAGAGTTTTATTTAATGTAAATTGTATAACCATTGCTAGTCAGGAAATAGATGTGTTATTGTGTGTTATAATCCTTAGAGGCTTAGAGCTGTGGGGATAGTTAAGCCGTGCTAGACGCACCCCAGGCAGTTGCAATTGAAAGGAATTCTCCCCTTCTTCAGATGAGAGTCTTATTGTTAAGCTGGGAAGTAGGGAAGAGGGATTAGTGTATTGTGGGATAAATTATAGGTACTGTGTGTATTGACCTTTGGAAAGGGACGTTTTAAAAATTGGATTATTGTTATAATTAAAGCATTGTGTAGTGATTCCCCGTGAATTCACGAATTATTTGAAATGGCGTTTTTAAAAAGACATAAAAAAACTGACCTTCAAAGCCTCGTTGTAGAATTAGGTCTAGAGTTGGGAGATGACGAAAAAATAATTGACCTTGTAAAGAAAATTCAAGATAGTCCAGATTTTGACGAATCAGGTGTTAAGGCTATGTTAGAAACGATTATAGAGGAACGACAGTTAAATGAAGCCAGTAGGGAATCGGAATCGGTATCAGAAAAATTAAGAGAGGAACGGGCATACGAACTTGAAAAGTTGCGTTTGGCTCAAAGTGGGGAAACAATTAGCTTGGCCTCGTCGAGTCATGAGAGCGCGAGACCCCCTAGAAATCTAATATCTGTAATGCAGAAATATGAACCCGAAAAATCGGATATGGCTCTATTTCTGACGTTATTTGAGCGTCAAGCTCGTAAGAATGGGATCGATAAGGAGGAATGGGTAACTCAATTACTTAGTTTGATTCCGATTGAGATCGCCGAAATTATAATTAGGGAGCCCGAAGATAAAGTCGATGACTATGAACATATTAAGTCGGTACTGATGGAAAGATTTAAACTTAACTCAGAGACCCTTAGGACCAAATTCCAAACACATAAAAAACGAGAAGGAGAGCTCTGGAAAGACCTCGTTTTTGAGTTACGGGCATATCTCGAAGGATGGCTAAGAGAAATAGAGGTTCAGGATTTTGAATCTTTAAAAGAATTGATGGTGGCGGACCAAATAAAAAGACGCGTGTCGGCCGAAGTGAAAGAACACTTCATCGATAATTGGGGAACGGTTAACAGACCAAGCGAACTAGCAAAGAAATTAGATGATTACGAAGCAGCTAGACGTTTTCTAAAGAAACCCCAAATTTTTAAACCTCCCGAAAGGAAATTTGTAGACCGCCCAAAAACAACCGAACAAGCTGGGAAAAGGGTGGAAGTAAATAGGAACGTGCCTAAAAATGGGTCGAGTGTTAACCAAACAAATAACGATTGGAGAACGAGGGAATTCGAGCGGAAGAAAAGTGTAACGTGCTATCTCTGCAGGAAAATCGGACACATCAGTACGAACTGTACCGAATCAAAAAGGGGCGCGGAGATTGTAAATAATCTAGAGACGACCGACCATTTTAATGCTTCATTTAAACCCTATTTAAGCCGGGCGAAAGTGAATTCCATAGATACGCTTATACTTCGTGACAGCGGAAGTAGCATAGATCGTGCGTCCATCAAATTAGTAAAACCCGAAGATTTTACAGGGGAGACCGTGTGGGTAAAGCAACCCTTAGGAAATGATTTTATGTGTTTACCGCTAGCTCGTGTGATTTTGGAAAGCACTGAATTCGGAACCATTCGAACCAAAGCAGCCATCGTGGGCAAATCAGTAGAGATGAATCACTATCTGTTGGGGAACTCAAGTCAGGAATTAATCGACTCAAATAAGGATAACCCCCAAAGAATTAATGCTATGATTACGAGGAGTCAAAGCAAATCTAAACAAGCGACCGAAGAACCAAAAGGGAGCGCGGAAAGGGGAAATAAAGGAAATTTCGATGAAAAATTAAAATTGATTGAGTCAGAACCCGCAAATGTGGCGGAAAGTAAAGAATTAATTGAGGGGCTAGAAGAACCGATTGATTTACCTCCGGTTGTACCAAGCCCTACGCAAGAATTGATAAACGTAGACGCTACTGAATTCTTAGAGGAACAGAAAAAATGCCCAAATTTAAAGTCTCTCTGGGAAAAGGTAGAGCAAAATAAAACGTCGGAATTTGTAATTGAACGCGAATTACTGTTCAGAAAATCGACAGATCACCGAGGATTAGTTAGGAAACAGCTGTTGATTCCCACTAAGTATAGATCAAAAATATTAAGTCTTTGTCATGAAGGTTTTGGTTCGCACATGGGAACTACAAAGACCAAGGATAAGCTTTTGAGACACTATTTTTGGCCTCAATGCTTTAAAAACGTCGAAGAAATGGTAAAAACTTGTGATGCATGTCAGCGGGTGGGGAAATCATTAGAAAAGAAAAAAGCCCCACTTAAACTTGTGCCTGTGATTTCAGAAATATTTTCAAAAATAAACATAGATACCGTAGGGCCGCTGCCGGTATCTTCGAAAAATAATAGGTACCTCCTAACTTGTATTGACATAGCCTCTAAATATCCTGAAGCTATACCTTTATCTACGGTAAGCTCGCAGAACGTGACGGATGCTTTGTTGTTGTTATTTAGCCGCATTGGGTACCCAAGGGAAGTCCAATTGGACAATGGAAGCTATTTCACTAGCAACTTGACTACAACGTTCTTCGAAAAGTTTGGAGTGAAAACCACCCATAGTTCTATTTATCACCCCCAGTCAAATCCAGTCGAGAGATTTCACCGAACGATTAAAAGACTTTTGCGTGCAATGTGCGCCGAAACCGGTACTGAATGGGAGCGACATTTGCCCTCAGTCTTGCTGGCATTACGCAATGTCACCCACGAATCTACTGGATTTAGTCCCTCCGAGTTAATTCACGGCAGGAACCTTCGGACACCGGGGACTCTATTGTTCGAGCAATGGGCGCGTGAGCCGATAACAGATGATGTGGTCACGGATTATGTATTTGACCTTTTAAACCGATTAAGGCATTGTCAGCAGCTGGCTTCCGAAACGGAGACAGATAACAAAATAAAACGAAAGGAGTATTATGATAAGGGTTCCGTTAAAATAGAATTTAAGGCAGGGAATCAGGTTTTGATTTTAGCGACGCACCGGCCGAATAAATTAGCCGTTAAGTGGATAGGTCCCGGGACTATTGAGAGACAATTATCCGAGACAAATTACACTGTAAGGATGCCAGGGAAATCTGAAAAGGTACAAGTGTACCACGTAAATTTATTAAAACCATATCACCAGCGCGTGGAGTGCGTGAATGTTTTAATAAGCGAAAATGTTGCAGAGTTGAGGAAATTGTTGAAATCGCATGAAAATCTATTTTCAAATGATCCAGGCAGAACGCATTTAATAGAGCACGATATCGAACTTATAAGTAATAAACCCGTGCGCTCTAAACCGTATAGGACGTCCCCGAGACAGAACGATATTGTGAAACGGGAGATTAAGAGAATGCTGGAATTAAAAATCATTGAGATTGGGGAGTCGGATTCCCATAATCCTAGTGGAAAGTCCAGGGAAGGACCCGAGATTATGTGTCGATTACAGGCGGTTAAATTCAATTATTCGCACAGAATATTATCCGCTACCTAACATGGATGATAGGATAGAGAAGGTGTCGTCAGCAAAGTTCATTACGGTAATTGATCTGACCAAGGGGTACTGGCAGATCCCCTTAAGCCCTAAAGCTCAAAGGTTAGCCGCGTTCGTCACGACCTTCGGAACGTACCGACCGTTAGTGCTTCCGTTCGGTTTAGTCAACGCCCCCTATTGTTTCTCCAAGTTCATGGCACAATTGTTACAGGGTTGTGAGGAGTTTTGTGTTCCATACCTGGACGACGTTGCCATTTTCTCAGAGACCTGGGATGAACATTTAAAACACCTGGATGTTGTTTTGAGGAAAATCGCTTCTGCCAAACTAACGATAAAACCTTCCAAATGCAAATTTGGACAGAGTTGTGTTAAATACTTAGGACACATGGTAGGGAACGGTCAAAGGACGCCGACCGAGGCGAAAATTAAAGCGGTGTTAGATTTTCGGACGCCCCGAAATAAAACCCAAATCAGGCAGTTTTTAGGCCTTAGTGGTTATTACGCACGCTATATACGTAATTACGCAATTATTGCCGAACCTCTGACTCGGGCACTGAAAGGAAAGAACAGGAAAGAGGAGGTAGTATGGACGGAAGAGTGCGAGCGCGCTTTTAACGAGCTTAAATCAAAACTGACAGAAAAGCCTGTGTTATACGCACCCGATTTCACTAAGGAGTTTATCCTTCAAACTGACGCGTCCTTAAAAGGGCTGGGCGTAATAATGGCTCAGAAGGGGGCGGATAATACTGACCACCCAATATTATATTTGAGTAGGAAATTTACGACAACGGAACAAAGGTTTGGAACCACGGAGAAGGAATGCGCAGGCATAATTTTTGCAATAAAAAAGCTGCGACATTACCTTGATGGTCAAAAGTTCACAATCGAAACCGATCATAACCCATTAGTGTTCCTTAAGACAAATTCTGGTCAGAACCCTAGATTGATGAGATGGGCCCTAGCTCTACAGCCTTTTAACTATCAGATAATTCACCGGGCTGGAAAGGATATCGGACATGCAGACTGTCTGAGCAGAATGCTGCCAGATTAGAAAAAACTGTATTACATTGTGCTGTATATATTTTTATAATTTTTGTAGGAATTGTGCTGTATATATTTTTATAATTTTTGTAGGAATTGTGTTATGTATATATTAATTTTTTTTGTTTTATTTTAATCCTTGTTGCCTCCAATGATGTTGTCAGGTGAACCATGTCTAACCCTTTGCCTTACAGATTTTGCCTGCTAGACAAAATCTCCCTAAGGGGGGAGGGATTGTGCCGAATTAAATTAATTCAGCAAATGAAGCTGTAATTAAATCTCCCCCCCCCCCCCGAATTGGAATTGGGGCTTAGAATTCCAGACCGGGCACACCTGTGACCCTTTGAATGTTAAAGACACCAGAGGTCACCAGAACAATGGACGTCGCGAATCCCGCGCCACCATGTCTGGAAAATTGACAGTTAAAAAGAAAGGCTAAGCTGGCATGAACCGCCTTGAGTGATCGCGTGGACGTTAGCTCCAGACGTGAGGGGAGTGTCCCCTAGACTTACTGGCACGAGTCTCCGGACAAATGAGACTCAAGAAAAATGACATCACGGATATTAAGATCCAATAAAAAAAATAGAGAGTAAATTGTCCCCTGGTGGCTCTTTTTCTGAGGGCGACCGGAGCAGTTTTTTGAGAGACCAGTTAAGATCTGATCTTCGACAAGAGAGCTCGTCTTTTTGGAAAGAGCGTGCTTCTCGGGCATAGGCCCTGTATTATTGGCTTTTGAGCAGAAACCTTCTGCGATAGTTCCTGACCTAAGGACGGAACGGAAGAGAGATCGAGGGCCCAGTAGGACTCGATCCAGATAGACTACCGCTAGTCTAAAATTCAGACCACCCGGGTCTAGCATCGTCGTGACAGGACGTCACCGCATCGTGGACTTACGTCAGTTTCATCTTGAAACCCAGTTAGAGAATCACCTCTCATAGACTTTCCACGAGAAATTAATGTGAACATTTTCTTGAACACGTCAGAGTGACCTCAGCGGACTATTCGCCTCACTTCAGATTTGGATACCTTTGTAACCTAATTTGTATATTACCTAATTGCTGTAAATAAATAAAGAATTGAAGTCACTCGATAGTTATTTGGCTGTGACTATAAAACCACGCTACCACTACGCCACAGTGGCTATAGTCTATCCACCATTTGTACATGTCACATGGATAACTTTCACGTGGCAAATCCCTGAGCGTAACTCTTATTTTGGTTTCCCCCCCCCCCCCCCCCCAATTTTCCATCTCGCCTACTAATCCACCGATTTTGATTTTATTAGTGGCTATAGTCTCTGAACCATCAGTATACGTATCATCAGAATATGCATATATTTTTAGTCAACTCCCTGGGCATAACTTTTAGTTTAACTAGCCCCTACAATTTTACTTTAATGTAAATTAGGACTATGTAATGTTTTTCCACTAGGAAGGATACGTTCCATGTGTCCAGGATCTTTATGAACACGCGAGCAGATGGGAGGTACGTTATTTTACTTAATACATCCGTCGTTTATATTTTTAATACATATATATATATATGTATTATATATATATATATATATATATATATATATATATATATTTCAGTCCATCTTATCATTTTTGCTATAGAGAACATTTTCACTTAATGATTAATCTCAGGTATATATAATACAAGTAAAATAAAAATTTAATTATATATATTACTAATATATAGGCATAAATACATAGATCAGCGCCTCCCTCTACATGTCACTCACGAGCCGCCACTGTATTTATCGCGCCCAAACCGGGCATGTGGCTATTCCCACGCAACAGAGGGCAAGAAGGACACTTACTCTCCCATAGATGACTCATTAGACATGTTAGCTAATCGATATTGAAAGCCTCATCCTTCAGTTTGTCACCATGAATAAAGCTCTATAGGCGCCCATTGGAGAGGGCAAGGGTGCACTTGTTCTCCCCTAGGACATTCAAGATTACAAATGTAGATTTCAAGCTTGTCGATATTGTAGGTATCATCATATAGTTTGCACCCCTAGAAAAATTATATTTCCGCTTTGTCATGGGCGCCCATAGGAGAGCGCAAGGAAGGCATTTACCCTCCCCTGGAAGTTTAAAGTCACAAATGTAAACATTAAGCTAGTCAATTTTTTTACGTTATTTTTTTTAGTTTGATCACAGCAGAAAAAAAAAATTAGCATCCTTTAATCCCACTTCTTTTAATCAAGATCTACTCCCTCCTGCAATTACCACACTGTGTTTCTTATCGTACAATATTTTTGACATTATATATATATATATTATAAATATTTTGTACATTAATATTTGACTTTATATATATATATATTGTATATATATGTATGTATGTGTGTGTGTATATTTTCAATATCAAAATCGCGCATAGACGAATTGAACTGTAAATTCCCGCATGTAGAAAATAAAGAACTCTATTCATTCATCTGCAGCCACACATCTACGGACGTAACACAAAAAGACAAAAAGAAAAAAAAAAGTGAAACTAAATCTGTCGGAAAGGCTGAGTCTGCTGAAATTCGTGCCTGACGTGTCTATCACCTAGTATTTTGGAGGGAGTTCGTTGCAGAGACTAGGCGCTCGTCAATATTACGTGGTGTTTCGACGGGAGTTCGTTGCGGAGACTAGGATCTCGTCAATCAGTCCAATTTCAATACTGCCCTGTAAATGTAAGCCTTTTCTGCCGATGCCCCTTCGTTAGCATAGGTGCAGTGACCATCCGTCTGCTTCAGAGGCTCATACGCAGCAGAGTTAGCTGAAATGTCGTTTGAGGCCCAAGTCCCCTAGTTCATTCGGCCATTGAGTTGCTCCACTGTACTCGGCGGTCGGCCCTCACGAACCTTCGGAGACGACGTTCACCTCTCACAACAATTGCGCGTGCTGCTCTGCAGCTTCCTACTCCGCTTATTCGCAATGGTGCCATTTCTCCACTGACGATACTCTTTAACCATTGCAGCACACAAAAATTCACAAACTGCGCTGTTTCGGAAATACTGCCATCCTTGGTTCGAAACCCGATAATTATCCCTTTTTCCAAATCTGATAAATCGCTCCTTTTAGCCATGACAGTAACGAGTGATCGAGTGATATGTTTTCAGAATGCCTACACCACACCTTATATACCCACAAAGCGAGCTCACGACACGTGTATTCTTTCATTGGCTACGCGCTGTTGAAATCAAAATGGGAGGTGGTCACAATAATGTGACTCCACCCTATATGTTGCTTTGTGGCGTATTTCTTCTCACATCCAGCTTGCTCTCATTCCTGCTTCTTTTAATCCAAGATATCCTGTCCGGTAAATACTTCAAAAACATCTTTCGACTTAAAAGCAATCTTAATAGGATATGCAGATTTTAAATCAAAAATCATAAACAAGCTACAAATATTTTTATTTTATATCAGTGGCGGTGGAGCCATAAGGTACAGGGGGCAGCTGCCACCTCAAAATTCTGAGCTGAACGCAATACCCCTCCTAAAATCTTATTATATATAGTGCTAAAATTTATAGATGCTCCTCCCTACAAAAAATAGTAAAAACACCAAGAAAAATTGAGATGCCACACAACTTGTTTCTGGGGAAACTGTGAGGACGATTAAGAAGAAAGACAAAAAGTAAACGGAATAACAATCAAATTGGATAAGTATAAAACCCAGGAAATAATTGCCCTGCATCGTCGCTCTCCAAAACGCATTGTACTTTTTAAACATAAAGTAATTTTTAGCTGATTCTCACGAGTCTGGTAGCACAGCTCAAACTACGTCTACGTCTTTAAAACCGTTGTGTTCCTCCATATTGACTGCTCGAGAAAATTCTATTCAAAGTATCCTTTCCAATTATAAAGTTCTCAAAGAATTAGAGCGATTTTCGAAAGAAAATTCTAATGTAGGCTGACAAACCACAGGACTTTTGCAGGTGAGGGTCTCTAAAATTTGCGTTAGTATGCGTAACAAAAAAAAAATGGTTCTTGCAACCCCCCCCCCCTCCCTCCCTAAGATCCATTCGTTCCGATGTCTTTGTTTTATATAAACATTATCTAACATCTAACTCGTTCACACGAGAAAGTTACCATAATCGTTTTCGTAATATTTGTGTTGTCAGATATGAACACTGCTTATAAAATTAAGATAATATATTTTAACTATTTAAATAACAATTATGTTTTAACTATTTAAATAACAATTATATTTTTATACAGGGAAGCTGGAAAAGGTGGTACGGTGTGGTGTCATCCCATGGGCGCTCATAAGGGAGAGCAAGGGGGCACTTACCCCTCCATGGACACTCATAATCACAAAAGTGAACAAATATTTTCAACATGAAAAAAAAAAGAACATTTTCTCAAAAATATCTTGAGTTTCCCCCCCCCCCCCCCCCCTCCTGAAAAAGGTTCTATAGGCGCCCACGTCGCAAATCTTCCACGCCAAACTTAAATCATGCTTTTTTTAGTAGTTTTTCTGTTATAGACCAAATATAAATATTTGTATCTTTAATCACAAGCTCTTGCTCAATAATCATTAGTTAATCGATTGATTCTGGTCACTCATAAATGAGCTAGTTAATACTCTTAAAAGGAATCATTCACTTTGCTAATTTTGCTGTTTCAATGAATTTGGTGCTGCCATCTGTTGATAATAGTTCTATATTAAATCGTTAAAGATTAAGTTTACCGTATTGTAGTATTACCGTATTACCTACAACTGGTATTTAAAATAAATTTAATTAGCTTTCCATTCATTCACATTTTTAATCAATTTTTCACAAATTCTAAAGAAACTGTTTTAAGTTAATGAAGTATATTTATGACACTAATAAGTCACCCACGCAAACAATTCCATTGCGGAGAGAAATAATGATGGATCTACGTAGCAACTCCATCTATCTTAGAGTTGAGCAGTATCGAAAATACATGTATTGTAAATAGATTTGTATTTTGTATTTTAAACTAATATAACTAAAGTATTTTGGCAATGTACATTTTAAAAGTATTTTGTATTTTTAAAATACTCAAAATACATCTTTTCAGATGTCTAGCTATCCTGTTTAAACCCCAAATGAAAGATTCGCAAAAGAGAAAACGGCTATCTGTATTTTGTTTAGTCATTGAATTTGTTTCCAGGAGTTAATCTAATCATCCTTTTTCAATGTGACACTAATAAAGGTGTTAATTAATGAGATGTTTGGCATCTGTGGTGGCCTCTGAAAAATATAGATTTTGTTATAGTTTCTGTCTACTCTACAGAATATGTTGGATTTATATAATATTATTGAGGAGAGTACATGGCTCCTTTCTGTCTGTGTATATAAAGGAAAGGGTCAAGAAGAAAAACTGAAGTTATATTCTTTGTGAAAAGAGAAACAGGTATTCCGAGCTCTGCTATGCATTGCATTCCTTTTTTTTTTTTTTTTTAAGTAAATTAAAGAGATGCAATGCAGTTAGTTATTGCAAAGATACAAGAAATTATGGAATATACTTATGTTCGTGACGAAAACGTATCAAGGGTATTATGATGTGCACGGTGTCGGAAACCCAGGCCACCCGACTCGCTCTAAGCAACTCGCCATGAGCAACAAATTGAGTGGCCGGGATGTGCACGGTGTTGTTAAGACCCAGACCGTCCGACCTACGAGAAAGGTGTAAGGTAATTATTGAGATGGCCAGGAAGAGTCATCAATTTAGAACGGAACACAGTGAGAGAGGCATCCAGACTCCGCAGGGATCGTACCCTCCTTCCCCTACCACCAACCTCTCGAAAGGACTTACGGACCCACATGTTTAACGTGATCATACTCCGCGTGAACACGGCGGCAGTTTTGATAGCGGAGGGAATCGAACACCCGATCCTACCGAGTGCAATTCCCAAGCTCTAACCACTGGGCTACCGCGCTCGCGGGATGTGCACAGTGTGAAAAGCCCAGACCACACGACTGATCCGAGGGCTTACAGTGGCTGTTTGTGTGCCGGAGATGTGCACGGTGTTGAGTATTCGATCGAGAATGTTTTAAAGTAGTATCTATTGAGAATAATGGAAAAGTTAAGGCGGAATGCTAATTATGCAAACCAAAATGTGCTGATAAAGACATAAATGGGACTTTCGAAGCTACAATAAATTTTGAAACTCTTCTAAAGGTAAGATCTTTATTAAGTATTTTTGCTAGTCCCTTGCCATACGTCTAATCGAAGTTGCGCTATAAAGAATGTTTCCTTGAAACATCTATTTCTCGGGATCTGCTATGGATAGATCTCGGATGATGACTAATTTGGAGTTAACAGCATATTCCGGAGGGAGTTGGTGGTTCACTAAGGATTTTCACTTCCGGTTAAAAAATTTCATTTTACTTGAAACGTACATATCTCAAAATTGACTATAGGTAGAGCTTAGATGATAATTAACACGAATCCGCACATTAAAATCTGAAGAAGGCTGGGTGGTTCACTAAAACTTTTTCACTTCCGCTTTCTTTCCATTTTTGGTTCCAAAATTTGACTTCAAATATGTATTTCTCAGAATTGCCTATAGGTGGAGATAATGACTGATATGGATTCAACAATAAATTGTGGAGGGGGTTAAGAGACTCGCAGAAGATTTCCACTTTCCGTTCTGTTGATGTCACTTCGGATTCAAAAATTTACATTTTATTGAAACATCATTTTTTTAAATATGCTATAAACATAGCTTAGATGATGACTGATATATGGATTCAGCATCACATTTAGGAACGGTTGAATTCCCTAAGAATTTCCACTTCTAGTTAAAAGATTAACTGGAAATTTTTTTCTCAAGATTAGATAGAGATAGAGCTGAGATGAAGAATAAAATGAATTCAGCATTAAATTCGGGAGGAGATTGGGAGCTCACAAAAGATTTCTAATTTTGTTTTGTTTTTGTTTTTTCACTTACGATTGATAAAATTTCCTTGAAACATTTGTTTCTAAGGATTGGCTATACATACAGCAGATGATGACTAATATGGATTCAGCGTTGAAATCTAGCGCAGTTAGAAGGTTCACTATGAATTTCCATTTTCGGTTTTGTAGATGCCACTTACTGTTTTACCGAAACTACGAAATGACTACGAAATTAAATATGTATGCAAAAGAGAATTAAAATTCGCAATGCTTCCGTTAAAAATGATGTATGCCATTTGCCCCATACGAAGGTTTATTCATAACGCTTTCCAACATAGTTGTAAAATGTTCATGCCTTTATTCATTCTGTCTGTCTGTTCGTTCGCACGATAACTGCCTCAAAAATGACTTTATCAAAATGAAACTTTAGTATGTTGTTGAGACGATCTGTGGGACATATGGGAATGCAAAAGAATAATATCATCCAATTAGTTTTGGATTGAACCCGGGCTCAAAAAATGAAATACATTGAACCCTATGGGACCTAATTTTTCAAACATTTTTTAAACGGAGTTAAAATTCACAAATTGCTTTGAAAATTTTAGGAAATATTCAAATTATCACTTAAAATGTATAAAAGAAATTTAATCAAAATATGTAAAATAGTTTTTAAAATAAAAATTGAAACCATAATTACACTCATATTATAAGAAGAAGAGATCACGTGAAAAGATCATATGAAGAGATCACGTGACTCATTGCAAAATAAAATATGGCATCCATTTTTTTTTTGCTTAGTGAAAATTGTGATTTGTAAGGAACGTTTATATTTATATTTAGTGTTGCATCCGTCCTAAAACCGCTTTATTTTTGCATATTATCTACGTATCTGAATTCTGTGTCAACGCAATTACAATATTTTATATTTTAAATTATCAGTAAACTGTGATTATTTCTGCAACGAAACCTATTTTTAACGTATACAGAATGCAAACAAGTCAAGCGATTGTAAGATGAGTTGTATAAGAATTGCTGAATTTTTTTAACGCAAAATTATTTAGCTGTGCAGTCTGGAATATAAGTGATATGAATGAAGTATTCATTGATTTTACAGAGGAGCAGACGATTTTATAGCATTCCCTTTTTTAATGAAGTTTTATGTTTCAAAGTAAAATAAATTATTGTAGTACTGTGATAATTTTAAAAATATCACCCATGAATGTATCACATTTTAGAGATGTTTAAATAAAATTGCATTTCATTTGGAAAGTGTTTCACAATCAATGCTTTATGCATGAATAATCTTTCTTGTTTTTTATTATATATATTTATTATAAAATGTGTTATCCCATTGATTCATTTATTTTCTTTATTTCACATTATTACCTTGGAGATCTAAAATTTCAAAGAGTTTAGTTTTTTAAGCCACACTTTTTCAATGCATTCTAAAATTCCAATGTAAATATTTAACAAATATAAGGTTTATTTCCAAAAAAATGTACAAACAAATATTGCATTGAAAATTCATTCCAGTACACATGAATGTTTAATTTTTTAATATACTTTGTATTTTGAAAGTACATGCATTTTGTATTTGGAATTTTTTTAATTTGAAAAGTATTTTGTATTTAATATTTTATGCCCTAAAACTTATGTATTTTATGTTTTGTATCGAAAATGCATTTTCAATGTATTTTGCCCAACTCTTTATATGACTTTAAAAATTCTGAAGAGTTTATTTAATTAATACTATATTATACCACAATAGCTAATTTAATTATTCTAAAAATGTATTTACGTACATTCACAGGAGTATGTGTAAATATAAAAATAGATACTCCCTGTCCTTGACTGTTAACTTATTACCATACCTTAAAAAATAAATAAATTTACTTACCGGTAAAATATTAATGCTTACCATAAAACAACTAACAAAAAATAAACCTCTATCTTTATTGAGATGAACTTTTAAAATAATCCAACATGTGCTTTTGGACTTATGTCCTACTAATAAAATGGTGCGACTTTCGGTCAAAAGTCGTGCATTGATTAATATTTCTCGAATTTCAAAATCTCCCTAATTAACTGAAAATTCTTGAAGCTTCAGAAAACTGCCATATGATTCAATAGAAAGTTCCTTTTTAGTATTACCGTTTTATTTGCGAGCGACACACCAATCTCTTAGATATAAATGGCTGAAACAGTTAGATGATTTTTCTGTTCTTAGTTCGTTACAACAGCTGTTTTATCAACAAATTACTTTAAATTAACTGTTCGTTTCCGCTTTGTGCCGGTTCCATTTAACACACAGGGGAAATAATATAAATTTCCTATATTTTTGGACGGGACTAAAAATACTTTCCGCTTATGATAGTGTTCCTTTTCAAGCAGGTTTGACTGTATCAAATTACCTTTTCAAACGTCTATGCATGTTTGAGTTCATTTTTCGAAGGTGTCATTGTCAGTTTCCTGCATTTTCTTCGTCTCATTCGAAACAAGGAACTATCACGTCAAATAGAGAGATTTAATTATGCATCATTGTGTCTTTCTAAATAGTCAGCGCTTTCTTTGTCATTTATATCTTTCACTTTAACTTTCTCTTCGTCAGTCACTGGACTTCAGGAATCCAGATAAATGTAATGCAGATAAGGCAAGTCTCAGTCATTTATTTGTAGAGAACACACAGCTTTAAGGATTAATGGGTAGGTAGGATCCCTATAATTAAATTAATATAACAACGCATACAGAAACATCACATTTATGCGGTTGTATGAAACAAAATTTAATGTGTATTGGTAATGATATCAGAAGGAACAGCTACATAAACTCTTCAACAAAAGTATTTGATTAGCAATAGCATAAAATGTTGATTAAAAGTATCAACTGGTTCCAAAAGGATAGCACCAGCAAAGCAGGAACTCGTCTGGCCATAAATAGTTACGTACATCACGTGATCCAGGAAGAAAATCGTTGCTAAACGAAAATTAAAAAAGAAATAGACGAGAAAACCGTAAGAGGGAAGCAAAGTAATAATAGAAAAACTCAAAACAGTTTCTTAGTGAATAAATTACGATTTTAAGAATCCTACGATAAAATAAAGATTACAAAAGTAAGCGATCTCATGTTCTTGTGAGGGCTGATACTATGATTTGTCTTTATAATGCTTTTGTTAAACCTATTTTAGAATATTGCTTTATGATCCGGGATCCTATTTGCATCTGCATTCTCAACAAATCGAAGTAGTCCAAAATACATTTTTACATACTATTAATTGCAGAATTTCTGGTTATTATCCACATGACATGCTTACTAGTCAACTTAAGCAAAAATATAATGTAATATCTCTTAAAAACTACAGAAAATGGTCTTACTTCTTGTTTTACTATAAAGTTTTAAATAATACTATCTATTGTCCTATTTTACTTTCTTGCTTAGCCTATACCTGTTACTACCATTAGGCGCATGGCGAATATATATATATATATATATATGCACTAGGCGAATGAATATATATATATATATATATATATGTATTTCACATTATTACTATTAAACACAATTACATTAAGAGCTTTTCTGTCTATAAATTTGTTGCTCTTTTTAATACATATTGCGCTGATATTAATATTTTTATCTTGACTCCTACCAATTTAAAAAAGTGCCTGTTTTAATCCACTTGACGTGTTTACTGTTTAGTACATATTCTGATATTTTATGCTATACATTTATGTTTCGTGGTTACTGTAATTGGTTTTTATCTGTTGTTTTATCGAATTGAATAAATAAATAGGGAAATAAATGGTTACGAAAGGTACATAAGCAACATCATCAACTAAATTAAAAAACACTAGATCCTGAAGTGTTTGAATGCCTGCTTCCTAAACTAAAATTCTACAGCAGATAAAAAACATTTGCAATTTTTCAATTATCGAAGTTATTAAGCGTGCCTAAAATAAAATACTACTGTAAAATAATTAAAATTTTACGTAAAAAGTTTCACTTCAGCATGAATGTGATTTTATGACTTCTTTATTTTACTAATAATTAATAATATTTACTAAATGTAAATATTATTTATTAGGAATTTGAAATGACTGTTCAGGGTATTTGAATATTCGAGATACAATTAATATTCATATCCGATATTTAAATTCGAGAAAAATATTATTCGTTCATCTCTGTTAATAACCTTAATCTCATTAAAGCTCATATCTCATCCGAGATATGAACCTTGAATCTCGACCTTGCTAGTCGACGCTCTTTAGCCATTGAGCTGCTGCGATGATATTTCTATCTTTTACGTATCGAAAGTAGACCTATAGGACCAACATTTAACTGCAACCTGTTCGTTAAAAGCTAAATTCTCAATAAACGATTTTAGGGTTTCAGAATTGTGTGCATAATTGATTATCTTAATTACATGTGGAAGTAATGTAATGAATGTCATTTGAAATATAATAAATAAGCATGTTAAATGACCAATTTTCCTTTTTCTCCTCTAAACTTAGCTCACAATAATTGTTGCCATTCTTTATTTCTTTCTAAACAGCTCTTGTCTCTTTCACAACAATATTTAATAGTGTTGTCAATGACCCTCCTTACTATACTTTGCTCGGTATAAAGTTGACCTCCTCAATTATCTTAATTGACTTTTATCTTGTAATTCCATTTTCCAGCTCTACGATTTAATTAGTCTGTAAATAAGCAGTTGTATACTTCTTGCCACTTTCTCAGTTGTCACTCATGAATATGTGTTATTTACAGTGATGACAGTTTTTAGTTTACGAAAGTCGACAGTTCAATACAAAAGTCTGAATATGCAAAAAAAAAAAAAGTTTGTAGACGTAGTGGCAAACTCCCTAATAGACCTGCCTAAGGGTGGAAAATTTTATAACTTTGAAAATAGAGACAGATGAGTAAAAACCATGTTTTAATTAGAAAATAAAAATGCACAGAATAAAATTAAAATGAAGTAAGCAATAGCGCAACTGGGAATTTTAGTCCCTTAAGCAAAATATTTGAAAGCCCTTCCACCGTTAGGTTTTCCAAAACTAAAACTTTGGGAACAAAATTTTATTTTTGGCTGCCCATATTAAAAGTATTTAAGAAAATGCTTATATTTTAGAAGGCTGAAATTTGGAGGGGGAGGGGGGAATTAGTCATTCCAACCAAAAATTTTGTTTTGGGAAACTATGTCCTCAAAATAAAACATTTTAAGACAATGCTTTTCCTTTGACGGTAATTTTATCAGAGGTAGTTGGATGAACATTATTTTGAAATATGTTAAAATAGAAGAAACTATACACTGCTTCAGCTTATATTAAGAAACCGTTAGAATGTTAGACCATTTACACTTTGTGTGCTATTCCTCGCAGTGAAGTAGCGTTAAACGCACGCACAGGGGTCTCGTCCTGGATCCCGCCTCGTGCTTGGGCCCCGCGTTATTCAAACTTTGAGAAACATTTTTATTTATATTTTACAAACAATATATATTTTGTGTAAAATTATTTTCGTATTTATAATAAAAATAGGTTTATTTAATCATAATTCACTGAATACGTATAGCTGTTGCGCCTCAAATATACCAACCCGCTTTGGGCCCTAAACGTCTCTTAATTACACTGAATACCAGTTACGCCACTGGAAATAATCAAACGCGTGTATGAAAAGATTTTGAAGACTGATCACTAGTTAAAGAGAGAACTGAACTAAGCAGCTGTAAGTGTCAAAACAATGCGGCAATTTGATTCAAATTAAATAAGCATGTTTTAATCTGTTAACAGAATATGATTAGCATTAAACACCAAAAATACCTCTCTTGTTACAGGAAAAGTCGGTAAAATACAAAGGAAAGGAGGTGATAAATATATTTTTCGAGAAAAAGAAAAACAGTAGGACTTGACTTGGGTGAAGTTATAATAGGACTTTTCAAATATATGTAAGGTGGAACTCATTGGCGCCATTGGGCAGCTAATCTGGTACAAATCTCTGAAAAATCTCTACGAATCAACGAGAGCCACAACAAACGCAATAAAACTGGGAATCGGCTCGAAAACTGATAAAAGAAATATGCATGTGATATAGCCAGATACCTTTGCAATTCATTAGGTTTATCTAATTGTGCAATTTAAATGGTTGAGTTAGAGATTTTCACCAAAACATTATGCATAGCTGGACTGACGACTTTGGAGAACCTTTTAAACAGTGAGTTTTTAAGGCTCCACATAAAAATAACCTTGCTACATAGTACATTTTTCATAGGATATGACAGGAGTTTCATGAAAATTTGAGGGGAAAGAGGTAAGTGTGTACTTTATTTCTCCTATGACACATTACATATATAAAGGGAAATGTGAATGGGTAAAAAATGCAAAACAAACTAGGTGATTCCACATGCTCCTGAATACAAGCTTTTTTTTCGTTTTTTTTTTTACACATTCATACTTGTGGGCAGGATATCTCCCCAAAAATGGAGCGTATTAAATGAAATTGAGGGCAATTCATTAAATGGTTTTGAATTTTCAGGGAAATCGCAGCAAGGAAAATATTTCGACAATCAAAACACATCAGTATAAAAAATATGGTTTGGGCAGCACGCGACTTTTCCTATATAAAGCCAATGGAGTAGCGTCATGGAGCGTGACGGAGCAATCTTTCCAATGCGCTGAACAAGAAATGAATGTTGCACTAAACATACTTTTGGATAAAGGCCAAAGATTATGTTTTTAACGATTTCCTTAACTTTAGGTGTTTTTCTGAATGACAATGTATTTCGATTTCGCGCAAATCTAGCTTAATAATCAGAAATATTGCTGGCATCCACTAAATAATATAGACTATATATTAAATGGTTTTAATCATCAGAAAATACTGATTTTTACCAATGTTAAGGTAATTTTCGTTAAGTAAGCGTCATTTTTTCCAAGTTGACGGCATTTTTAAAAAGTCGCCAAGTTGGCTATACTTCGTAAGATTTAAAGCCAAGGTCAAGCTATTTAAAGATACTTGCTAATTATTTTAATTTTATATAACTTTTCAATAAATTTATCTAGAAACGTGTTATATCATGAGAACGGTTCATATTAACGTTCTAAAGTGGATACCCTTCGTTTTCTAATGATACATTGTGTAAGAAATTATTTATTTAACATTATTGTAGATCCGGAATTTTAAATGAGTTTTCAAAAATCGAAAATTGGGAGGGGGGGGGGGTCTTCCGAACATCTGATCGCGTTTAAAATCAGGTTTCCAGTATTCACTTATTGTAAAAGTCGTACTAATATCTTTTTCGAATCGCTCTACTCGTTCGTGAAATACCCCTTACACACACACGAACACACACACGAACATGCATGCATACACCAACAGACATCACCTCAAAAAAGTTCGATTCGTTTTCAAGGTTGCTTGAAACGTGTTCTTCCGCCGAAAACTCGAATTCGAATTTCGACTCCTTCACAATACTTTTCCTATATATTATACTATGTATATAGGAAAAGTTTCCTATATATTATACTATGTATATAGGAAAAGTTAAAATACTTCTCCTAAAATATGTTACAAAAATAGCCATTTCATATGCACATTTTTACTTGAAAGTAAATTCGTCCTGTGATACTAACAGACGCTGTTTTCAAGATTTTCTAATGGAACGAAAAAGGAATGGACATCCTTATTTAAGAGTTATCGCAAGCTATTCTCGAGATATTCGATATTTTACTTACACATGCAGTTTGATATCCCTGGTCAATATTGGGTATGAATATTATTATCAGTAACAAAAAAAAGTCTATTTATTTTCCAGTAATAACAAAGGTCTAGTCTGTTATGTTTTACACATTATCTAGATAAGCCAACGGCCGTACCGTGCTGAAAACACCGGTTCTCGTTAGATCACCGAAGTCAGGCAGCATCGGGCGCGGTTAGTACTTGGGTGGGTGACCACCTGGGAACACCGCGTGCTGTTGGCACATTTCGGGCCCGGTAGCTCGGTGGTTTGCGCGCTGGATTTGCACGCTGCCACAACTGCCGCCGTGTTCATGCGGAGTACGATCACGTTAAACATGTGGGTCCGTAAGTCCTTCCGAGAGGTTGGTGGTAGGGGAAGGAGGGTACGGTCCCTGTGGATGCCTCCCCCACTGGGTTCCGGTCTAAATTGGGTGGCACTTCCCGGTCGTCCAAATCGTTACCTTAAACCTTTCTGGTAAGTCGGACGATCTGGGTCTCAACAACATTATCTAGATATGTTAATATGTAGGGAATGCCATGTGTGCATTAGATTCTTTGCTGTTGTCTTGTAGGACAAATACCTATGATCTAATAACTATGATCTATTTGAAAGCGAAAATGCTGACTGCATAATTTTAGACCGAGTTTCTTTCTTTAATTAGTTTGACAGATTTTATATTTAAATATTTATATGAATTGAATTGTCATACATCTTCGCTTCAAATCAAATTGATCAAATTGAAAAATGCCTAGCTAATAATGAAAATCGCTTGCCACCACAAATACTGGGATTCATATTTTCGGGCATGAATTTACATAATAAATATATGCATGTTCGCGATTTGGTCTTGTTAATGTTTTACATATCAGCTAAGATAACGTGCCCGTCAAATTAAAAAGAAAACTCATGACTTTAGAGTATTTTTAACATCGATAAGAAGTTTTTAAACGGTAAAGAAAACAGTAGCGTAGCGGAAACGTACAGGACCTTCACGGTGAACAATTTATGGCCTCATAAAAAGTCATGAAGCCACTGAGGGGGGAATAACGTGGGGTCCTCGAAACTGTAATTCCGCCACTGAAGTGAAGGCAATTCCAAAGTCATCGCGCACTCGCACGTATTTCGTCTCGACCTGGGCCCCGCATTTTTCTAACTTTAAGAGCCATTTTTATTAACACTTTACAGCATAGTTGAAAAAAGTTTATGACTTTGTTCATTCTGTCTGTCTGTCTGTCCGTTCGCACGATAACTGCCGTAAAAATCACTTTATCAAAATGAAATTTTAGTATGTTGCTAAGACGGTCTGTGGGACACACAGGAACGTAAATGAATAATATCACCCAATTAGTTTTGGATTGAAACCGGATTGAAAACATGAAATGCATTCAACCCTATGGTACCTAATTTTTCAAACATTTTTCAAGCGAAGTTAAAATTCACAAATTGCTTCGAAAATTTTAGGAAATATTCAAATTATCTCGTAATATATATAAAAAAAAATTTCAGCAAAATATGTTTTTTAAATAAAAATTAAAATAATAATGACACCCATATAATATAAAGAGATTACGTGACCCACTTCAAAATAAAATATAGTATCCATATTTTTTTCAGAGTAAAAATCATGATTTTTAAAGATCTTTTATATTTATATTTAGTGTTGCATCCGTTCTAAAACAGCTTTATTTTTGCGTATTTTCTGTGTATCTATATTTTGCGTCAACGCAATTACAATATTTTTTAGTTTAAATGATCATCAAACTGATTATTTCACCAACAAAGCCTAATTTTAATAGATGTAGAATGTAAACAAGTGATTGTAAGACGAATAATGATATGTATAAGAATTGCTGGATTTTTTTCAAGCAAAATTATTTTACTCTGGAGTCTGGAATAAAAGTGTATGGATGAAATATTCACAGCTTTTACCAGACGATTTATATTTCGATGACGTCATTCGAAAAAATTCTTTTACATAGAGAGCCAGACGCTTTATATTTCAATGACGTCATTTGAATAAAATTCATTTTTTTCGATGAAGTTTTAAGTTTTCAAGTAAAATAAATTATTGTAGTTCTGTGATAATTAAGAAAATATCGCCGCTGAATGTATCGCATTTTTGAGATGTTTAAATAAAATTGCAGTTGGAAAATGTCTCATAATCAATGTTTTATACATGATTGATGTTTCTTGTTTATATTTAGCAAGCAGCGGATATTTTAAGTTAAAAGTATTTTATATTTATCATAATCAATTAAAAATACCGCTTAGTCAGCTTGTCGGTAAATCCGCTTATGCCTTATAGTTTTTACAGTTTACTATTATAAAATGTAATACTTCATTTTTAACACTTTGCAACATAGTTGAAAAGTGTTTATGACTTTGTTCATTCATTCTGTCTGTCTGTCTGTCCGTTACCACGATAACTGCCGTAAAAATGACTTAATCAAAATGAAATTTTAGTATGTTGTTCAGACGGTCTGTAGGACCTATGGGAATATAAAGGAATAATATCACCCAATTAGTTTTGGATTGAACCCGGGTTGAAAAAATGAAATACGTTGAGCCCTATGGGACCTAATTTTTCAAACATTTTTTAAGCGGATTTAAAATTCACAAATTGCTTCGAAATTTATAGGTAATATTCAAATTGTTCCATAAAATATATAAAAAAAAATTCAGCGAAATATATTCAGTAGTTTTTTAAATAAAAATTAAAATAATAATAACACCTCTTATATGAAACGATCACGTGACCATGATATGAAAGTATCACGTGATCCACTTCAAAATGATATATGGCATCCATCTTGTCTCAAAATCGTGATTTTTAAAGTTCTTTTTATTTCATATTGAGTGTTGTATCCGTCCTAAAACCACTTTATTTTGATTTAAATTCTGTGCATCTACATACTAAATCAACGCAATTACAATATATATGAGTTTAAATGCTCATCCAAATTTGATTATTTCTGCAACGAAGCCTATTTTTAACACTTTACAACAAAGTTGAAAAGTGTTTATGACTTTGTTCATTCTGTCTGTCTGTCTGTCTGTCTGTTCGTTAGCACGATAACTGCCGTAAAAATGACTTAATCAAAATGAAATTTTAGTATGTTGTTCAGACGGTCTGTAGGACCTATGGGAATATAAATAAATAATATCACGCAATTAGTTTTGGATTGAACCCGGGTTGAAAAAATGAAATACATTGAACCCAATGGGACCAAATTTTTCAAACATTTTTTAAGCGGATTTAAAATTCACAAATTGCTTCGAAAATTTTAGGTAATATTCAAATTGTTCCATAAAACATATAAAAAAAAATTCAGCGAAATATATTCAGTAGTTTTTTAAATTAAAATTAAAATAATAATTACACCCCTTACATGAAGCGATCACGTGACCATGATATGAAACGATCACGTGACCAACTTCAAAATATAATACGGCATCCATCTTGTCTCAAAATCGTCATTTTTAAAGTTCTTTTTAATTCATATTGAGTGTTGTATTCGTCGTAAAACCTCTTTATTTTCGCTTAAATTCTGTGCATCTACATACTGAAACAACGCAATGACAATATATTTGAGTTTAAATGAGCATCCAACTTTGATTATTTCTCTAACGGAGCCTATTTTTCACGTATGTGAAATGTAAACAGCAAAATATGTAGGATGAGTTGTATAGGAATTGCTGTATTTTTTTAATGCAAAAGAATTTAGCTCATGGAGTCTGCATAGCTGAAATGAAAGAAATATTCATTGACTTTACCGAGAGAAGGACGATTTTTTGCGATGAAGTTTTAAGCATAGAGTTAAATTACTTATAGCTCCATGGTCTTAATTTTTAAATAAAACAAATTATTATAGTATTGTGATGAATGACATGAATGGGAAATTATTTATGAATGAAATGCTGCTTTTTTAGAGAGAGCCAGGCGTGTTATTTTTTCTATGACGTCATTTGAATGAATTTCAGTTGTTTTCGATGAAGTTTTTAAATATAATAAATTATCGTGGTATTATGATAATTCTAAAATTGTTACCGAGTAATATATCACATTTTAGAGATGTTTAAACCAGGCAATTTATATTTCAATGCCGTCATTTGAATGAAGTTCATTTTTTTGGATGAATGTTTAAGTTTTCAACTATAATAAATCAATGTAGTATTGTGAGAAGTTTTAAAATATTACCGAGGAATGTATTGCATTTTAGATATGTTTAAATAAAATTGCATTGAAGTTGGAAAGTGTTTCTTAATCAATGCTTTAAGCATGATTGATCTTTCTTGTTCACTTATGTAAAATGTAAACAGCAAAATATGTAGGATGAGTTGTATAGGAATTGCTGTATTTTTTTAACGCAAAAGAATTTAGCTCATGGAGTCTGCATAGCTGATATGAAAGAAATATTCATTGACTTTACCGAGAGAAGGACGATTTTTTGCGATGAAGTTTTAAGCATAGAGTTAAATTACTCCATGGTCTTAATTTTTAAATAAAATAAATTATTATAGTATTGTGATGAATGACATGAATGGGAAATTATTTCTGATTGAAATGCTGCTTTTTTAGAGAGAGCCAGCGTGTTATTAACACTTTACAACAAAGTTGAAAAGTGTTTATGACTTTGTTCATTCTGTCTGTCTGTCTGTCTGTCTGTCTGTCTATCCGTTAGCACGATAACTGCCGTAAAAATGAGTTTATCAAAATAAAATTTTAGTATGTTGTTCAGACGGTCTGTAGGACCTATGGGAATATAAATAAATAATATCACCCAATTAGTTTTTTATTGAACCCGGGTTGAAAAAATGAAATACATTGAACCCTATGGGACCTAATTTTTCAAACATTTTTTAAGTAAATTTAAAATTCACGAATTGCTTCGAAATTTTTAGGAAATATTCACATTATCCCATAGAATATATAAAAAAAAATTCAGTAAAATATGTTAAGTAGTTTTTTAATTAAAAAAATTATTTAATATAGGGAAAAAAAACAAATTCAATTAAATTCTGACTTTGGGATATCTTCCAGAAAGAAAAGAGAGAGATATTATATAATAAATATCTCTCCATTTGTTTAAACGTTTTGCATATGGGAGTGGCTTCATATTTTAAAATAAATTTGGTAGATAACAATTTTTCATTTTTTTTAAATTTTATATAACTCTTCATGATAAATTTAATTGATGGCATTTTAAATGCACTTTCCTACGTCCTAGAGAGTTAAAATTTGGTACACAGCTTAAATTTGTTGAACATTTTATTCGACAAAAATTTGATGGATCTTTAAATATAGATCATACATTTTTTTCGAAATGGCCTGAAAATAATCCCCGTTCACTTCTATAAATCATTGGTGTAATATTGTTAAAAATTCTGATGTGGACAGCACATGTCTTTCCCTGCAGACTCATATTCGTTCTCTTTATTTATTCAATGATAATTTGAGTTTATCTGCACAACATAAGTATTTTAAATGACATTGAATTTGCACGTTAAACTTAAATTAAGTTCTCATTTGATAGCTGAACTTATTGTCAAAGGTGGCGTAGCGAAAACGCGAAAAAACTAGAATATCTCAAGAACGGCTAGTCCTAGAGTAATGGGGTTAGTCTTATTCTTTTTGTTGTCAAAAATCATATATAAAATAGGAATTTAATTGATATAATTGAGCACACGTAGTCTTTTATTTTTATATATAACGATTTTTGCTGGCCATTTCGCAAAAATAGCCCGTTCCTTTTTCCCGAATCATAGTAGAATAACCTACAAATGATTTATATACAAAATTTTGTTAAATTTGGTATATAAATCACTTGTAGGTTATTGAAATATTATACTCCAAATTTTGTTACATTTGGTTCATTAGTTTTTAGCTAGAGTGGATAAAGGCAATTTCTGCGGCCATTTCGCAAAGAAGGCAGATTCTTTTATTACGAATCGTACTATAATCTAATGAACATCAGGATTTCCCACAAAAAACATACCTACCAAATTGTATGAAATTCGGTCCATTAGTTTTTCAATTAGAGTGGATGTAATATCCACACAGACACACAGAAACATACACAGATACACCCTTACACACACAGACGTCTTCCTAAAAGTAGTTTTTTCGTGTTCTAGAAGTCCCAAAACGTGTAGATACTTTGAAAATTCGAGTTCCGATCTTCGGCACGATTCCAATACTTTGAGTACATACACATACACATATATATTATCTGTGTATTATCTGTGTATCTAAATTCCGTGCCTATGCAATTACAATAGTTGTGATTTTAAATGATCCCTAAACTTTTATTATTTCTTCAAGGAAGCCTAATTTTAACATATGCAGAATGCAAATATCTCAAGGGATTGTAAGATGAATTACATAAGAATTGCTGAATTTTTTTCACACAAAATTATTTAGCTCTGGAGTCTGGAATACAAGTTATATGAATGAAATATTCATTGATTTTGCATAAAGAATCAGATGATTTATATTTCGATACAGTTTTAAATATTTAAGTATAATAAATTACTGTAGTACTGTGATAATGTAAAAGATATTACCACTGAATGAATCACATTTTAGAAATTTTTAAATGAAATTACATTTCAGTTGGAAAGTGTTTCATAATCAATGCTTATGCATGATTGATCTTTCTTGTTTTTTCTATGACGTCATTTGAATGAATTTCAGTTGTTTTCGATGAAGTTTTTAAATATAATAAATTATCGTGGTATTATAATAATTCTAAAATTATTATAGAGTAATATATCACATTTTAGAGATGTTTAAGCCAGGCAATTTATATTTCAATGCCGTCATTTGAATGAAGTTCATTTTTTTCGATGAAGGTTTAAGTTTTCAAATATAATAAATCAATGTTGTATTGTGAGAAGTTTTAAAATATTATCGAGGAATGTATTGCATTTTAGACATGTTTAAATAAAATTGCATTGCTGTTGGAAAGTGTTTCATAATCAATGCTTTAAGCATGATTGATCTTTCTTGTTCATTAGCTGAGCTAAGTTTGACTATAAAAGATTTATCCGACAAATCTTAAGCGCGGAATAAAAATCACACATACCCTCGTTATTTCCCTCACCCGCTGTCTTTCAGGTTCTTTTTTATGTTTTGTTTTAATGGTATTTTTTCAGTCCTTGAAAAGTGTTCTTTTGTCGGTCATTGTACATTATAGTTCTGGATGCGTGGGCTGCAGCCAGATACAGGTCTGACTCATTCATTTGTGAAAACAGCGCTAATAAAAGGCCGGCTTCCTCGAGTGCGACCGTTAGATGAGGGGCAATTTATGTTTATGCAATTTAGATTCGGAATGGCATACACAACAGCCATAAATGAGTTTCGCGGCTTCTGGCGCTAGAGATAATTTTAATGATTTTTTAAAGATCTACAGGAAGTGGGGAATGTAGTGAACATTTTTGTTATTAGGATCGCGCATTGCTGGTTAAAGTTGTGCTGCTGATTAAAGTTGCATTGTTGGCTAAAATTGAGTTGGAGTTACCTGACTAAATTTTAAATATAAACGCAGTTAAAATTGCCTTTGTTAAGCAAAAGATCACAACTTAAAAGTGGAATTACTGGGAGGTAAATTCCCACCGGTTTGCAAATTGGAACAAGCTAGAATGCTGAAAACTACGAACCCGGCCCAACTGATATTTTTTCTCATCACAAGCCACATAAATCATGGGTCCTTTTACTATGAATATAATTTGTACTTTCATCATTTTAACAGTTATTTTTGATGGAGCGCTACAGCCCAGTGATTAGCGCGTGGGAATTGCACTCGGTTGGCCCGAGTTCGATTCCCGCCACTGCCCAAACTGCCGTCGTATCCACGCGGAGTACGATCACACGTTAAACATGTGGGTTCGTAAGTCCTTCCGGGAGGTTGGTGGTAGGGAAAGGAGGGTACTGCCCCTGTGGATGCCTGCCCCACTGCTGAGTTTCGGTCTAAATTGGGTGGCACTTCCCTCCCGTCCAAACAGATACCTTATACCTTTCTGGTAGGTCAGACGGTCTGCGTCGAAGAAGAAGTTATTTTTGGTACTTCATGTTCACTTCAAATAGGTCAAATTGTCCCCTATATATCCAAATTGCCGCCTGTGAGATGTACGCCCTACGCTAAGAATCACAGGCTTAGATGAGTAGTGATATGAATTTAACATCAAATTCTGTCACATCTATTTTTCAAGCTTGGATATAAAGCTTAAATGATAATTGATATGAATTCAGCATCAAATTTTGGAGTAAGTAGGGTGGTTTATTAAAAATTTTTACTTCAGGTTCTTTTCCACTTTTAGTTCAAAAAAATTTCTTGAAACATCTATTTCTCAGGATTGGCTATAGATGACTGATATTTATTTAACATCAAATTCATGCGAGGTTAAAGAGACTCGTTGAGGATTTTCACTTCCTGTCCTAAAGATGCCACTTCCGAGTCAAAAATTTGCCTTTTCCTTGCAACATTTATTTTTCAGTATCGGCTGTATAAGGCTTAGATAATGACTGATATGGATTTAGCCTCAAATTCTGGAGGGGGTTGAGGATTTCTACTTCGAGTTCTACCCAATTACGGTTCAAAATTTTTCACTTCCCTTGAAGCATCTATTTTTTACAATCGAGCTTAGATGATGACTGATATGGATTTAGCATTAAGATTTTAAGGGGTTAGAGAAATTCACTAAGGGCTTTAAACATCTGGTTTCAAATTTTTCCATGAAACGTATATTATTTTTCTTCATAATTATCTGTAGAGTATAAATAAAGATTAGATGGTGCATGATATGGATTCAGCATCAATTTCTGGTAGGGGTAGGCAGAATTATATTGGGAGTGATTTTCGGCCTGGGCGATTTTAAGTTTGAGGTGTTCGATGGAGGCCCGGACCATCAAGTTACTGTATGATAAGGTCCCTATTTAATACATGAACTGGACCAGTCAGAAACGCATGGATATTCCCGGCCAGTGATTGTGATTGGATGAGTATGTTCATTTGAATATTCTCTATGTTGATTGAAATGCTCGCAAACCAAAGTGGTCCCTACACCCAAGTTTGGACTGACCCATCGCCCGATAGGCCAGTCCAAACTTGGGTGTTGGGGTTACTGCCACACTAAGGATTTCCATTTCCGGGTCTAGAGATGACACTTCCGTTTAAAAAGTTTACATTTTCCTTGCATCATCTATTTATCAGGATTGGCTATAGATACAGCTTAGATAATGCCTTTCAATGAATGCAGTATGCATTTATAAGGGATAGGGGTTCACTTCCTCTTCCGTTTCTGAGGATGTCACTTTCGTTTTTTTCCGAAAATTCATATGACTGTGCGAAATAATTGGAAGAAAGAGTATAAAATGCTTAATATTACCATCGAAAATGATATATACACACCTCTTGCGAGACATGGATTTAAGATATTAAAAAAAAGTAAAATGCGAGGAAAATCTTATGAGGGAGGCGGCAGTTTAAGGCCATTTCTCGATCATTTGTCCCGGACATCCCTGGGTCTTAATCCGGTCTGGCATATATACACACAAACATGTTCCTTTATTATGTAAGATACTTTCATTCAACTAGTATATTGTGACCAACAATTGCGGATTTTAAAATTGTATGTATGTGGGGGGTAGGGAGGGAAGTCAAATGACTATCGAAAATTCAAGATGGCCGCCTGTTACTAAGGAAATAATTTATTGGGCTCGGGTCGGGCGTTAGAGGCCATCATTTTCAGGATGATCAAACTAGGGGAAGACCCTCAATTTGTTAAATATTTTTTTATTCTAAAATCGAAACACAATTATAAAAAAATAAATATGTTAAAAATTGTTGCAAAAATGGTAATGTTAAATGAACTTTTCTTTAAAAGACGAATGACATGATTCACAGAACAAAAACATATAGAGAGATTGAAGATTGTACCTTTTCGAAACAAAATGGAGAAAAAACATAAAACAAAATTAAATATGCACACTACTATCAAAACTGTAAAAGCTTTTTAAATATTTAAAGTGCAGTACGGGATAGAAAAGCGTAATTAGAGTCGGTGGGGAAAGTCTTGTTGTCCATTTCAGAATTTTGTTAGTAATAAATATTTGTTTATAGGAAAGTTATATGTTGGAAACAGAAGATATATTATAACTAATAGTAACGCTAACTATACATAAACAATAAATTCACAAAGAGGTGAACTTATTAACAAATCTTTTCAGTCATTTCCGGCAAAAGGACGTTCTAGCATACCATGTTTACAACCATGGTATTTATTCTTTTGATTTTGTTTTCGACGTCGCTCTTTACTTCACGCTTCATGTTGCTCATGCTGCATAAATAAATGTGTTAACATATCTTTACAACTTCCTTTTACTAGAGAAACATTCTGGTCAGGTCCGATGACTCACCTTTGTTAGTCCCACCCATCTGTATGTTGGCCCTTCTATCAGACCGAATGTTGAAAAGGACCGTGAAACACTATAGCATCCGGTGATGCTGAAATGAGAATGCTGCGCCGAAAAACCAGTTTCTGTGGGGGCAATACATCGTGATCTCAGCATCACACGCCGAGGTTTTCTTTATTGTGTTTAACACCTTCCTGAGCAGGAACACATATCGAAAAACGAATGTGCATCTGTAAATGGTTTTATAAACAGAGAGGAACGTCGCAATGTTTTATAAAGTATGATCTACGGCCCACTGGAGGTAAGGTCTAGTATATGGCAAGGGCCTAGAGCACCACCAACACTTTAACTAAATGAACTAAAGAATTAAGAGATAATTATTTTATACTTTTAATTAAAACACAATTTTTTAAATATTTCAATTTCATATAATTTCCATTATATGTATGCGTAAAGACAATTAGACTTAAACATAAAATAAGAGATTGTTCAAGACCTTGACAGGAGCGTCATTTCATCATATTCTAGGAGGGGGGGGGGGGCAAAATTCAATCATGAATTTTTTTTGTGACTATTTTTAACACTCGTAACCTTTTTCAACGTCATTGAACTACTGAATTGTTTCAAAGATTATAAAGAGTCAATATTCACATTGGCGCATGAGCTTTATATGGTTTGTTAAACTTTGTACTATGTTCCTAAAAACCTATGTTAAAGTAAAATATTTTTTTTTTAAACATACAGTTTCTTTTCTAATTATTCAAGTGTATATTACTTCGATAAAAAACATAAATAATAAATTTAAATTTATGTTTTTTAAACTTCTTATGAATTCAGGATTTACGCGAAGATTAAAATAAATCACTTCTTCAAAAGCGCAGTGTCGGTATGTCAGAGCACCAAATGGAACCCCGAGGGCTGAAAAAAACTGTTTTTACTAATTCGACTATGCTGAATTCAAATCTAAAATTAGTTTTCCAAATTAACACTTGGATCTGGAAAAATGGCTTCTCAAAGTTTGGCCTTATTTGCGTTTACAATCTCAGGCGGATGGCATTGCCACAACATGATGTAAAGGAAAACTATTCAGCTCATGGAGTTAAAGATGAAACCACCTCCATGATGCAGCTGAATAAGGAAGTTTATATTGAGAGGTCATCCCAATTTAAAAATTCAGAATATGAATATTTAAACAATGGAGATAGGGAAACTTACTTCCTGCTTTAACTTCAAATTCACGTTTTAAATAATGTAAGTAGACAAGAAAGGAAAGTTCTACAACAGAGGCGGAGAAGCGTGGAGGAGTGGCAACGTAGGAAGTGGCAACGGTATTGTTTTCGTAGAAGACTAGATTTTTTAATTAATTTTATTAAACTAATGAGTTTTGAGATAAAGGGGGTGGCAATGCCTGGAGTTCTACGGCAGAAGATGAGCAGATCCTCTGCTCCGTCAGCGCCGCATAGAGAAGGGGTACAAGATTTATTTGGAACGAAGGAACTTTGGATTTTTTTTTAAAGATCCAAAGATACTTTTTAAGCGGTTAAAACACCTGGAATTCTACGGCAGAGGCGGAACAGATCCTACCTGCTCTTCCAGCGCCACCTAGCGGTGGAAAGGAGTACTGGATTTATTTAGAACGACGGAACTTTGAATTTGTTTTAAAGATCCAAAGAACTTTTTAAGCGGTGGCAATACCTGGAATTCTGCGGCAGAGATGGGGCAGATCCCATCTGCTCTTCCAGCGCCACCTTGCGGTGGAATGGCATACTAGCTGAAATTGGACTTTTAATCTTTTAATCTAATCCCATGTATTGCAGGGAAAGTTTTTACTTTCCCTGCAATACATGGTAATGTATAGGGAAAGTATTGGAATCATGCCGAAAATCGCAACTCGAGTTTTCGACGGATTTACACGTTTCGAGACCCCTAGAATACGAAAAAACTATTTTTAGCGTGACGTCTGTGTGTGTGTCTGTCTGTGTGTCTGTCTGTCTGTCTGTCTGTGCAGATTTTGTATCCACTCTAACTAAAAAACTAATGGACCGAATTTCATAAAATTTGGTAGATAAGTCACTTGTGGGCGAATCTGGTGCAGATTAGTTTTGGGTACGATTCGGGATTAAAGAACCCGCCGTTTTTTGCGAAATGACCCGCAAAAGCTTGTATCCACTCTAGCTAAAAAACCAATGGACCGAATTTCACAAAATTGGGTAGATAAATCACTTGTGGGACACCCTGGTGCTGATTAGATTTTGGTACGATTTTGGAAAAAATAACTTGCCTTTTTTTGCAAATCTAAATTCGCCAAAATCTAAAATAAAAACTACGTATGATCAAATATATCCATTAAAGGATTGTTTAATACGTAATTTTAAACGAAGAAAAGAATAAGACCAACCCCATTACACTAGGACTAGCCGTTCTCGAGATATTTTAGTTTTTTCATATTTTCTCTACGCCACCTTTGAAAATAAGTCCAGTTATCAAATGTGAACGAAAATTGAATTAAAAGTGAATTAAATTTAATTAAAATAAAGAGAACGTGAATATAAGTCTGCAAGGAAAGTCATGTGTCACATTAGATTTTTAAAGATGGAACTTTCAAAGATTAAAAAAAAAACGCGCACAATCTTTTTCTATGATAATTGAGAATCTGATTGAGGCATTTTTTAAATGCGAGTATTGTTACCCTCCATTCTCCCCCCCCCCCCCCCCCATGTAATAGAATGAGGTATGGGGACTAAATAGGGAACTTCAATTTCTTTTACTGGAAACCACTACCACATAAAGGATTGGGAAATAGGGCTGAAGTAAGAAATTTTAATGAAATGTGAAAATGTAGAGCACAGAAAAAGAAAGAAATGGAATAATCTTTCATACATTTAGAAATATAAAAATGTTACTGATAGAAATATTTCAAAGATGTTATCCTAAAAATTATAAGTGTGATTTTCACTTTCTGAAAATTAACAAGTGTGAATTTCTATCATATGAAAATAGCAAATGTAGATTTTCTACTTTCAAATATTTACAAATGTGAACTTTACCGCTACAAAAATTTACAAATGCGAATTTCAACTTAAAAAAAATTAACAAATATGAATTTCAACTTTTCAAAAACAACTGTGTCTATTTTCGTATGGAAAATAACATACACATGTTAAATGTGTGTTATTTTCTTTCAAAAATTAACAAATGTAATTTTCAATGTTTCAAAAACTAACAAATGTAATTTTGTATTAAGTAAAATTTAATGCAAGTCATTTTACATCGAGTAAAATTTAACACATAAAACTTTTAAAGGGGTGGTAACGCCTACTAAGGTGGTCGTATGATACACATGACCAGCACATTCTGGTGAAATTGAGAACTAGGGTAGTTTTTAAGGATAGGACTTTATATTTTTAGGTGAATGCCTTGTTTAGAAGATTTTAAAGGGCTGGTAACGTTTAAAGTGGCAATATGTGTGGCACACATCAGTACCATATAGAGGTAGAAATGAATACTTGAGTAATTTTTAAAGACGGAACTTTAGATTATTTAGGTAAACGGCATATTTAGAAGCTTGTAAAGAAATGAGAAACGCTTGAAATGGTAGTATGTGTGTTACACATCAGCGCCACATAGCGGTAGAAATGAATGCTACGGTAGTTTTTAAAGATGGGTCTTTGAATTTTTTAGCTAAATTCAGTATGTGGTACCTTTTTAAGTACTGGAAACACCAGTTGAGGGGATTTAGAGGAAATTCATCACCGACATCTAGAGGTGAAATGCCGAACTAGGCTAATATTTTTACGAAGGGATTTTAGATGTTTTAACTAAATGAAATGTTTTGAAACTTTTAGAAGGGATGGAAACGTATGCTAAGGCGTCATGTGTAATACACATGACCGATACATAGCGGTGAAATGGAGAACTAAAGTAGTTCTTTAAGGATATGATTTAATTTTTTTTTATAAATACGATTTCTACTAACTGTTAAAGAGGTGGAAACAAATAGTGGGGGGAGGGGAGTATGTACGATGCACGTAGCCGACACCTAGCGATGAAATGGAGAACAAGGGTAGTTTTCTTAGGATATGACTTAAAATGTTTTTAAAGTAAATAGAGTGTTTAGAAACATTTGAAGGGCTGTTAACGTATGAGAAGGCAAGATCCACACATAACCGATACATAGCAGCGAAATGGAAAACTTGGCTTTTTTTAAGGATGGGACTTTAAAATTTTTAGGCAAATGGGTTGGATAGTAACTTTTAAAGGGTTGAAAATGCCTAATAATTTGGTATGGAATAAATACAACACCGACACTAAGTATTGATATGGAGAACTAGGGTAGTTTTTAAAGATAAGACTTTTAGCTAAATGCAGTATAACTTTTAAAGGGGGTGGAAACACCTACTGAGACGATATGTGCGATACACCTGACTGGTACATAACGTTAAAAAGGCGGTATGGAACTAATTTCTAAGGATGGGACTTTAAAATCTTTAGGCAATTGAGCTATAAATTAACTTTTAAGTTTTGGAAATGCCTAATGGGGTGGTATGGAATGAATACAATGCCTATTGAGACAGTATGCGTGATACACATGACCGTCACCTAGCGGTGGAAAAGGGCACACTAACCTAATATTTCAAGATGGGACTTTAAAATTTTAGGTTTTTACATTTAAAGAGGTGGTGGACACCCATGCAGAGACGCTGTGTGTGATACACATGAGCTACACATAGCATCGAAATAAGGAACAAAGGTAGTTTTCTAAGGATGGGACTTTATATTTTTTATCTAAATGAGATGTTTTGCAACTTTTAAAGGGGGGAAATGCTTACTGAGACGGTATGAAATAAATCCAACACCGCTACATAGTGCTGTAAAAAGGCTGCTATCATAATTTTTAAAGTGCCTAATGAGGCGATATGGAATGAATCAATCACCGTCACATAGTGGTGAAATAGAGAACTAGGAGAGCTTTTAAGGACAGGACATTAGCTTTCTTAGCTAAATGGGGTATATAATAACTTTCAACGGACTGGAAACGTCTATTGAGGCGGTATGTGTGATACCACATGACCGGTAAATAATACCAAAATGGAGAACTACAGATTATTTTTAAGGGGTGGACTTTAGAATTTTTTAGGTAAATGAGATTTGTACTAACTTTGAAACGGGTGACCGCGCTTGAAGTGGCAATATGTGTGATAGACATCATCGCCTCATAGCGCTGGAAGGAAATACTAGGGTAACTTTTAGGGGAACTTCGAGAATTTTTTAGCTAAATGGGAATTTCTACTTACTTGTATAAAGGGATGTAAACGCATACTGTCTGTAACTTTAAACTCCTGTAACTATAAACTCTTGTAATTTTAGTGCCTATCTAATTACTCTTGGGGTTAAATTTTTCCTCGTATCTAATCTTGTTAAGGCTGCATGATCAGTAATTACTGTCACTGGTTTGTCCGAAAAATACTCCTTAAATTTTGTACTGCTAATATGATTTCTAAAATTTCCTCTTTTGTCGTTATATAATTTCGTTCGGCAGCGTTCAGTATCCTCGACATATACGCTACTGGTTGTCCTCCCTGTGACAAAACTGCTCCTACCCCAAATTTAGTGCAATCTGAGAATATTGTGACTGCCTCCTCTTAGTTGGGGTATTTCAACACTAGTGTTCTATTAAGCCATTTTTAATGCTTCAAATACTCTATCTATGTTTCCTCTGTCCACTTGAATTTTTTCCCCATTGTTTTCTCAGTACATATAATGGTTCTGCTTTTTCCAAACACACTGGTATAAATATACTGTAGTATGAGCATAGTCCTAAAAAGGATGCTAATTATTTCGTTGTTCTTGGCGTAGAAAATTTTTAACTGCTTCCCATTTTTTATTCGTCTGTTTCAATTCCCTATGTTATTTTATATCCTGGATATTTAAGCGCTTTCCTGACAAATTTACATTTTTGTTTGTTTACCGTAGTCCTGCATCTTGTAGTATTTTAAATACTTCTGTTAGATCGTGTAAAGATTTTGATAAAAATTTGATCTAACAATTATGTCATCCACGTATACTGGTGCGCCGCAAAACCCAAATGCTATTCTACAAAACTCATATGTCCCATATTTTGTTCTGAACGTGGTCTTCTGAATATACTCAGTATTCGGAGCTATCTGATGGTATCTTACTGTTAGATCCAACGTTGTCATGAATCTGGTCGACTTTAAATTCTGCAGGATTTCCTTAATTACTGGCGTGTTATAAGCTGAATATGCCATATTTGCGTTTAGCTTTCTATAATCTACAGCGAATCTCCACGCTTTTGGATTTGTTATTGGTAGGTTTCCTTTCTTACGGCATAACACTACATTACTTGCGTACTGACTTATGATCGGTTTAATAATGTTTTCTTTTAACATTTCATCAATGTGTTTTTAAATAATATTATTTTTATTCTTATCATATCTAAATGTCTGAGCTTTCACCAGTAATTCATTTCCCGTATCGATTGAATGCGTTATGAAACGCATGAGCCCTGATTTCCCATAAAATAGGGTTGGGAAAACTTGAATAATTTCTTTCAATCTTGATATTTCCAAATCTATTTGGATATCCTGCTTCTGTTTAATTCCGCTCATGGAAACTCAAACACGGCTGTGATCATACAGGGGAATGAAGATTCAAGGAGAAAAGTGAAATGGGTGCTTCTACTCAGCAGGCGGGCGGTTGAATGACGGTAAGATGACCGAAGAGGCTGAAGAGCAACAGGCGGTCGGGTCGGACACACGAAGAGGAATTACAAGGGATATCGGAGATCGTCGAAGGCAGACACCCATGGAAAGGCCCGGATTGGTCAACAGCAGGTCTTGTAGACTATTAAATCGAAACATTCTAACATTCGAACAGACGTCTCGATAAAAAACACAATACGTAATTTTTAAAAAATACTTCTCATTTGCGCCGAAGGCGTGAATATATCAATTTATAAGGTCATATTTTTTAGGGTTGCCCGACTAGTAATTTTTGAATACGGAATTTTGTTTTGTGCTCCGAGGGCAAACGCGTCCTACACGTTTAAGATTCCATCACCAACTGAACTATGCATTTTTTCATAAGCGAACTACAAAAGTGTAAGTGCGCTCTCGCGTGGCGTAATAAAAATAGCTCCAGTAGATTTCAATATAAAATATACATTCGGGTTAACGCCCTAAGCGCAAGAAATATATTATAACGCCAATGATTATTGACACAGACAGAAAGACTCCAGGTGTCGAAGGGAAACATTTGGTGAGATATCAATTTGGAATAAAAAACAAGAACAGAATTCTGAAAAATTATTCTCTTTGGAAATCTTGTGCCCAAGGAATGCAATAGTAGTTTGCAAAAACTAGCATTTCTGGAGTTTTAATCTTGAGTTATGTTTATCTGAACAAATGAAAAGTTTTTCTAGTTTTTGCAAATTAGAGTCCATATCTATGAATAGATGTCGTCAAGATAACAGAGAATAAGATCCTGCTCTAATGGAGCTAGGATAATAGTCTAATGGCTCACTATGTCACTATGGATATAGTCACTATGGATAATAGTCTAATGAATGCTTGACAGCTTGTATTCAGGCCAAACGGAAGACATAAAAATTCGTAGTGTTTACTTTCAGTGGCGAACTCTAAGCGATGAGTGTCATCCAGGTATATCTTGATTTGATGGAATCCAGAAGAAAGATCCAAAGATGAAAAGTAATGTTCATTACCCAACGTCTCAATAGCTTCTGTCATATTGGGTAATGGAAAAACAGTTTGAATGGCTTTAAAGTTTAATTTCCTGAAATCTACGCAGAATCTATATGAGCCATCGGCCTTTTTGACTAGTAAAACTGGTCAACTATATGGAGATGTTGATTTTTGCTTTAAACATTTCCTCAATTTGAGCATCTCTCTTCTGTCTAAGGTGTATGGGTGTCCTTTATGTTTTACACTTGACAGGTACATTATCCATTAATGTTACTCTATGTAGGATAGTGTCAGATCCAAGCAAGTCAGACATATTAAAAGCAAATACGTGTCTGTACTTTAATAAAAGTTCCTTGAGTTTTTTTTAACATGTCTTTGGTACTTTATCTAAATTAAAATATGATAGAAATGTGTCCTGATCCATTTGTATGCTTGATCCTTTTTCATCTACTGCGGTATAGGCATGTCAATATGATCTTGAGGAATTGATTCAATGTAACCCAATTTTTGGCCTTTGTTTATGATAGCTGATTCTTATGATAAGTTCATTATTTGTACTGGGGTACCAGACACATATATGGGATTGTATTTATTAGATTGTGTTTTTATGGGATTGTATTTTAGATTTTGCAGCAACTAAAGGTTTGTCTGTATCCATATTAAATGAGTGTTCAAAAATTACAAGGTTCGCGACTTTCAATTCTGTTTTTAGATTTCCAAACACGAACTTTTATGACAAGGGTGGTATTCGAATTTTTTGTGTGGCAAATATTGGTGTAGGTTCGATGTATGCCAAATTATTTGTCACAGTTCTTACACGTGTTTCTTCATGATTATTTTGTTCAATTGATCTTTTGTTGCAATTTATAATAAAATTTCTGCTAGAGAGGAAATCCATTACAAAGATTCCTTTATAATTTTGTGATATAGGTTGTCGTGTCAAATGGTAGGTAATTTTGTACTCTGTTCCATTTACTATGGTTGGAAGTACCACTTTTTCTGTTAACTGCATGGTATCTCCTGTAACCAAAGATATAGTTAACTGAGTTGAGTTTATTTGTACTGCAAATGGGAGTTGTTGTAAAATTTCCTTTGTTATTAAGCTAAGACAAGCTCCGGTGTCCACAAGGAGTGGAACATTTGTTCCGAAGATGGTGGTGTCTATAACTGGCGTCTTACTAGGGATAATTTGTTGTCTTGGTGCAACAAAGTGGGATTTAGATTGCTCTCCACTGGGTCTAAAGCTCCTATTTTCTCATCAGGCATGAATGCAACATTTGCAGTTTGTTTTCTTGTATTATCCACATAATTTTTCTGATGGAATTATTGTTTTTTCGCATTTGTTTTGTAGTACGTAGAATTTTCTGTGGCCAGTTGTTTTGAATATTCTACATAATTTTGCTTGGAACTGTTCCCATAATTATATTGTCTAGAATTGTTGTATCTAGGTTTCTGCATTTCCTGTGGTACTTGTGGCTTTTGTCTAAAGTTTCTCCTATAAAAACATTGTTGTGCTACATGTCCTCTTTGTCCACAAATAAAACATGCAGGAAGTCCTTCAAAACTTTTTACATTTTTACTTAATAGTTTTAATTCTAGTAATTGTTTACTCAAGGATTCAATTTTGTTCTGCATTTCCTGAATTTCATTTGATTGAATCTTATTTGCAATGGCAGGGGGAGTTTCAATGGCAACTGGAGTTATTGCCGTCCAGGCGTTATGTTCAAGCATAGCAATTCTTTTGACGTCGTTGTATGTTTTAGTATCATTAGCCAGAACAGCTCTTTTGTTATGTGGGGGAAGTTTGTCAACTGCGACAGACAACAAAATAGTGTCCCTAATGTTTTTAACACTTTACAGCAAAGTTGAAAAGTGTTTATGACTTTGTTCATTCTGTCTGTCTGTCTGTCCGTTAGCACGATAACTACCGTAAAAATGAGTTTATCAAAATAAAATTTTAGTATGTTGTTCAGACGGTCTGTGGGACCTATGGGAATATAAATGAATAATATCACCCAATTAGTTTTGGATTGAACCCGGGTTGAAAAAATGAAATACATTGAACCCTATGGGACCTAATTTTTCAAACATTTTTTAAGCGAATTTAAAATTCACAGATTGCTTCGAAAGTTTTAAGAAATATTCAAATTATCCCATAAAATATATAGAAAAAATTTCAGTAAGATATGTTAGGTAGTTCTTTAAATAAAAATTATTAAATATAAGGAGAAAAACAAATTCAATTAAATTCTGACTTTTGCTATATTCTCCAGAAAGAAACAAGAAAGATCAATCATGCTTAAAGCATTGATTATGAAACACTTTCCAACTTCAATGCAATTTTATTTAAACATCTCTAAAATACAATACATTCCTCGGTAATATTTTTAAACTTATCACAATACTACATTAATTTATTATATTTGAAAACTTAAACCTTCATCGAAAAAAATGAACTTCATTCAAATAACGGCATTGAAATATAAATTGCCTGGTTTAAACATCTCTAAAATGCGATACATTCCTCGGTGAAAAACAGGCTTTGTTGTAAAAATAATCAAATTTGGATGATCATTTAAGCTCAAATATATTGTAATTGCGTTGTTTCAGTATGTAGATGCACAGAATTTAAGCAAAAATAAAGCGGTTTTAGGACGGATACAACACTCAATATGAATTAAAAAGAACTTTAAAAATCACGATTTTGAGGTAAGATGGATGCCATATTTCATTTTGAAGTGTGTCACGTGATCTTTTCATATCATGGTCACGTGATCGCTTCCTATAAGAGGTGTAATTATTATTTTGATTTTTATTTAAAAAACTACAGAATATATTTTGCAGAATTTTTTTTTATATATTTTATGCAACGATTTAAATATTACCTAAAATTTTCGAAGCAATTTGTGAATTTTAAATCCGCTTAAAAAATGTTTGAAAAATTAGGTCCCATAGGGTTCAATGTATTTCATTTTTTCAACCCGGGTTCAATCCAAAACTAATTGGGTGATATTATTCATTTATATTCCCATAGGTCCTACAGATCGTCTGAACAACATACTAAAATTTCATTTTGATTAAGTCATTTTTACGGCAGTTATCGTGGTAACGGACAAACAGACAGATAGAATGAGCAAAGTCATAACACTTTTCAACTTTGTTGTAAAGTGTTAAAAAGAGATATATTACATAATAAATATCTTTCCAAGAGTTTCATTGTTTTATATATTAGAGAGGTTTCACATTTTAAAATAAATATGGTAGATAACAATTTTTCAAATTTTTAAATAAAATAAATTATTATAGTATTGTGATGAATGAAACGATTGGAAACATGTTTATGACTGAAATGCTGCTTTTATATAGAGGCGATTTATATTTCGATGGCATCATTTGAATAAAGTTCATTTGTTTTCGATGAAGCTTTCAAATATAATAAATTATTGTAGTATTATGGTAATTTAAAAAATATTACCGTGGAATGTATCGCATTTTAGAGATGTTTAAACCAGGCAATTTATATTTCAATGCCGTCATTTGAATGAAATTCGATTTCTTCGATGAAGTTTTCAAATATAATAAATTAATGTAGTATTGTGATAATTTTAAAAATATTACCGATGAATGTTTCGCATTTTAGAGATGTTTAAATAAAACTGCATTGAAGTTGGAAAGTGTTTCATAATCAATGCTTTATGCATGATTGATCTTTCTTGTTTTCATCTTCACTGGGAAAACATTCACCAAAAGTGAGCTCAATATTATCAAAAAATGTGAGGATATTTTGGTTAGTGTAGTTCGCACTTTTATGCTATTGACAGCGATTAGCAACAGAAATTTTAGTACCAAATCTTTCTGAAAGTTTCTCAATTATGTTGTTGTATGTGCTACTAGGGTTTAAGCTTAAGTGCCGCAGAAGCTTGAGCCACTAATTTAGTATTAAGAGCAAAAAGTTTTTCATCTTCTTTCCATTGAAAAATATCTGCTATGTTATTAAATTTTGAGAGAAATTTCGAAAAGGATTCTCCTTCAGTTCCCGAAAACAGGGGAATTAAATAAAGTGCATTTGTCAAATTTGTCGCCATGTTTCATATATATAAATATATAACAATATTAGGGTTATTATTATTTATCAACACTTTCAAAATAAAATATGGTTGCAGCATTTATCAACATTATCAAAATATATGAATATATACACTTGCTTAAATATTCTAAAATATTCATCACAATTTCGTATTTTCTAATGCATATTTATAATGCAACAAGGCCTACCTTTCCTAGGCCATCACAATAAATTAACACGTTACTTATACACTAAAAAAAAATTTATTTATTAAATAATCGGGGGTCGACGTCCCGAAAACAAATTTAGCACACTATTTTGTTTAAACACCTAATTTCACTTTTCTTTTTCTTTTTAAAGAAAAACACATTTGCTTCTTGAATTTTGCAGGCTCCGTTGGTTCTTTAAAAACTGGGCGTCATGGCACCACTTGTTGCATTCCGCTCATGGAAACACAAACATGGCTGTGATCATACAGAGAAATGCAGATTCAAGGAGAAAAGTCGAATGGGTGCTGCTACTCAGCAGGCGGGCGGTTGAACGACGGGGAGATGGCCGAAGGGGCTGAAGCGCAACAAGCGGTCGGGTCGGACACGCGAAGAGGAATTACCGGGGCTGTCCCGAAAGGGTACGCGCTGTATGGGCCACGTACGCTCAAGAAATTTTGAGAAATACCGAGTACGCGCCGCGTACTCTCAAGGTCTGAAGAAAGTTTTTGTATATGCTGGTTTTGGGGCAACATTCAACAAAGTTCAGCCTTTCTTTTGCTAGTCATTTACAAACTTGAATGGAAACAAATGAGGAAATGAAGAAAAACCCCTGAACCCCCCTAACCTCAAAATAATATCCTCCGTACAACCAGGAGAAGAATGCCAGTATTGCACTTGCCCATAAATAAACACAAATATATAATGTAATGCACTTTTACTGGCTTGGTGATATTTAGATAAACCGTGGTCTAGTTATAAAGCTTCTATGCTTATCCAACTTTTTCCCTTGCTTCAAAACCTTGTTTCGATAACCCCGAGATACTAGACCCTTCTGGTCATAGTGATAACCGTTAAGGTGGGTCGCTCTGTCCTTCTAACCCACGCACTCAGCTTAATCCCCTTTGCCTTCCAGCTTCGTACTAAATCCATTCAGATTCCAATCCTTCGAATCATTCGATTCCTCTAACTTACTCGAGAGCCAAACTTTATCCTGTTTCCACCTCTGGATCGCAGAAATGTTATTTGGCTCGGTGATTAGTCTATCTAACCGAACCAATCAGAATTTTTAATTTAAACTCAACATAAATTATAATGAAAACTGAGGGAAATAATAATAAAAGGTTATTTAGACCTCACAAACTCCATTCGACTTTTTAATGTATTAATATATAACAACTCATAATAGATCATTTTATCAATAGCTGGTATCAATCAACCATCTTGATTGATAACATATCAATAAATCATCTTTTCAATAAATTTATAATAATAAGTTTATATAATAAATTATAGTTTCAAATTATCTTTTCATCACTTAATTTCAATAAGTTATATATTAAATAATCTTGACCAATAGCTTGTATCAATAAACCATCTTAATCAATGTCTTGTTTCAATGAATCAACTTGATCAATAACGTGTACAACTGAATCATATTGATTCATAACTCGTCGTACCAATGAATTATTTTGAACAATAAATTGTATCAGTTGTATCTTTATCAATAACATGTATCAATGAATAATTTTGATCAGTAACTTGTATCAATCAATCAGCTTTATCAATAAACTAGTATTTAAGCCTGTCAAAAACAGAAAAACTCTTACAAATTAAATTGTAACTTCTTAAGTTTATTTTGTTTAACAATATATGGCACTTAATGTCAAAAACACTTGTATTAATCAAAATTTGGCTCAGTTAGGCTATGTCCAGCGATCGATACTTTACGCGTGCAAAATTTGGGGGGGGGTAGAAATCTAATCAATAAACATTAGAGGTCTAATAATTTTTATGAAGCTCGGCCTAGAAAAATGCCTAAATTTTCCAAGTGCTTTTTTTTTTTTTTTGGTCGAGAATAAAAAAAAAATAAAAAAAGTGTTGAAAAATTGTCATTTTATATGGAATATTTTTATTTAGAAACAAACAATATCCTTTACAAAACAATGACAAACGCTATTCTTGAAATATTGATTATTGATTGAAAATTAAACAAAATCTTTAAAAAATTAAATGCACTCAGAGTAATCAAACGAGCGAATCATTTGTAAGTACTTTTAACAGCAAATTAGTAGACGCTATTGTCTAATAGTTATCACGATCCTTTCTCGAGATATCAGAAATTTTACTTTTCCGCAGAGAGAGCTATATCGCTCTAAACCAGGGATGGGCAAACTACGGCCCATGTGTGTTCTACGTATTCAATACGGATCACACAACAAAGTCAGATTTCTATATAACCTTGCTAAAATCAGTATTTCCGAACTTGATAAATCATATTCAAAAATATATGGACATGTTTGCATCCTTATATTCATGCGAACAAGTGTTTTCAACAATGAAACATAGAAAAAGCAATCTTAGAAACCAACTTTCTTAACGAATATCTTTCTTCTCTCTTGAGTTTAGCTCAGATTATGCAAAAGTACTGGAATCTCAATCACAGTTTCACTTATCTCACACCCCACCATTTTAAACCTTCTGGATGAACTTAAAAACAATTTAGTAGATATTTATAATTGTTTGTATTGTGAATATTTACAAAAAAAAAGAGGAATTATGAAGAAAAAATAATAAATAAGTCTTCGGCCCACCAATAAAAAAAAAAAATTTCCCTTTTCATTTAGCCCTCCTGTAAATAATTTTGCCTATCCCTGCTCTAAACTACATGAAATTTGGTATGTTTACTAAAATTAATAACAGCAACAGCAAACACCCTATTGTATCCACGAGATTAAAATATAAGAAAATTTAATAATATTGAAATAAGTTAATGTGTAAGGAAAATGACGCATCAGACTATAAGTCTTCGGCCCACCAAAAAAAAAAAAATTTCCCTTTTCATTTAGCCCTCCTGTAAATAATTTTGCCTATCCCTGCTCTAAACTACATGAAATTTGGTATGCTTATTAAAATTAATAACAGCAAACACCCTATTGTATCCACGAGATTAAAATATAAGAAAATTTAATAATATTGAAATAAGTTAATGTGTAAGGAAAATGACACATCAGACTATATCTCCTTTCATCACATCTCATCGAGGCACTTGGTGAGTTGAGAACACTCACCAACAGGTTCTTGACCGGCTACAGTTTCTTATTACCAGAGAGAACTAATAACTGAGTCAGACCGGTTTGATATATTGATGGTGAAATCTGTCTTCTCGAGGTGTTGAATTCAAATTATACCTCTTTTAGCTTTAATTGGATAATTACATAAATATAGACGTGCGTGCGAAGTTTACAACGAGAAGTGTTTAATAGTATGTACAGATGAGGGATAAAAAGCCCCGCCTCTTGTCACTCAAGCCTCGTTCATCGTAGAGCAAATGTAGAGATACCATTCGATTTGGAATAACATCCTCCACACATTCTTGGGCACAAAAGTTGCATAAAGAGCCATCTTCATATTAAAATGAGCATGAATTTTGAAATTTCAAATGACAACACCCAAGTTTGACAACATATTTCGAATTTAATTAAAATGTATGGAATCTAAAGCCAAATTTCAAGTCATTTGGATGAAGCGTTCCCGAGTTGTAAGTATGTAAAATTTTGAGCTCCTAATGTTAAATTAGGTTCCCACACTTTTACTCATATCTTTGTAAAGTCTTAGCCTTTCGTTCATATGACGTTGGTCATTTATTCTACCCTGTCGGGGTGCCATTGTAAAGTCCTGATATTTTCTCTATTGCCAAATTGAGATATACTGGGAGTTATGCAGACTTATTCCGAACAAATGTAACCTAACTCCAAATCTTAGATTAAGTGACGCATAGGCCTTACAACCAGGGGCAGTAACACACTGATTCAGAATTTTGATTGAAACACATTTATAGCGCATACTATAATAATACAGCAGCTGGCTGCATCAAATAAAAATATGCATATACCAAACAACCAGTATTGCGCGTTCCCGTAATATAACTGAAAGATCAATATTGAATTTCGACCAGGCCCGGTAATAGAACTATTTTTACGCTATCTGACGAAATAGAATATAAATAAGCTCTGCTTACCAACTGCTTCCGAGGACATCGATTTCTTGTCCATCCTAGACAACTAGTGAGTACTCGATCTTCCGGTCATCGTTATACTAACATGATGAACAGACATGAACCTTCCAACTCCTTCGCATTCATTCAGAAACTGCAGTTCGTAGCACCTTCGATTCCAATCGATCCAACTCACTCTCTCAATCACATTCATCATCACCATGGGTCATCACCATCAGAAACTTATCCTGCCGATCTGCAAGACAGCAGAGTGTAACTCAGTCAGCTCGACGATTGATCTACATAACAGAACCAGTTGTTAATATGAAGTGAACATAAATTAGAATGTAAACTGGAGAAAATAATAACCAACGGTTATAAAGATCTCACATCTTCATGCAGTAATTTATCTTCTCATGTCTTTTGTTACGTTACAATTAAGCAACCCAAATACAATTACTTGATTTTTATTCTTTTGATACATTTTTGTATGAAATATGAATTATAAAATTATGTGATGCAAATTGCCATAATGTAGCTTTACGTCAAAAGACTAATTTTCATATTTGCATTTTAGTGTGATAGTTATTACAGCAACGTAAAAACCGTTAGGCATCGTTAAAATGTCTATTCGATGAACTAATCTCACACACCATATTCAGATGGGCCAACGGCCGTACCGTGCTGAAAACACCGGTTCTCGTTAGATCACCGAAGTCAAGCAGCATCGGGCGCGGTTAGTACTTGGTGGGTGACCACCTCGGAACACCGCGTGCTGTTGGCCATCTCGGGTGCGGTATCCCCGTGGTTTGCGCGCTTGATTTGCACGCTACCACAAATGCCGCCGTGTTCATGCGGAGTACGATCACGTTAAACATGTGGGTCCGTAAGTCCTTCCGAGAGGTTGGTGGTAGGGGAAGGAGGGTACGGTCCCTGTGGATGCCTCCCCCACTGGGTTCCGGTCTAAATTGGGTGGCACTTTCCGGCCGCCCATACAGTTACCTTACACCTTTCTGGTAGGTCGGTCGGTCTGGGTCTCAACAACACCATATTCAGATGTTATTACAATATGCTGATTCCATCATTCACGTAATCCGTTCATTTATTTGACCATTTTAAAATCCTAGATGATTATTGAAGAGGGTTTTACGTTCTTAAAAACACGATGAGATATCAGAATAAACCAGTGAAATCTTTCAGCAAAATAGCAAATGATCCACTTTATTAGAGCAGTTGTGGGCAATCAACGAAATTTCGTCTTTCAAATTGGGCTTTTCAATATGGAGCTGACCCTGAAAATTGCTTATTTCGAAATATTGAATAGCTCTGGATATAAAGGTCGGAATTGCCGAAAATTTATATACGGACTAATTTGGGTGTGGGTGTGTGGGTGTGTGTGTGGGGGGGGGAGGGTCTAGAATTTGTTTGATGTCAAAATTGGGTGTTGCCATCGAAAATTTCGGAGTTTGTGCCCATTTAGATATGAAGACGGCCCCTCATGCAAATTCTATGAACATGAATTCATAGATAACGTCATTCCTAATCGAATGGTAACTTTAAATTTTCTCTATGGTAAACGATGCTCGAATAACAAGGAATGGGTTGTTTTTTTCCCTCAGCTGTACATCCGAAGTTTTGGGGGCCAAATAGGATGAAGTAATATGGTCTAACTGCGTGTTTTAGAAGCTTCAATGTGAATAACATCTATGCTTAGGGTGTATCTCTGACTGAAATCGAAGGGATTATGAAACACTTTGGGCGCTTATATCTCTGAACCTAAAGGTTAAAATGTAAACACTTTTTATTTTTTTGTTTAAAATAGAGTACCTTTTATGAATATATAAAAACATTTTCAATATTTTAATATCTTGAACATTTTTTTTTCAAAAAAACTAAAATGTTTTTGTTCGAGATAGTTTTTGCTTCAATTTAGTTACTTTCACTCGAAATATCTTCTAAACTATAAAAAATAGATACAAAAATTAAGCATCCAAAAAGTTCAGTAGGACATCCAGTTTATAGATTTTTTTACAAAGCTTTTATAGTTTTTGAGGAATCTTCTTATTAAGCTGAAAAAGATTGAAAAATTTCCGTTTTTAAAGCTATTTCACAAACTAAAAGTGCTAACTTATGAACTGTAAAGGTTTCCAACGAGTAATGCTTAATAGCATTACATTTGATGCCCTACAAATATATATAATTGGGTTTCGAATCGATTTGTTAGTTTTCTAACTATAGTGGTTATAATTTCGATATTTTAATATGTTGACCAATTAAAGTTTTCCAAAAGGAGGAAAAACTGTAACATTTAAAATGTCACGAGTGTTGCATCTCAATGTGTTTCCTCCTTGGTGAAATGTTTGGACACAAGCACGAGATACTTTGCTTCGGAGAAATTAGGAAGTCGAGTGAACTCGGGGATTCGAAAGATGTTTAGTGATTGATGAGATTTAAGGAGAAGAAATGGAAGTATAAAATTCTAGTACGTATTTATCTGCCGCCAGACAAGTTTATAGATTCAACTTAATCTTATACCTTGGCAGAGATAAGATGTGATGCTATACTCCGTGTTTGATACTATAAGTGTGCAAAATGTCAGCCTTTTAGGTCAGCCGAGGGGGCTTTTAGAGAGTCTAGAAAGAGTATTCGAACTTTCCCCTCTCCATTTTGTTTTTCTCTAGAGGAAAATCTGACCATGATAGATTCTGTCCAGTAGACAATACTAAAAGTGAGCAAAGATTCAGCCCATTAGGTCTAAGGGGGGGATTATAAAGAGTCTGGAAATACTTTTCGACTCCTCTAACCAATTTTCTCCTCCCCGTAGGAGAAAAACGAAAACCCGACTTCATTCAAGGTTAATAGAATATTAATAGAATATATATAAGATTAATAGAATAATATATAAGAATATATAAGATTAATAGATTAATAGAATAATATAAGATTAATAGAATAGATAAGGTTAATAGAATATATATAAGATATTCTACGGACCTTGGACTTCATTAAGTTCTGCCCCACAGACGATATGTCTGTGCCATGTATGTATCCATTCCAATTGATCAGATTTCACAATATGTGGTAGATAGGTCACCTGTGGATTACCTTGGTGCTGGTTAGATTTGAGTACAATTCGGGATAAAAAAAACATTTCTTTTGTGAAATGGGCCTCGAAAATCGTATGTATCCCCTTTAGCTGAAAAACTAATTAACCAAATATGGTATATAAATCGCTCACTTACCCTGGTGTTAATTAGTTTTTGTTACGATTCGGGAAAAAATCTTGCCTTTTTCAGGGGAATGGTCCGCAAAATCATCAAAATCTAAAATAAAACACTACGTACACTCAAACATATCGAATAAATGCTGGCTTTATGCGTAATTTTTGACGACGAAAAAAATAAGACCATAACTCTAGGACTAACCGTCCTCGAGATATTTTAGTTCTTTTTTTTTTTCGCATTTTTGCCACGTCGCTTTTGAAATTACGTCCAGTCTCTAAACGAAAACGAAAATTGAATGAAAACTGCGAATTCAGGGTATTTAAATAATTATCCATGTTATTTTGTAAAATTAAACTGAATTTAATGAATTGTTAAAGAAAGAAAAATAAAATGATTTTGCGTCTGTATAGGGAAAGTCGTGTGCTGCCTACATCGGATTTTTATTGTTTTTTGTATTTCTCCGCTTTGAGACTGCTTTACAGAGGTAAATAATGAAGTCTATAGCTTTCTTGAGGGTTAGCTTTCTTGAGGGTATTCAAAATTCACAAATTGCTTCGAAAATTTTAGGTAATATTCAAATTGTTCCATAAAATATATAAAAAAAAAAAAATCAGCAAAATATATTCAGTAATTTTTTAAATAAAAATTAAAATAATAATTACACCTCTTATACGAAGCGATCACGTGACCATGATATGAAAAGATCACATGACCCACTTCAAAATGATATATGGCATCCATCTTGTCTCAAAATCGTGATTTTTTTAAGTTCTTTTTAATTCATATTGAGTGTTGTATCCGTCCTAAAACCACTTTATTTTTGCTTAAATTCTGTGCATCTACATACTGAAACAACGCAATTACAATATATTTGAGTTTGAATGATCATCCAAATTTGATTATTTCTACAACGAAGCCTATTTTTCACTTATGTAAAATGTAAACAGCAAAATATGTAGAATGAGTTGTATTAGAATTGCTGTATTACTTTAACACAAAATTATTTAGCCCATGGAGTCTGCATAGCTGATATGAATGAAATATTCATTGATTTTACAAAGAGAAGGACGATTTTTTTCGATGATGTTTTAAGCATAGAGTTTAATTACTTGTAGCTCCATGGTCTTAATTTTTAAATAAAATAAATTATTATAGTATTGTGATGAATGAAATGAATGGGAAAATGTTATGAATGAAATGCTGTTTTCATAGAGAGATCCAGGCGTGTTATTTTTTTTATGACGTCATTTGAATGCATTTCAGTTGTTTTCGATGAAGTTTTCAAATATAATAAATTATCGTAGTATTATGATAGTTTTAAAAATATTACCGAGGAATGTATCGCATTTTAGAGATGTTTAAACCAGGCAATTTATGTTTCAATGCCGTCATTTGAATGAAGTTCATTTTTTTCGATAAAGGTTTAAGTTTTCAAATATAATAAATTAATGTAGTATTGTGATAAGTTTTAAAATATTACCGAGGAATGTATTGCACTTTAGACTTGTTTAAATAAAATTGCATTGAAGTTGGAAAGTGTTTCATAATCAATTCTTTAAGCATGATTGATCTTTCTTGTTTAAATAATAGATTGATAATATTTTTAGTAGGTTTTTAGCATATTGTAACTATAAGATATTAACTTTTCATAGTATAGTATTTGTCAATAATTATTTAAGTACATTGCTGATTACAGAGATTTTCAACTAAGCGTGTTAAGTTCCAAATTCATTTTTCACCCATTTTCAGTGCACCCTAGAATTGTTCTGGCTGTTCTAGCTGTTAATTTTGCTAGTTCTAGCTGTTTATATTTACAAAACTGATATATATTTTCTGTCACTTTTTTATAATATTCTAATTTATATCTTCTTCATATTTAATATGACGGTTTTAAAAGTTGATTTAATTTAGAAATATGAAAACATTTAAAATGTATATATTGTATGCATTCATCTTACATCGGTAACATTTTAAAATTTCGTGCATTTCCTGCATTTTTTGAATTTTTATCCTACATTATATTATTTTACTCATCAAAAAAACAGAGCGAATTCAAATATACATCTTACTTGTAATAACAAAGCAAAACCCTGTCTAATTTTAAAACGCCAAGCACTCAGCCTCCCCAGTCAAAATTCTTACGCTACGCTGCTGCATAGTACACTCATGTTTATGAAAATTGCAACACCACGAAGGAATGGTCAAATTAGAATGACATTTATACCACATATTACTAATGGTGAATGAATGATTACTGTTTCTGACCAATACAACTACATTGCTGCACAAAATCAGTATTTTGTGACGCAGGCCCCAGCTGCAATAAGAGCTTATTAACGTAGCGGCTTCGAATCAAAGCGAGTGTGGATGTTCCTGGGGTATTGCCTGCCAGGCTTCTTCGATCCGCATCCATAATTCATTGGTAGCGACTGCTGGAGAACAGTAATGGCCCAGTCGCCAAGTATCCCATACATGTTCAATCGGTGACATGTCTGACGGCCAAGGAAGAAGCGATATCTGTCGTGCAGTGAAGAAGGCTTGGACATTCCGGACAACATGTGGTCGGCCGTTGTCTTGTTAGAATATAGCGCCAGAAGTATACTGAAGAAGATGTGCAACTTCGGCCTCCAAAACTTTCTTGATGTAACGGTTGTTGTAGAGCGTAAGTAGTGGTGGAAGACCGGTTCTGTGACAGAGGCAGGAGGAGCAAAATTGCCTCCTGGCCGGGTTTTCGTAATCCTGGATAGGGGTGTATTTCCGCAAAGTGGAAAAATTTGGGGGATTTTCATTTTTTAAAAACTTTTTCAAGGGTTGCAACGATTGGAATGTCGTGGTCTTGTATGAGGGTATTTCGAGAAAACTTTAATTTCTTTTTCACATAATTAATTTTTTGAATGAATTTGAAGGGGGTGTCACTAAACTTTTTTAGTGGTGGCAACACCTAGGATTCTGCGACAGAGGGGAGAGCAGGAGGAGCAAAATTGCCTCCCGACCGGAATTTCGTAATCCTGGATAGGGGTGTATTTTCGCAAAATGAAAAATTTTTGAGGTTTTCATTTTTCAGAAACTTTTTCGAGGGTGGGAACGGTTGGAATGCCGTGGTCTTGTATGAAGGTATTTCGAGAAAACTTTAATTTTTTCACATAATTAATTTTTTGAATGAATTTGAAGAGGGTGTGTCGCTAAGCTTTTTGAGTGGTGACAACACCTAGGGTTCCGTGACAGAGGATATGCCATAGACGAAACTTAGAATTTTTGCAATGAAAAAATTTTAAGGGTTGTAAAGAAACTTTTTAAGCGGTGGCAATACCTAGAGTTCTGCGGCAGAGGCAGGAGCAGACCCCCCAGTGCCACCTAGCGGCGAATTGGAGAACTGCCATAGACACTTTGGATTTTTTCAATGAATAACTTTTAAAGTGTGTAGAGAAACTTTTAAGCTGTGGTAACACCTGGAGTTCTGCAACACAGGCAGGAGCAGAACCCTCAGCGCCACCTAGCAACGGAAAGGGAAACTACCATAAACATTTATTGTTTAAGATTTGAAGTGGGGACCTTATCACAAACTAGGATTTCTTTATAACTATTTTTTTTAAAAAGGGTGTCCTTATACCGCAACACCAGAGCCACATTGTGGCGGAAAGGGTCGAAAACCCAGACCACTCGACTCGCCCTAAGGCATGAGCAGCAATTTAAGTGCTGGGCCATCGATTCCCAACCCGGGATACGCGATAGGTTGGTTAGGGGTACACATAAAACAGTTATAATGGTGAAAAAATAATATATGCATTACCAATTAAAAGTACATACCAATCTTAAATTTTTTTTGCCGTGCGTAGCCACATATCGTGAGAGACACGCTGCCAACAGCCCCCCCCCCTCTGCAGTCAGGGCGGGGACACCGCACAACGACGCGGTACAGCGGCAGCAGTTGAGCACAGAGCTCTTACTAGACTTCAGTAATCGCCTGGACAGCGGGACGGAAGTATCGCGATCTTCACAAATGTGCACTTGATATTGTCTGTTGTCCCTTCAGAAGATCCGCGTCGGCGATAAAAATTGCCGCTCAGGCTTCCCGTGCGATTAAAAAAGATTTTATAAAAAAGTACTTTTTGTGATTTTGTTGTTAAAAACAACAACAAAAATGACAAAACTAGTTTCTTCAGATTTTCTCTACGTTCGATAATTTTTTTCATTATTTATTCAGTATTTTTATTAATTTCTTAATTCATTTATCATTAGATATGGATAAGTGGTTGAAACAAGGAACAAGAAAAGAGCTAAAACGTAATGTGGAAAGTGTTTAATTGTCAAGTACTGCTCAAGACACCAGTACTTCGGATCAAAACACTGAAAAGGCGCAGTCCTTATTTGTTCAAAGAGAGAAAAAGATAAAGTACTGCGATGAATACTTTAAATATGGATATTCGTATATAGGAGATGAAAACTGTCCTAAACCACAATGTGTAGTGTGTAAAGATGTATTATCCAATGGCTGCATTAAACCTTCCCTACTTTAACGACATTTGCAAACGAAACACGACAATTATAAAAACAGGGAATATAATTTTTTTAAAAGTTTGGCTGAAATTAAGAATAAGTTGAATTTGACATCGTACATCCTGTCATTTAACAAAGAGCTCGAAAATGCAGTTGAAGCTAGTTACCGTATTACTAAATGTGGCAAAAAATATACCATAACTGAGAATTTGATTTTTCTCTGTATAAAAGATGCTCTTCGATGCATGCTTGGAGAAGAACAAGTACCGAAAATGAACAGCATTCCTCTTTCGAACGATACAATATCTCGAAGAATTCAGGATATGCCTTATAATGTTGAGATGACAATAATTAGCAGAATTGAAAATAGTAAATTTTTCGCTATTCAAATTGGTTAAAGCACAGATGTCGCTAATTTTGCTATTTTGCTTGTTATTGCAAGATATTTGATCGATAACGAAACTGAAAAGAACCTATTACTTTGTCACCCTTTGTCAGAACGCACAAGAGGTGGGGATGTATTAAATGCTATTGATTGTAATTTCAAAGATAGGGGCATTGATTGGTCTAACTGTTGTGGATTATATACTGATGGTGCCAAGTGCATGTCAGGTATTTACTCCGGTCTTCGCAGTCATGTCATGAAGGTAGCTCCCAATATAAATTGGAGCCACTGCTACATCCACAGATAAAATTTAGCATCTAAGAATATGACTTTTCAAAAGCTTGGCTGAAATTAAGAATAAGTTGAATTTGACATCATACATCCTGTCATTTAACAAAGAGCTCGAAAATGCAGTTGAAGGTAGTTACCGTATTACTAAATGTGGCAAAAAATATATCATAACTGAGAATTTGATTTTTCTCTGTATAAAAGATGCTCTTCGATGCATGCTTGGAGAAGAACAAGTACCGAAAATGAAAAGCATTCCTCTTTCGAAAGATACAATATCTCGAAGAATTCAGGATATGTCTTATAATGTTGAGATGACAATAATTAACCGAATTAAAAATAGTAAATTTTTCGCTATTCAAATTGGTTAAAGCACAGATGTCGCTAATTTTGCTATTTTACTTTTTATAGCAAGATATTTGATCGATAACGAAACTGAGAAGAACCTATTACTTTCTCACCCTTTGTCGGAACGCACAAGAGATGTGATTATATTTAATGCTATTGATTGTTATTTCAAAGATAAGGACATTGATTGATCTAACTGTTGTGGATTATATACCGATGGTGCCAAGTGCATGTCAGGTATTTACTCCAGTCTTCGCAGTCATGTCATGAAGGTAGCTCCCGATATAAATTGGAGCCACTGCTACATCCACAGACAAAATTTAGCATCTAAGAACCTTCCTTGTGAATTGAAACTTGTTCTTGATAAAGCTGTAAAAGTGGTTAATTTTATAAAATCGAGGCCCACAAAATCAAGAATTTTCAAAGCTCTGTGTGACGAGATGATGAGTCTTCATTCTACGTTGCTCTTTCATACAAAAGTGAAAGTCCTTCCAGACTGTATGAGCTTAGGCATGAGGTACAAGTTCTTTCAGGCCATCCTTTCCAGCTTTCATCCAAATTACACGACTATAAATGGCTCCAAGCTTTTGCACATTTACCAGATATTTTCTTACATATAAATAAATTAAATTCAGCATTTCAAAATAGCTCAATAACGATATTTAGTGTATCTGACAAACTTGAATCTATGGTCAAAAAAATTATTTTTGAAAGTCTTGTATTGAAAATGGTGAACCAGAAGTATTTAAAACTTTGCACAATTTCTTATCTGAAAACAAACTACGACTCTCTTCGTAAATAAGCCAACAAATAATTGAACATTTACATGGATTAAAATCAGATTTCCAGAAGTATTTTCCAAAACCTGACAACATAAACCATTGGATTCTAAATCCATTTGAAGAGGCATACTTTCAGATAGCTAATTTGTCCATCAAGGAAAAGGAGGAATTTTCAACTGATACCACTTTAAAATTCCAAATTAAAGCAAAATGTCTTCTTAACTTTTGGGCAGACATTAGCGAAGAATTTGAGCTGCTTTCTGATAAAGCGCTTAAGTTTCTGTTGACATTTGCAAATACGGAGCTTGTGGAAACAGCTTTCTCTTCATACATTTTTATTAAAAATAAATATTGTAATAAGCTGAATGCAGTTCCAGATTTAAGATTATACCTCGCATCAGTCGCACCAGATATCAAAAAATTATGTGCTAAAAAACAAGGACAAGAATCACACTGAATGCCTTTTAATGCGAAAAAAATACTTTCAATTAGTTATTTGTGCAATTTGAAATGTTTATTTTTATTATAATTGTATTTATTTTTTAAGATATAAACATAAATATATGCTCTTTATCCACATTATAAATTAGATTGTTTTGTTTTTATTGTTGATTTAAAGTTACAACAAGTAAACTCGACATCACGGTTACTTAATAAATTTCTTATATGAGGGGTACAATATAGAAAAATGACCTGTAAAGGGGTACGCTAATCAAAAATGCTTGGGAACCGCTGATCTATGAGATATGGAGATATTTCCAAAAGTTTCTATAGAGAGACTATAAAAAGGACTCATCACTCCGTTAGAGTAGAGTTGACGAATTGACAAAATATGAGCTATAGTGAACTGTAACTTTTGTCAGTGTTTTGAGAATAGTAGTAGCTGTTTAGTGAAATTATTTTGTTCAATATTTTGATAATAATATCCCTTATTTTGTGAAATTAGTGGAGCATTTAAATGCTGTTTGATTGTATATTGTTCCTTTTGCTGATGAATAAACGTATTTAGTTATCTAGAAATTTAGACTCGTTCTTGTATCCTGCGTGCATATACACGATTTCAGAGGAGACGTTCGTAACAAATTGGTGTCAGAAGTGGGGATTTCTGGAAACTTTACAAGCGGTAATGGCTCCCCAAACTAGAAAAACGATGAAGAACAGTTATGCGAGGTGATGGAAATTATGAAAGCCTGACAAGAAGCTATGAAAGTCGGACAAGGAGTTATGCAAGACAGGCAAGAAGTTATGCAAGCCAGACAAGAAACTGTGCAAGAAGCTATGAAATACGTACAAAATGAAATGAAATCCGTACAAGACGAAATGAAATTCGGACAAGACGAGATGAAAGAAGCTATTAAAGCCCAACAAGACGAGATGCATGAAGCCATGAAAGCCGGGCAAGACGAGATGAAAGAAGCTATTAAAGCCCAACAAGACGAGATGCATGAAGCCATGAAAGCCGGGCAAGACGAGATGAAAGAAGCTATGAAAGCCAGACAAGAAGCTATGCAAGAAGCTATGAAATCCGTACAAAACGAAATGAAATCCGTACAAGATGAAATGAAAGCCGTACAAGACGAGATGAAAGCCGGACAAGGAGCAATGGAAGAAAATATTAATGTCGGACAGGACGAGATGAAAGAAGCTATGAAAGCCGGACAACACGAGATGAAAGAAGCTATGCAAGCCGGACAACACGAGATGAAAGGAACGATAAAAGCCGTACAAGACGAGATGAAAGAAGCTATGAAAGCCATGCAAGACGATATGAAAGTCGGACAAGAAGGGATGAAGGCCAGACAGGAAACGATCAAAGAAGAAATTGAATCCGTTCACGCCGAGATGAAAGACGAAGTCAACGCTATGCAAACCAGGATGGAAACCGGACAAGAAGAGGTGAAGGGAAGCGAAAGGTCTGGTGTGCTAGATCTGCGGAAAAAGAAGACATATAAGGAGAATCTGCCCATCCTTCAATCCACATAATAAGGGGACATCCCATTCTAAAAATTCAAGATTACATCGTTGCGTGGAGGAGATAATGGACGTTACATCATGGGTCGTATAAACAATATCGAATGCCAAATGCTTCTAATCAGGGGTGAGAATGTGACTGTAAAGCCAGAAATCAAAAATATTAATTAATTAGTCAAACACAGAGAATTAGTCGAATAGAGAGAGGCACCAGCAAAAGGGGTTGATTCCCAAGAGCTGTGAGATAAGCGGATTAAGAGAATCCGAGAGGAGACGAAATGTCTACATACTAGAGGGGAGTTAAAAATGTATGACCGTTTGGAAGAAGAAAATGGTATATACATATAAAACCACGGTTTAATTAATAAATAATGTCAGTGATATGTAATTCAAACATCACTAAAAATCAGAAGTTTGTAGTTGCACTTTGATATGTTATAAAGTGAAATGATAAGCAAGAAAATGCATGGTAATAATAAATTAATGAATGTTGTTATGTAATTATATGTTTTGTTAAATAATTCTGTGAAAGGAGAAATGAAAATTATACATTGCTAATAATATATCAAAATTTACATTTTAATATTAAATAGAATACTATGTTGATAATCATCATCTAGTTTACGGTACAGTATAACTCAAAAGTGACAATATCATACGCAGTATGTCAGGATGAGAAGTTTTGAGAGCAAGCAGTAGTTTTTCAGTTGGATTTTTATGAGTGCCATGGATGGTGAACTGCTTGGAGAAGAACTCCAAAAATTACATCTTGTGATGCAGATGTGCAAATATGTATACTCTTTATACCAGTGACTCATCATGTGTGAAGACCCAGACCGTCCGACTCATCCGGAGGACTTGAGTATCTAATTGGACGGCCGGAACTCATCATGTGTGAAAGACCTCATCAGGTACCGTACTGTCATATACTAGACGAAGGATAGTAGTATCAATTTTTCGAATTTTTAAAAAAGACTATTGAAATCGTCCCACCATGTGATCCAACCGATGATTACAAGGTTTGACCTTATTTCACGCTGAATACATTAATACGTGTCAGAAACAGAATAATATGCTCTATGTTATTAGATTTAATGATGTAAAATGATAATATGTAATTGAATAACATTTAAGTCCTTTCTAATAACCTTTTGGTTCCAACTTTGATTTCTGTAAGATTATAACAATAGTTAATTATCCTGATATGCTAATAATATTAGGTGGGTTTTGCGGCCACCAAAGCAATGTACTGCATAATATCAATTTAGAATTATCAAGTAGAGTTAAATTACAAATAGTAGTCAATAAATAATTTAAATGCACTTTTTAGAGCTGCATTAAAAAGAAAAAGTTAAAAATAAATTCGGAACAGTGACCATCATTAAAATTGAAGTAGCTCGCTGAATTCACGGTCAACTTTATACGGCACCCTCCATTTCTATATGCATAGTTACTATCAGACAGCCGTGAGGACCTGATCTACCACAAGGCTAACAGGTTTGTTACCCCCACGACTGAGGGTCGCCAACAGACAACCAAGCTAAGGTCCAGGAGAACAGGGTGACGTGGAAGATATCAGACGTTGCACCAAGAGTGGACATAACGCCAGGAATAGAAGAATCAGCTTCTGGACCCAAGACCACACACCCCACCCCCAGGAGCAGCAGCAAGAAACAGCAGCAGCACAGACGACCCCCGGGGAGCTTCCCCAAGAAGAGGCCGACTAGGCTGATAGAAAAGCCCCAACTCCTGAAGGGAGAAAGAGAACCATGGCAGCGGGAAACGATAGATGTCGATTGCAGTGACCATCCAGAAGTGCCGAGGAGTATTGCCGGTTTAATTGGCAAGCCAGAAGATTTGTATTTTTTTGCAGAGGTTTCCGACTTTCTACCCTTCGGTAGTTATGCAGAGGCAGTATACAACTTAAAGAGGCGCTGTCGTAACCCGGACCTATACCTGTACTGCCAGGTTAGCTTAACCTAATTATAAACCTAAAGGAAAAAGGAAATACTAAAGCTAAAGGGGAAAGGAAGGAAATAGAAGGCGATAAAAGGGGGGGAAGATGACCCCCGGGAGGGCCAGGCAAGAGGCGCGCAAAGGCCGAATGGAGGGCGAGGGCACTTCCCATAAATAACATGAAGACCCAGGGAGACGGCGATCCCAGAAGGGAAAAAAATACCGGGGGAGAAGAGACCCTCACCTAAGACAAGCAGATGTAACGGCACAGAGGGAAGTCCACTAGAAAGATTACAAAGGGGACAAAATAACCAAAAACTAACTACAACCAAGGGAAAGGAAAAATAGAGAAGGCCACTAGAGAGCAAAAGGAAAAGGGTGGGGAACTAAGGATAGAGAAGCAGCAGTCAGATGCCTTTGAGGCAAAGGGGACCGAAAGATAGAGGCAGCCAGATGGGCTGAAGGGCTAAGCAGAATAACTAGGATACATACTAATTCGCGCGCAGCGAGCAAACCCAACTTACAGAGAGAGGATCCCAGGGAGCAGGGGTGGCAAATAGGGGGCACGAGGGGGTGCGGTCGCGCCCCCAAATTTTTCCTCATCGTCTATCGGCTTCTCCCTTTTTTATCGACTGTCCACTGGTCAGTTTTCTCACACTATGGAGCTTGTAGGTCGGACGGTCTGGGTCACAACAACAACACTATGGAGCTTCAAAAGTTCCAACCTTCACAGTGAAATGCCCATTTCCGTCTGGAACGAATCCTTTTCAACTTGAAAAAATTGGAGTGATGTTATCCTTTTCACTTAAAAATTTCAAGTGTCCGATTAAATTTATGTGTAGTTAGTGCATGCTCATCCCTTCCTTCCGCTAGAAATGCATTTCAGCATTATATTCTTTCATAGAAACATCCTATAAAAGACACGCTATTTTCAAAAGATTCGCTCATCAACAAATACTTTTTGAGGCTCTTCAACTGTACAATCACTAAGTAATACGAGGTGGTCTTCCAGAGTTAAAGCCGTAAAAGCACTACTTGATAATTTTGAAGTCGTGATTTTAACACTGGAAGAATTATTTGAAAACGATTCTCTCCATGGTGGAAGAGCCGAAGCCCTTTTAACATGCATGAGATCGTTCAAATGTTTGTTCATTTCGTTTGTATTGAACAGTGTTTTTGATCAATGCAATACACTCTCAAAGCATTTTCAGTCATCTGATCTTAATTTTCAGGCTGTGAAAGCTTTGACTAAAGCTACTATTGAAACGGTTAGTTCTTTTCGTACTGATACATATTTCAATCTAGTATGGAGTTTTGTGACATAACTTTGCGAAAAAAATTCTTATTCTGGACCAAAACTGAAAAGGCGTAAAATAATTCCAAGCGAATTCGGAGGCGGTGAAAAAAATCCCCATGATGATGTTAAAGGATATCACAGAATCAATATTCAATATGAAATTGTAGATTCAGTATTTAATGAAATTGAGACAAGATATCTGTTTTGTTTGCCCTTAGTTTACTATTATCCGGGTCAGATGTCGGAAAAAAAAATGTTTCAACCATATGCAAAATATATGACTTCCAGAAAGAGGGATTGCTGTGTGAATTGCGACAGTTTTATTCAACGGTGAAGAATGAAAACATAGACCATCCCAATTTTAAAAGTCACTTGGATTATTTTAAAGGGCGAAATTTAAAAAAATGTGTTTCCTGTCATAACATTATTAGTTAAATTGTTTTTGACTGTGCCAATCAGCTCAGCCAGTTGTGAAAGGTCTTTTTAGTGTCTTAGGAGGCTGAAAAATTATTTTTGCAGTAGAATGGGACAAGAAAGACTTTCATATTTAGCTGCTTTAGCTATAGAACAAGATATACGACTGGATTATGATGATATTGTAACAAAATTTTCTCTTCTTCCAGATTCTAAGAACCGGCGTTTAAAACTTCGATAAAAAGTAAATAAAGATAGATATTTGTATTTAGAAAAATTATGTTAACAACAATTATGTTAACATAATTATGTACAAAAATTATGTTAACAACATTATTTTTCTCAACATCAATTCAATTTTGTGATCCCCCCCCCCCTGTTAACAAACTTTTATTTATTCCATATTGTAGATTTTCATACATACATACTCGCACCCCCCAAATGGAATGCTGAAATGCCTCCCCTGCCAGGGAGTACCTGAAAGGGAAAAGTTAGGGGGCGGAGGACGACGGACGGGCGAGATGGCGGGCCGAAGTGACCTTCGCAAACCGGCTAACTGCAGGAGGCTTCTTTCTTTCTTCTACCTGAAAAGAAAGGGGAAGAAGAGGCATACATAAATAGCTGAAAGAGAGATGTGTTAGATCTGAAAGAGAATTGGCATGATAAACATTATTGCAGAGGAAGTACACAAGCGGGGTCTACGCCCCAGAAAAAGAAGGTCGGGACAATCCCCCGGCGGCGCGATATGACCGAACATTGCAGCCACCACTAGGGTGGGAAAAGAGAGCGGGGACAGTACCCCTGCTGACACGACCGAAGTACATATGTACCAAAACCTAAAACTAAGATCTCTGCTATGCCAATGCCGCCTTCTGTTGGCAACCCGTTAGACATCAACTAAAATTCACACCATTGGGATTACAGACTGGGACAATACCCCAGGACCAGAATACTAAGAGAAAGAAGGGAGGAGAGGGACACACTTAGGCTGAAGAGGATAGATTAGCCTAGGAGGGAGAAAAGGAAGGCAGAAGAAGAGGAGGTGAGGAGTAAAAGAGAGAAAGAAAATCCTACGAGAGTAGGAGACACATGAGAAAATGATTCTCCCATGACGGAGTGTCGCACGGGAGTAGAGGCTCTCTCCGAATCATGGTGGGAACTTCCTTCCACCGATTCCCATCCTCATCCTGGAGAAACCGTGAATGTGCAGGGAAAAATGATACTTACTATTTCAGTCGAGACGAGCCGTTATCATCATGCTGCTTGCTTGCGTTGCAGATATTTCTGACAGATGCATTCTCGGACTGGACTTTTTAAGAAAACACGGATTTAACCTAGACTTCAAAAACAACGAACTACGGACAGCCACTGAAGAGATTCCTTTATTTGGAACGAAAACGGGAGCCATCCTAGAGTGCAAAGTATATTTACTGTCGAAGATGTTTCGCTACCCGCACCAAGCGAGTGTCTAGTGAGAGGGATCTGGAAAGACCCAAATATACGTGGAATGGCAATAACAGATTTTCCATCTCCGGACTATAAAGAAAATGGAATTCTTGTGGCCGCGGCTCTCCTGGATATTTTAGAAGACCACGTACCTGTCCGAATAGCTAATATCAGCGACAGGTCCAAAATAATTCATAAAGTGGAGCAGTTAGCTTCATGCTCTGCAGTTACCAGCGTAATGCGTGGTTGTCAAAAAGATGGAGACAGCCACCCTGAACATCTAAGTACCATCTTAAACAATCTCGGCGGACTAAATCGTATAGAACACGAGACATGTAAAAGTCTCATTTCGAACTCCGTGCAAGCTTTTCGACTGCTTCGAAAGATATGAGACGGACCGGACTAACTAAGCATAGAATCGACACCGACAAGCAGTTCTCGATTAAACAAGTTCCCTGACGACTTCCACTCGCAAAGAAAGAAGTAAATAAGCTTTTAAAAGACATGCAGGAAAGCGACGTGATCGAACCATCGTCAAGTCCTTGGGTCTCGCCAATCGTCTTAGTGAAGAAAAAAGATGGTTCTACGAGATTCTGTATTGATTACAGAAGATTCAACTCGGTGACAAAGAAGGACAGCTATCCACTGCCACGAATTGACGACACTTTAGATACCCTCTCTGGGAGCAAGTGGTTTTCTACTCTAGACCCTAAGAGTGGCTACTGACAAGCGGAGATCCATCCTGACAATAGAGAAAAGACAGCCTTTACTGCAGCACAAGGCCTCTGGTAGTTTAAAGTGATGCCTTTTGGACTTTGTAACGCACCCGTAACTTTTGAACGCCTGATAGAGACAGTGCTGAAAGGACTTTCTTGTGAATCCTACCTCCTCTATTTGGACGACATAATCATTGTTGGACGGTCATTTGACGAATATCTACAAAACCTTAGGCGGGTATTTGAAAAATTAAAGAATGCTAACTTAAAACTAAACCCTTCAAAATGCAAACTATTCCAGAATGAAGTCGCATATTTGGGATATATCATTTCTGAAAAGGGCGTACGGACAAATCCCGACAAAATCAATGCTGTGAAAGAATGGTGCAGACCGCAAGATGTACACCAACCAGGAAGTTTCCTTTGGTTTGTGTACATATTACAATCGCTTTGTAAAGAACTTTTCACACATTGCCAGACCCTTGCATTGGTTAACGAAAGGAGACAAGAAATTTGAATGGACGGCGGAATGTGAAGACGCCTTCAATCGACTTAAACAGACTGTGGTTTTAGTTCCCATTCTCTGATATCCTCAACCAACAGAGAGCTTTATACTTGATACCGATGTTAGTAAAGAAGGAATATGGGCATTTCTCTTCCATAGGAGGTTAATATACCACATAATAAAACCAATAATAAATACTAATACTATATACCATAATGCAAGAGGTTCCCAACAAATCCAGTAAAGGTCCCTGACAGACAAATAAACATTTATTTATACCAAAGTACACCTAAAACCCAAATTAACAAAACCCGCGACCAATGTGGAAAAGGGGGAAGAGATTACATAACAATTTCCATCTAAACCAAAATCCCAAAAATACCTATATCCCCACTTCAAAACCCCCAAGAGAACCCCAAATACTTAAAAACCCATAAAACTAAATAAAACTACCCACCATAATCCACATGCCTTTCATACTTTTCCAATTCAATTTTAAAAGATTGACACCTAGTATCCCGACATGAATGATTCCCATCATGAATGATTTGAACTATGCCTATTGTTCTCGCGCTGAAATAAAATTTGGCAGCCAGATTTCGGCAAGTTATCACTGACCATAACTCTAATTCATCGCCAGATCCTTGGAGTGATGAAGAATTTGCTCGAGTCCAAAGAGAGGACAGAGATATCGGACCAATCCTGATCCACAAAGAACGAACTAATGAGAAGCCAACTTGGCAAGAAATTTCCTGCTTTTCATCTGAAACAAAACGATACTAAGCACTATGGGATTCTCTGCACTTGAAAAACGTGGTTGTATACCGTAAGTGGGAGAATGGCGGTGGAAAGAGCATCAGATGGCAGTTGCTGCTCCCTCTTTCCAGAGTATCCAGCGTACTAAAAGAGATACATGAAAGCCCCACTGGGAGACGGCATCAGCAAGACGCCGAAAAAGTTCATAAGCGCTTTTTCTGTTGCCATGCGAGATACGGTGTTGAGCGCTGGTGTAGAAAATGCACGGAATGCGGGGCTCGGAAGGGACAGTAGAAGAAAACACTTGGGCCTCTTCAGTGTTACAATGTCGGAGCTCCTTTCAAGAGAATTGCACTCGACGTTTTGGGACCACTACCAAGAACTTTAGACAATAACAAATACATCCTTGTAGTGATGGACTACTTCATAAAGTGAGTGGCCAGAAGCTTACACATTCCCTGACCAAGAGTTTGCAACCATCAGTGAATTTTTGACTCAGAACTGGATATGTCGTTACGAGGTTCCCTCTCTCGTCCATTCTGACCAGGGAACGAACTTTAGCTCTGGCATATTTACCGGACTGTGCAAACTTCTCGGAATGGACAAAACTTGAACTACTCCTCTTCATCTTCAATCGGACGGCATGGTAGAGAGATTCAGCAGAACTATACTTATCATCTTTCCATTTTCGTATCCAGAAACCAGCAAGACTGGGACCGTCACCTACAGTTGTTGCTGTTGACCTACCGAAGTGCTGTCCATGAATCTACCGGTCATTCCCCATCAAAAATGCTGTTTGGCCGGGATCTACTACTACCATGTGTCCTAATGTTTGGAAGACCATGTGATGCTTCTTTATCACCTGATGAATATGTGCAAAATATGCAGGAACGGTTGGAGGAGGTTCATCGTTGATAGGATCAATATTGCTACCGATAGAATGAAGACCCGGTACGATACCAAAGCTAATGAAGTACGATTCCAGGAAGATGATAAAGTGCGGCTGTTCAACCCTCGGCGACGACCAGGATTTTTGCCAAAACTGCAGCACAACTGTGAGGAACCCTACGTCATCAAGAAAAGAATACAGTGTTGCTTATCGAATCCAGAAATCGTCTTCAACCAAGCCAAAAGTCTTCCATATTCGACAGATTGGTCCCATATTTTGGACCACGGTAGGTTGATATTGCCCAAGACGTGCAATCATAAGGAAGGGGAAGTGTTGCGAACACGCAATATTCTCTCATTAGCGCCTCCTCTTTCGTCTGTCTCGAAGGTCAGGTGAAGGAATCACAGTCCATGACGTCCGCCCTGGGTTGCCATGATTTCCAAGTTAGAAGAAGGGTTTCCAGATTTAGCGATTTATAGCCTACTTGGCGATATTTGGCGACTTCCGGAATGTACCAGAAACTCCGCGAAATAACGATTAGTCTAGTATATATAAAGAAATTTCCAGAAATTTCTACAGAGGCTATAACAGGTCTCATCCCCCCGTTGTAATGGAGTTGACGAGTTAACGAGACAGAAGCTATATTGGACTGTGGCTTTTGTCAATGTTTTGAGAATAGTAGTAGTAGCTATTTACTCTGTGCTTGGGAATAAAAATAAGTTATCTAGAAACTGGGACTCGTTCTTGTATCCTGCGTGTACACCCACGATTCTAGTGGATACGTCCGTAACGGTATCGAGTTTGGCAGAACATTGTCAATATTTCATTGGCATCTGTGCTAGCGTGTTCATAGTTTTCAAAATTATTTTTATTTAGTATTTTTTTACGAATTAAGACCATGGCTATATCATGCAGAAATCAGTGGACAAAATATAATGAATTAAAGTTCCACAGGTAAACTATTTCTTATTTTTAAACTATACATGCTTCGCATGAGCACACCCAATTGTGAGCCCCCAATGCATTACACCCCCAACTATAAAAGCCAGGCGCCGCCTATGAGCATGATAGACAAAATAATTTATAATTATGTTTATGTGTGCAATTTCTGGGTGCGGTAAACGTACAGACCGAGATACTGATATATCATTTACCGATTTCTAAGAATCGTGAGCAGTAAAGGTAGCAAAATTGAAGAACTGGCCATAAAACTAAGAAGTGAATGGTTGTTTCGCGTTCATCGATTAGACTTAATACATGAGAAAATAAAAAACAGTCGCGTCTGTAGTTTACACTTTATCAAAGGCGAGTAAAGCATTATACAGTGAAACCTGTGAAGTTGACCACCTTTGTAAGTTGACCACCTGTCTAAGTTGACCTAATTGACCAGGAACGGAATGGCTTAATTACTTTAACATTGAGTGAATCCTTTATATGTTGACCACCTGTCTAACGTGTATGTTGACCAGGTAATTAGGTAGAATTTGTCACAAAGCATAGCTCAAAACCTTTGTATGTTGACCACTTCCAGAATTTTCCAGGCTGCAGAAAATTGTGAGAGCAAAATTTGTTAGAGAAGTGACAGAGATTTGTTAGATCCAAGAAAAATATTTACATTATGTGACACCTTATTACATATAAAAATAAAAATTAATTCCACAAATAAATTGTAATTTATTACAATTTATTTGTTTAATTACCTAACGAAGAAATATGTATTGCAAAGTATTCATTCATATTTATTTAATATTGAACGAAATCTATATTAGACCCAATAACATTTTAATAATTTACGACTAATAAAATTTGCATATTTTCAACAAATTTTTTGTAATTTAAGAGTTTAAATTATTTTTTAATAGACTTTAATTTTAAACTAATACAAAAATTAAGTAACCTTCTCTAAATATCGATCCATCATTAAGCTTTAAACTGCATAATGTTCCGGATTAGCCAGAGCATATAAAAAATGCGTAAATTAGTTTCTTCCCATCAAAGTTTCCAATGCTTCCAGAATTCCCGGGTTTATTCCCATTTCTCAAAATGCCCGGGTCTTTTGCAATTCGAAGCACCAATCAATAGAATTTTTCGATCAACCCAATTACTCAAACCCAATTACTCATATATTAAATATATATGAAAGAGGGTACTACCCGACTTTTTTCTACAATTTATATTTTCGAGATGCACTGAAAACATTAGTTAATAGTCATAATATTTTTAACCTAATGCCAAGTTTCCACATTTAACTAAATGATAAATATTCTACAAATGAATACACCGGAATTATAAATTGAATGCCAAGTTTCACCAATGGATATTGTATCCACACTAGAATCAAAACTCGGCAAGTTTAAACGATAAATAAAGCTCCTAGAATTGTAAACAATCTTATGCATTATATATGCCCACTTAGGATTTTAAACAATCAATTAAATTATATAGCATTATAAAAATCGTGCAACAGATTACAACATCAGTTAAGATCAGCATACGAAAAGGAATTACATAGGCGTAGCCAGCTGTTAGTGCTGGGAGGTGTCTTGATTAAAAAAATTCGTAAGGGAAAAAATTCTTATAGGAGTGCGATTATAAGCCACACTCCGATTTTAAAGACTTTTCGAAATGTATAGATAAAAATATTTAAAAAAATTAATTTCAATTGAAAAAATTTATTACAAAATACTTTCATCAGGCCCTGTATACAAGATAAGTAACTTCATTTCCAAATGAAAACAGGAAACTTTTTAAAACACTTAACACACATTAATTATTAATTACAATAAAAATAAAAAAGCCCTTGAATCTGGAAATGACCTGCGGTAACCTAAAGGTCGTTTTACTCTATTTTAGGCATTTAAAATATTTCCTAACTGCAATTTTCTTGGGTGTATACTAGCAAAAACATCAATTACTCTGTCAATTGATATATTTTGTTGTAGTGAATATGGATTAAAGCATCTTTCTTTCTTCAGTTATCGTAGCTCTAGTGTAATTATTCAGTCTCCTCAAACTGCTTGCGGAACGTTCACATTCACAAGATGCCACAGGAAGGGTTGCTGCAATACGAAGACGAGCGCTGATATTTGGAAAGAAATTTTCGTGTATGTATTTTAAAGCTGTAGCTGGTGTGTTTGGAAGATCCGATTGAAAATTAGATTTGAAATGTGCACACCAGCGCTTCATTTCTTGAGCAAAGAGTTCTGGGGTTGGCAATTCATCATTATAAATCTCCCTCAATTGTTCCAAAGCATTTTCTTTAGTTTCGTTCAATGAAATTGAAGGTAAAATGGATAGAAAGGATGAAGCTTTTTTTTCTAGTCCAGTGAATCGCGATTTGAAATTTGATATTATGCTATGAAGTAACGGTATTGCTAAATTTACTTTATAAAAATTAAATGATGAATTGCACTTCACATTACTTCGATGAACTTGTCTTTCTGCAATTCGTGACACTAAGGGTTCTATATTATTTTTTTGACCCATCAAAACTGCTTGCTGATAGATACTTTCATAACCTTCATCCACTGTATTTCTTTCTGAAATGTACAAATTTATTATTTCTTCAATCTGATTGTAGGCCTCAAAGATATCGGTCGCTTGGCCTTGAAGTGTGATGGTTATCGGTATGTTTGATGGTTTTTAAAAAATCGAATCCGATGAAGTGCGCAAAGAGTTTTATTGTTCTTTTCAATGTTTTTTTTTAAACCTTGTGCTCAGAACTTTTGGTGACTGTCTTATTGCAGAAATTTTGTGGTAATCTTTACCAGAGCGGAGGGGAGGCTGGGGCTGGCTACGCGCATGAATTATATGATACGATTTAAAAATTTATAGCATTTTCGTCTGTTATTCCTATGAATTTCTTTCAAAATTTGTTTAAAAGTGAATTTTGATAGGAAGTGTATAATATTTTCGGTCTCTAGCAATTTTATAATATACTGAGACACGGAAAGTGTATATATATATATATATATATATATATATATATATATATATATATCATCCACCATACTGGCCAACCTTTATCTACATTTTTACGAAAATCAGAGTCCTTTCAACAGTCATATAATGTACAGATATATTGATGATCTTATTATTATTGGAATTACTAATGAGGCCAATGAATTAAATTTTGATTTCTATCCACCTAATCTACAACTCATTGAAAATGTATATACATCCAACTGGATCATTTTTCTAGACGTTAGTTTAACAATTAAAAATGCAAATACAATAAAATTTAAAATCTATGACAAAACAGAAATTTATAACTTCAAAGTAAATAAACTTCAACATTTCTCTTCCAATCTTTCCAAATCTGTATATAGAAATATTTTTAATAACCAGTTATTAAGAATCAAAATGTTAAGCACACCTTGTTACTACAAAGAACATCTTCATAAATTCATAAACACCGTTATCAAAAATAACTACCCGCCCAATCTTATTTTTTCTTTTATTAAAACACAATTTAAATTTAAATTCAAAAACTTGCAACAATTACAGCAACATATTGACAAATCATACTCTAGCATTTCTAAATAATTCATAATCTCCATGTCTTCTTCTAACAGTTAAACAATTCGTATAATTCACTTTAACCTGCTTTGAGAAAACTGCTTAGTCAGTAACAAAAAATTCACTGTAACCTGTTCTGGGATGATTGGTAATACACATGCTTTTCCAGAAGTACCACAGTACTAGGGGTAGATATATTTTCATTTTATTTTCATTATATTCTTTTGATATTACTTTATAATACTTTGCATCCTCATTACAATAATTAGCCACAAGCTGGTGTAACAGAATATTTTATATTCATGTTTGATTTTTTTGTGTATTTGATCCACTTTGTCTTTTCTTCTACGTCGGGCCATTTACATTATTTCTGTAATACATTTTACAGTTGTGTAAACAGAAACTTAGAATCAGCATTAATGAAACAAGTATGGCCCTTGATAACGTACATGGTTTCAGAAATGCTTTTCATATTCATTTTATTCCTTTTATACTCACTAGTTTCCATTTATTCAATTTCCAAACTTCTTGCATAGCTCATCGTGCTACACTAGGCTTCTGATTTGCAATTTTTTTACCTTTACCTACAGTTTACAAGCAATTTTCTTTGGTATTTCTCGGGTATCTATATATTACAAGTAATCATAAAAATCTTCAATTATATATATATATATATGCTCATGTCCAAAAGTTAAGCATAGTTGCTGTTTATGTGAAAATTTCAGGAAATCTACATCGGAAAGGAAGGTAACGCGGTATGCGGGTGTAATAGGGTTATAGAAGAAAAAAACAATGCAAAACAAGGATAATGACGATTTTTATTATCCAAAGAAAACGGTTGAAAGAAAAAGGGTCACAATACGAGTGTCAACCTCAGTGAAACAGAATGATTAAAACAATGTGATGCTGCAGTTTAATACTGTGTGTGGGAACCTCGGGTAGCCACGTATGCAGCACAATGATTTCCCATACTTTCGGTGAGGGTTTAGACGAGTTGTGTGCTCAAAGAGTTCCAAGTCTCACTGAGAGCAGTTTTCTATTCCATAACGGAGCTTGGTGGGTAGAGGAGGGCTGCAAGATGTCTCCCGAGCCTAACCCACACATGCTCTATTGGATTCAGATCAGGAGAATTGGCAAGCCACTGCATGTGCCAGATATCTTCAGGTTGAATGAAGTCGTCGACCAAGGCCGCACGGTGAAAAGGCACGTTATCATCCATGAATATGAAATCCGGACCAACAGCACCTCTAAACAATCGAACAGTAGGCTCACGGACTTCGTCTCTGTATCTTTGACTGGTAACCGACTCCATGTCAAAGATGTGGAGGTTTATGCGGTCGTCCATCATGATGTCTGCCCAGACCATGACTCCCCCCAAACGGAAAACGATGTTTTCCGTGATGTTTCCCGGGTGAAAACGCATTCCACATTTTCTCCAGATCGTGATACGTCGAGAATCAGTTTTCAGGCTAAACCTGGACTCGTCATTGAACATGACATTGCCCCACTGTTGTCCACTCCATTTCCGATGTTCCAAACTCCACTGTAAACGCGCTCATTTTTGTGCAGACGTAAGGGAAATGCAAACTGCTGGTCGTCTGACATAGAGACCGACGTGTCTGAGTTTCCTGTAAACAGTTTGTCTCGAAACAGCGACTCCTGTGATGGTTGTCAGGGCTGAACTCAGTTGTGTGGCAGAACGGTTCCTCTCACCTCGCGCAGTTATCACCAAATATCGATCTTGTTGAGCGGTTGTTACCCTTGGCTGACGTGGTACTAGTCGTCGGGAAACACCTCCAGTGGTTTGAAACCTCTGCCACAGTCTGGAGGGCACACACTGAGCCACATTTAGAATTTGAGACGCTTCGGTTTGGGATCGACCGAATTCCAACATTCTAATAATTTGTCCTTTCAAAAATATGTCCAGTTGGCATCTTTGTGACATATTTCGTCCTTTTTTATTGTTAACAACGCTCCGTACCACAGCAATTGCGAAATTCTGCCTCAACTGGCCATGCGGCTCGAGGCCGTTTTATACTCGTTCCAACGTGCGCCGATGCTTTGGGCATGTTGACTGAACTGTTTTGCATATACACAATAATTTACCTTCGTCTCACGATTCTCCACAACTGATTGTGAACCATTGTATCCATATTAACTCCAAATTTTTCACATTTTACGAATTATGCTTAACTTTTGGACATAAGTGTATGTATATATATATATAAATATACATATATATCCATTTAATGAAATCGTGCGAGTCCGTGATATATATATATATATATATATATCCATTTAATGGAATCGTGTGAGTCCCCCTATAGTTACCAAATTTTGAAAATAAAAAAATGGCGTGTACGGCATCCCGGACCTTGACCTAAAATTTGTTGGACCTTTTAACTTGAGTTAAAGTTTGTCACCGCCCGAGCAAGTTTTTAAAACGGAACTCCATCAAAAATTGTTGGGGACTCCTGATCTATACTGTCAACTTTTATGATTTAGAGAAAAACAAAATACATTACATAAAACTACAAAAGCAAACATCAAATAATTACATGATGTACACAATTTTTAGTAGTTCACTTACATTAATTAAACTCCAGCCCGATGAGAATTTTAAAATTCATATACTTTATCTCCTTTGATGACGTATTTTATTTTAAAATTCCTAATAGGCTATACCTCCCTTTTTTTCATTTACAAAAAGAGATAATTTAAGCATGCCTCCTTATGAGATACTAACACTTATGTAAAAATTATATGAATAATTCATATTTTTAAATAATTTCTTGTATCATTTATATCACTGTGAAAATATTGGAGAATGAATTACAGAAGTCTGTATAAATATAATTTGTAACGTATCATTGTGAGCAGTGGCACCGACTTTGTGAGTTCGAGACACTTTTCGAATCCCCAATAATTTTGTTCCTCGAACCCCTAATATTTTGAAGAATCCTCAGAAATGATGCCAAGAGAAATTTGTTGACATTTTAACATTGGTAAAAATACCTGAAAATAAATTTTACGTGTTTTGTTTTTTATAAAGATAATTGAGTTGAAAATCCACACAACGTATGTTGCATATAATAATGTTGCACCTACAAAAGCAAAATAAATGAAATAAATAATTATCTAGAGAAAAAGTATATATCTTCGTGTACTTAATTTGCTCCATTTTTGCATTTTAGATATCTCATTGTGGTACTTAATCTGACTGAATGAAATTTAAATTAGACTTAAATCCTTTAGAAAATGCATCCGTCATTTGATTTAACATTTCTGGAATTCCTAATAATTTTTCAAGTCAGCGTCTATGATAGTGGGAATACGTTGACGACAATTTCGACTGAATGGGAAGTAAAAATGGAAACGCAGCTTGTTTAGGAGGTGTCCCTGGGGAAACTTCTGTTGAACTGGATGCCAAAGTAGAAGGCTCTAAAATTTCGAGGAATCATCAGTTATTGGTATTGCAGGATCCAATGTTTTCAGAGTTCTAGTCAAATTCGAGAACTTCTCCTGTGTAATAGTCTTGAAGTCTCGTTACTTTTAACTATTTTCGACAATAGCACCGGAATGAATTGGCAAGATGTTGAAGACACATATGAAGCTCTGATTTTTGCTGAATCGACTTGTCATTATCATGGTGAGAACACCAATGACAGCAATTTCGACGGAATGGGAGGTAAAAGTGGAATCTCAACTTATTGAGGGGATGTCTCTGAGACAAGTTCTGAAGAACTGGATCAAATAATATACATATGGCTGGATACCGAATATACATTTGGCTGAATGCCGAAGCAGAATATTTTTAATTTTGGGGGAACTACAAATTTTTAGTCTTGCAGGCAGGCTTTCATAACTTTTGGGCCGACGGAGTGAAGGAAACTTTAAGGGGGGGGGGGGTAAGTTTTCTATTTGCTCTATATAAATATATCTAAATGCTGTCACATAAATAGAAACTAAGTTAATATCAAATGTCTTTGAAGGGGGATAATCGTCTCCATGGGGGGGGGGGGGGGGCTTCGATTCCCAGAGACGATGTAAAAACACTGCTTGCAGGATGCAATATTTTCAGAGTACTAGCCGTGTCGAAAAACTGTTACATCGAACTTTCATATTCTGCCTGCCGATGGCGTTAATGATGTTTTGAATTGGGTGAGCTGACAGAATTGCCACTTACAGAAGATATATTGCGCAAAAAACATTTCCGTGACGTCACTCCTAACACATGTTGCTGGGACTTTGAGAAACGAACGCCAGAGATGAAAAAGAACTGTCGATCAGTGAACAGTATGGAACTAAGATCACTGTAAAGATTATTAATGATTTGTAAATATGTAACATATTAGTGTGTAGTGAAATTATATAATCTAAAAAATGAAAACCGACTCGGCTAATTATTGGAGATATCTTTATTTTAATTAAACTTAAGTATTTTCAGAATCGACAGAAACCGATAAAAGTGCTCAAATACTGTCATCAATCTACTGCTTCCCCGGGAATCTGAGGTAGGAACTTTTATATTTTCAATTTTAAGTATCGATGATAATATAAGAATCCTATAGAAGGAATTGTAATGAATTCTTTCACGACATGGCATCCCTGCCGGGACCTGTGAGCAGATATTTTGATAACAAATTATAAGATTGAACACTTTAATTAATTTTGAATTTTGAAGAGTTTGAAAATATTTGATAGAAAACGATGGCCGATGAAATGATTACTGCACACAAAAAGAAACGCGGAGTGTTAAGATCGAATGTTACTAAAGTCATTAATAAATTAGAAACTGAACTAGAAAAAACAGAAGTAAATGAAAATGAAATCGAAGAGTTATTGGAACAATTAACGGATAAATTTGAAACTCTTAAATTAGTTGATAATGATTTAGGACAACTTTTGAAACCAGATGATATTGAAAAAGAAATTGAATCGGCGGAAGAATACCGCGAAAGAGTAGTTATTTGGAGTTTTAGAGCAAAGAAAAGATTACGTACTCTAAATCAGAATATTCAAAATGATATTATACCACACTCTAAGGAAGACTCGAAATCGAGTATAAAACAAAGTGAACACCACATCAGTGTGAAATTACCAAAAATTACAATTCCGAAATTTTATGGTGATGTGAGTCAGTGGTTGACGTTTTGGAACTCATTCGAAACCGCAATACACAAAAATGAGTATTTAGATCAAGTCGACAAATTTAACTATCTAAAAGCACATTTAGGAAGCACTGCTTTGGGTACTGTCGAAGGATTCGCTATTTCGTCTGAAAATTATGTCAAAGCAATTGATTTGTTAAAAGACCGATTCGGCCGAAATGACGTTCTGATAAATGCACACATGAATCATTTATTACATATTTCTCCTCTTAGACGATCTAATGATGTTAAAGGATTTAGAAAACTTTTTGACAACTGCCAAACACAAATAAGAAGTTTAGAATCCCTAGGAGTTTCCTCTGATACTTTTGGTAGTTTATTGTGCCCCATAATTTTGAAATTACTACCATATGATTTAGTCTTTGACTTCAGCAAAGAATTTAATGATGCTGACTATACCATAAACAATTTAATTGGCTTCATGGATAAGCAGTTAAGAGCTCGCGAACGATCAAACACTTACATTTCCGAAATGAATCAACATGAAACTCATAAATCTTTTCTACCCTCTCGGAGGATAAACAGATCTGATGACCCAGAGAGAAATTTACCACAAGTGAAGTTCGGGAAAGCGAAGGTCGCTACAACTGCAGAATTATTTAGCTCAGATGTTCAAGAAAATAATAAAATATGTGTATTCTGTGATAAATATCACCAGAGCTCCACTTGTAAATATGCTCGCGGATTAGCACTTGAAGAAAGGAAATCTCTTTTAATTAAAAAGGGTGCATGTTTTCGATGTCTAAAAATGAATCATATTTCCAGAGATTGTAAAGTAAAAGTAACTTGTTCGGAATGTGGAAAAAGGCATTTAGATATAATGTGTTTTATTAAAAGGAATGATAATTGCGCTAGTAAGCCAAATGTTAAAAATGAAAACACTGAAGTAGTAGAAAACACAGTACTTACAAATCAGTCTTGCTCTAAAGAAGTTTATTTACAAACAATGATTGTGTGTATTAATGAAAATGGTTTAGAACATTTTGTAAGGATAATTATTGATACTGGAAGTCAAAAATCGTACGTGAGCAAATACGTAGCTAAAAGAATGGGATTAAAATGCTTAGGAGAAGAAACAGTAATTCACGGACTTTTTGGGGGTATAGAAAATTCTGAAACACACAAGAAATACCGGGTAAAGTTAACTAGCATCGATAAGAAATACAACTGTGAATTTGAAGCGATGGATCAAAGAAAAATTTGTGCTTCTATTCCTAAAATCGATGATTCTCAATGCATAAGTGAATTAAGAAACCTTGGTATTTTTGTTAGTGACATTGAAATAAAGGAAAAATCAAGTTTGTTCGAGAAGAATAGAAATGAAATTCATATACTTATTGGGGCAGACTTAGCAGGAAAATTATTTACTGGGGATGTAAAACATCTTTCTGGAGGTTTAGTAGCCATAAATACCCACTTAGGCTGGACAGTAATGGGCAAGGATCATAGAGAAAGCAAGGTAGATAATTCCCTTATGTTGCTATCTCTACATGTAAACAATGCTAAGATAACTGATCTCTGGAACTTAGATTCTTTGGGCATTAGTGACCCGAGTGAAAAACGAACAAAATTAGAAGTACAAGATCTTGCTTTAAGACACTTTCACGAAACTGTTTCCAGAGACAAAACAGGCATATACCAAGTATGTTTACCATGGTTAGATGGACATCAGCCATTATCTGATCACAAAGACTTGGCCGAAAAAAGGCTTAAAAACACAGTAAAATCCCTTAATTCGATTAACAAGCTAGAAGCTTATCAAAAGGTATTTGACGAATGGGAAAAGGAGGGGATAATAGAAGAAATTAGGCCAGGACTCGAAAAACTTACCGATGAAAATTCCGCCGTACACTACTTGCCTCATAGAGCAGTGATAAAAGAACAAGCCACGACCAAGATTAGACCGGTTTTTGATGGGTCAGCCAAAACCCGCAATTCTGTATCGTTAAACGAATGCCTCGAAAAGGGACCCAATTTGATAGAATTGATACCATCAATTCTGAACAGATTCAGGTGGGGTAAGATCGGAGTAATAGCTGACATCCGAAAAGCCTTCCTACAAATAAGCTTACACGAAAATGACAGGAAGTTTTTGCAGTTTTTGTGGTGGAAGGACGGCGATCCTCACAAAGTAATCACTTACAGACACACTCGAGTTGTTTTTGGAGTGTCCTGCAGCCCTTTTCTCCTCGCTGCTGTATTGACTCACCTTTTGGATCAAGTTACAGAACCGCTGAAAGAGCTTGCTAAAAAACTCAAAGACTCTATGTACGTTGACAACTGCGTTGCAAGTGTCGATACAATGGAAGAGTTAGATCATTTTCGTACCCAGTCTCAGAAACTTCTGTCATCAGCGAAATTCGACCTACGTGGATGGAGGAACAACGAGTTTTCTTCAGAGAAGAAACATGTACAAAATTTGCATAGTCTGAATGCTGAAGAAACTGATGTACCGGTGTTGGGTCTTTCGTGGAACATTGAGAAGGATACCTTGTCATGTTTGTTCATCGATACAGACAATGAAGAACCCGTCACAAAGAGAAGAATCTTATCTGTGGCACATAGAATATTTGACCCAATTGGGTTTACATGTCCTGTGACTTTAATACCAAAACTTCTTCTAGAAGAATGTTGGAAAATTGAAGCATCGTGGGACTCTGCATTGCCTGATGATATTGTTAAGAAATTTGATAATTGGAAGAATCAACTACATGAATTAAAAAACGCTAGGATTCCCCGAAAACTATACAGTTTAGACCTCAATGATGCGCAGCTGACATTACATGTGTTTTGTGATGCTTCCAAGTTATCGTATGCCACTTGTATTTTTTTTCGAGCAGAAAAGGAAAATAGTGTAACCTGTCAGTTAATACAAGCAAGATCAAGGGTAGCTCCTTTAAAAGGTATATCCATACCACGATTGGAGTTATTAGCTTGTAACATTGGAGCAAGATTGGCAGACACGGTAAAGAAAGATCTAAATATGGAAGATATTGAGACATTTTATTGGTCTGACTCAATGGACGCTTTATATTGGATCAAAAGAGAGGGTCCTTGGGTTACTTTTGTTTCCAATAGAATACGGGAAATCAGAAGTCTATCTTCCGCCAATGATTGGAATTTCGTGCCGGGGGTTCAGAACCCTGCGGATCTCCCATCAAGAGGATGTTCTGCGAAAACACTTATCAAAGGAAATTGGTGGGAAGGGCCGTTATGGTTGAAGTGTTTCAGGGATAACTGGCCTGACTTCGAACTGATTCCAGATGAGAAGGTGGTGAATTCAGAGAAAAGGAAGATCATAGTATCATCTATAAATGAAGAGAAAGATGATTATCATTATATATCCTCATACCAGAAAATAATAAGAGTCACTGGATGGATATATAGATTTGCCGAAAATACTAAGAAATCTGGAGATAGAAAACTTGGGAAGCTAGATACTAATGAGCTTAAAAAAGCTGAACTTGTGATTCTGAGGAAAGTACAAAAGGATGTTTTCTTGGATGAAAATAATAGTAGACTTAAATCCCTACCAATTATTACAGATTCTAATGGACTTTTAAGAATCAAGACGAAAGTTTTCATGCGAGCAGATGAAGAAAATTTCAGATTTCCAATTGTTCTGCCAACGGACCACAATGTGGTTAAGAGTGATAATTTGGAAACATAAAGAACTGGGACATGCTGGAGTACAATTTTTAATGGCTGCGTTAAGAGAAAATTATTGGATACTGAAAAGTAGAAGAACTATCAAAAAAGTTATCCAATCGTGTGTCGTATGCCAAAGGTTTAGTGTAAGACCACCGCATATTCCTGAAGGAACTTTACCTGAAGATCGAGTGAAGGATGCCTCTGTCTTTGAGATAATTGGAGTAGATGTAGCAGGTCCTTTAATTCTTAAAGATCGACAAAAGACCTGGATTCTAATTGTGACATGCGCCATTTATCGAGCTGTTCATTTGGAACTGCTAACAGCTCTTTCTACTGATAATTTTCTGTTGGCACTTAGAAGATTCATAGCACGCAGAGGAAGACCGTCTATAATCTATTCTGACCATGGAACAAATTTTGTCGGGTCTGAAAACTTCCTTAAAACTATCAATCTGGAAAAATTGAAACTAAGTATTGAACCGATTACTTGGAAATTCATTCCTACTTCCGCTCCGTGGTGGGGTGGATTTTGGGAGCGGTTAGTTGGTCTTATGAAACGGATTTTGAGAAAAGTTCTTGGAAAAACATCTTTATGTTATGAAGAAATGGCAACGGTCTTATGTGATTGTGAAAGCCTATTTAACTCAAGACCAATAACTTATGTATCAGAAGACGTGAATGACCTGAGTCCACTAACTCCTGCAATGTTTTTACAGGAAAACAAGGACAATAGTGTTGCTGACTTAGACCATTTGAACCAGTTAGATAGGAAAAAGTTGAACAAAAGATTAGTGTACCGAAAAAGAATCATGAAAGATCTTCGTGCTAGGTTTCGTATTGAATATCTGGGACAGTTACGCCAGAGCCACATGAAGAACAGCAAAGTGCATACCCCAAAGGAGGGAGATATTGTCTTAGTGTGGACTGACAATGTGAAAAGAATTAATTGGCCGTTAGGAAGGATTCTAGACGTATATCCTAGCAAAGATGGACTGGTACGTCTAGCCAAAATAAAGACCAGATCAGCTATTTTCATCCGACCAGTTCGGAAACTGTGCCCACTGGAATTAGATGACGATGGTGCTCGCTCTGACCTCACTCAAGATGAACCTGCCAGGTCAGATGGTGCTGAAGAGACCATGCCTGATTCTCCTGGTGGTAAAAACGCTGCACAGGAACCTGACCATCATTATGTGACTACACGAGCAGGACGTACTGTTCGAGTGCCTCAAAGTTACAGACAGTAATAGATGTTGAGTCTCAGGTGAAATTTTCACTGAAACTCAAAAGGGGGAGTGTCGAAAAACTGTTACATCGAACTTTCATATTCTGCCTGCCGATGGCGTTAATGATGTTTTGAATTGGGTGAGCTGACAGAATTGCCACTTACAGAAGATATATTGCGCAAAAAACATTTCCGTGACGTCACTCCTAACACATGTTGCTGGGACTTTGAGAAACGAACGCCAGAGATGAAAAAGAACTGTCGATCAGTGAACAGTATGGAACTAAGATCACTGTAAAGATTATTAATGATTTGTAAATATGTAACATATTAGTGTGTAGTGAAATTATATAATCTAAAAAATGAAAACCGACTCGGCTAATTATTGGAGATATCTTTATTTTAATTAAACTTAAGTATTTTCAGAATCGACAGAAACCGATAAAAGTGCTCAAATACTGTCATCAATCTACTGCTTCCCCGGGAATCTGAGGTAGGAACTTTTATATTTTCAATTTTAAGTATCGATGATAATATAAGAATCCTATAGAAGGAATTGTAATGAATTCTTTCACGACATGGCATCCCTGCCGGGACCTGTGAGCAGATATTTTGATAACAAATTATAAGATTGAACACTTTAATTAATTTTGAATTTTGAAGAGTTTGAAAATATTTGATAGAAAACGATGGCCGATGAAATGATTACTGCACACAAAAAGAAACGCGGAGTGTTAAGATCGAATGTTACTAAAGTCATTAATAAATTAGAAACTGAACTAGAAAAAACAGAAGTAAATGAAAATGAAATCGAAGAGTTATTGGAACAATTAACGGATAAATTTGAAACTCTTAAATTAGTTGATAATGATTTAGGACAACTTTTGAAACCAGATGATATTGAAAAAGAAATTGAATCGGCGGAAGAATACCGCGAAAGAGTAGTTATTTGGAGTTTTAGAGCAAAGAAAAGATTACGTACTCTAAATCAGAATATTCAAAATGATATTATACCACACTCTAAGGAAGACTCGAAATCGAGTATAAAACAAAGTGAACACCACATCAGTGTGAAATTACCAAAAATTACAATTCCGAAATTTTATGGTGATGTGAGTCAGTGGTTGACGTTTTGGAACTCATTCGAAACCGCAATACACAAAAATGAGTATTTAGATCAAGTCGACAAATTTAACTATCTAAAAGCACATTTAGGAAGCACTGCTTTGGGTACTGTCGAAGGATTCGCTATTTCGTCTGAAAATTATGTCAAAGCAATTGATTTGTTAAAAGACCGATTCGGCCGAAATGACGTTCTGATAAATGCACACATGAATCATTTATTACATATTTCTCCTCTTAGACGATCTAATGATGTTAAAGGATTTAGAAAACTTTTTGACAACTGCCAAACACAAATAAGAAGTTTAGAATCCCTAGGAGTTTCCTCTGATACTTTTGGTAGTTTATTGTGCCCCATAATTTTGAAATTACTACCATATGATTTAGTCTTTGACTTCAGCAAAGAATTTAATGATGCTGACTATACCATAAACAATTTAATTGGCTTCATGGATAAGCAGTTAAGAGCTCGCGAACGATCAAACACTTACATTTCCGAAATGAATCAACATGAAACTCATAAATCTTTTCTACCCTCTCGGAGGATAAACAGATCTGATGACCCAGAGAGAAATTTACCACAAGTGAAGTTCGGGAAAGCGAAGGTCGCTACAACTGCAGAATTATTTAGCTCAGATGTTCAAGAAAATAATAAAATATGTGTATTCTGTGATAAATATCACCAGAGCTCCACTTGTAAATATGCTCGCGGATTAGCACTTGAAGAAAGGAAATCTCTTTTAATTAAAAAGGGTGCATGTTTTCGATGTCTAAAAATGAATCATATTTCCAGAGATTGTAAAGTAAAAGTAACTTGTTCGGAATGTGGAAAAAGGCATTTAGATATAATGTGTTTTATTAAAAGGAATGATAATTGCGCTAGTAAGCCAAATGTTAAAAATGAAAACACTGAAGTAGTAGAAAACACAGTACTTACAAATCAGTCTTGCTCTAAAGAAGTTTATTTACAAACAATGATTGTGTGTATTAATGAAAATGGTTTAGAACATTTTGTAAGGATAATTATTGATACTGGAAGTCAAAAATCGTACGTGAGCAAATACGTAGCTAAAAGAATGGGATTAAAATGCTTAGGAGAAGAAACAGTAATTCACGGACTTTTTGGGGGTATAGAAAATTCTGAAACACACAAGAAATACCGGGTAAAGTTAACTAGCATCGATAAGAAATACAACTGTGAATTTGAAGCGATGGATCAAAGAAAAATTTGTGCTTCTATTCCTAAAATCGATGATTCTCAATGCATAAGTGAATTAAGAAACCTTGGTATTTTTGTTAGTGACATTGAAATAAAGGAAAAATCAAGTTTGTTCGAGAAGAATAGAAATGAAATTCATATACTTATTGGGGCAGACTTAGCAGGAAAATTATTTACTGGGGATGTAAAACATCTTTCTGGAGGTTTAGTAGCCATAAATACCCACTTAGGCTGGACAGTAATGGGCAAGGATCATAGAGAAAGCAAGGTAGATAATTCCCTTATGTTGCTATCTCTACATGTAAACAATGCTAAGATAACTGATCTCTGGAACTTAGATTCTTTGGGCATTAGTGACCCGAGTGAAAAACGAACAAAATTAGAAGTACAAGATCTTGCTTTAAGACACTTTCACGAAACTGTTTCCAGAGACAAAACAGGCATATACCAAGTATGTTTACCATGGTTAGATGGACATCAGCCATTATCTGATCACAAAGACTTGGCCGAAAAAAGGCTTAAAAACACAGTAAAATCCCTTAATTCGATTAACAAGCTAGAAGCTTATCAAAAGGTATTTGACGAATGGGAAAAGGAGGGGATAATAGAAGAAATTAGGCCAGGACTCGAAAAACTTACCGATGAAAATTCCGCCGTACACTACTTGCCTCATAGAGCAGTGATAAAAGAACAAGCCACGACCAAGATTAGACCGGTTTTTGATGGGTCAGCCAAAACCCGCAATTCTGTATCGTTAAACGAATGCCTCGAAAAGGGACCCAATTTGATAGAATTGATACCATCAATTCTGAACAGATTCAGGTGGGGTAAGATCGGAGTAATAGCTGACATCCGAAAAGCCTTCCTACAAATAAGCTTACACGAAAATGACAGGAAGTTTTTGCAGTTTTTGTGGTGGAAGGACGGCGATCCTCACAAAGTAATCACTTACAGACACACTCGAGTTGTTTTTGGAGTGTCCTGCAGCCCTTTTCTCCTCGCTGCTGTATTGACTCACCTTTTGGATCAAGTTACAGAACCGCTGAAAGAGCTTGCTAAAAAACTCAAAGACTCTATGTACGTTGACAACTGCGTTGCAAGTGTCGATACAATGGAAGAGTTAGATCATTTTCGTACCCAGTCTCAGAAACTTCTGTCATCAGCGAAATTCGACCTACGTGGATGGAGGAACAACGAGTTTTCTTCAGAGAAGAAACATGTACAAAATTTGCATAGTCTGAATGCTGAAGAAACTGATGTACCGGTGTTGGGTCTTTCGTGGAACATTGAGAAGGATACCTTGTCATGTTTGTTCATCGATACAGACAATGAAGAACCCGTCACAAAGAGAAGAATCTTATCTGTGGCACATAGAATATTTGACCCAATTGGGTTTACATGTCCTGTGACTTTAATACCAAAACTTCTTCTAGAAGAATGTTGGAAAATTGAAGCATCGTGGGACTCTGCATTGCCTGATGATATTGTTAAGAAATTTGATAATTGGAAGAATCAACTACATGAATTAAAAAACGCTAGGATTCCCCGAAAACTATACAGTTTAGACCTCAATGATGCGCAGCTGACATTACATGTGTTTTGTGATGCTTCCAAGTTATCGTATGCCACTTGTATTTTTTTTCGAGCAGAAAAGGAAAATAGTGTAACCTGTCAGTTAATACAAGCAAGATCAAGGGTAGCTCCTTTAAAAGGTATATCCATACCACGATTGGAGTTATTAGCTTGTAACATTGGAGCAAGATTGGCAGACACGGTAAAGAAAGATCTAAATATGGAAGATATTGAGACATTTTATTGGTCTGACTCAATGGACGCTTTATATTGGATCAAAAGAGAGGGCCCTTGGGTTACTTTTGTTTCCAATAGAATACGGGAAATCAGAAGTCTATCTTCCGCCAATGATTGGAATTTCGTGCCGGGGGTTCAGAACCCTGCGGATCTCCCATCAAGAGGATGTTCTGCGAAAACACTTATCAAAGGAAATTGGTGGGAAGGGCCGTTATGGTTGAAGTGTTTCAGGGATAACTGGCCTGACTTCGAACTGATTCCAGATGAGAAGGTGGTGAATTCAGAGAAAAGGAAGATCATAGTATCATCTATAAATGAAGAGAAAGATGATTATCATTATATATCCTCATACCAGAAAATAATAAGAGTCACTGGATGGATATATAGATTTGCCGAAAATACTAAGAAATCTGGAGATAGAAAACTTGGGAAGCTAGATACTAATGAGCTTAAAAAAGCTGAACTTGTGATTCTGAGGAAAGTACAAAAGGATGTTTTCTTGGATGAAAATAATAGTAGACTTAAATCCCTACCAATTATTACAGATTCTAATGGACTTTTAAGAATCAAGACGAAAGTTTTCATGCGAGCAGATGAAGAAAATTTCAGATTTCCAATTGTTCTGCCAACGGACCACAATGTGGTTAAGAGTGATAATTTGGAAACATAAAGAACTCGGACATGCTGGAGTACAATTTTTAATGGCTGCGTTAAGAGAAAATTATTGGATACTGAAAAGTAGAAGAACTATCAAAAAAGTTATCCAATCGTGTGTCGTATGCCAAAGGTTTAGTGTAAGACCACCGCATATTCCTGAAGGAACTTTACCTGAAGATCGAGTGAAGGATGCCTCTGTCTTTGAGATAATTGGAGTAGATGTAGCAGGTCCTTTAATTCTTAAAGATCGACAAAAGACCTGGATTCTAATTGTGACATGCGCCATTTATCGAGCTGTTCATTTGGAACTGCTAACAGCTCTTTCTACTGATAATTTTCTGTTGGCACTTAGAAGATTCATAGCACGCAGAGGAAGACCGTCTATAATCTATTCTGACCATGGAACAAATTTTGTCGGGTCTGAAAACTTCCTTAAAACTATCAATCTGGAAAAATTGAAACTAAGTATTGAACCGATTACTTGGAAATTCATTCCTACTTCCGCTCCGTGGTGGGGTGGATTTTGGGAGCGGTTAGTTGGTCTTATGAAACGGATTTTGAGAAAAGTTCTTGGAAAAACATCTTTATGTTATGAAGAAATGGCAACGGTCTTATGTGATTGTGAAAGCCTATTTAACTCAAGACCAATAACTTATGTATCAGAAGACGTGAATGACCTGAGTCCACTAACTCCTGCAATGTTTTTACAGGAAAACAAGGACAATAGTGTTGCTGACTTAGACCATTTGAACCAGTTAGATAGGAAAAAGTTGAACAAAAGATTAGTGTACCGAAAAAGAATCATGAAAGATCTTCGTGCTAGGTTTCGTATTGAATATCTGGGACAGTTACGCCAGAGCCACATGAAGAACAGCAAAGTGCATACCCCAAAGGAGGGAGATATTGTCTTAGTGTGGACTGACAATGTGAAAAGAATTAATTGGCCGTTAGGAAGGATTCTAGACGTATATCCTAGCAAAGATGGACTGGTACGTCTAGCCAAAATAAAGACCAGATCAGCTATTTTCATCCGACCAGTTCGGAAACTGTGCCCACTGGAATTAGATGACGATGGTGCTCGCTCTGACCTCACTCAAGATGAACCTGCCAGGTCAGATGGTGCTGAAGAGACCATGCCTGATTCTCCTGGTGGTAAAAACGCTGCACAGGAACCTGACCATCATTATGTGACTACACGAGCAGGACGTACTGTTCGAGTGCCTCAAAGTTACAGACAGTAATAGATGTTGAGTCTCAGGTGAAATTTTCACTGAAACTCAAAAGGGGGAGTGTCGAAAAACTGTTACATCGAACTTTCATATTCTGCCTGCCGATGGCGTTAATGATGTTTTGAATTGGGTGAGCTGACAGAATTGCCACTTACAGAAGATATATTGCGCAAAAAACATTTCCGTGACGTCACTCCTAACACATGTTGCTGGGACTTTGAGAAACGAACGCCAGAGATGAAAAAGAACTGTCGATCAGTGAACAGTATGGAACTAAGATCACTGTAAAGATTATTAATGATTTGTAAATATGTAACATATTAGTGTGTAGTGAAATTATATAATCTAAAAAATGAAAACCGACTCGGCTAATTATTGGAGATATCTTTATTTTAATTAAACTTAAGTATTTTCAGAATCGACAGAAACCGATAAAAGTGCTCAAATACTGTCATCAATCTACTGCTTCCCCGGGAATCTGAGGTAGGAACTTTTATATTTTCAATTTTAAGTATCGATGATAATATAAGAATCCTATAGAAGGAATTGTAATGAATTCTTTCACGACAAGCCGAAACCCAGGATTTTCCCTGTGTAATGGACTCTAAGTTTGCAACTCGTTGCTTTCAACTATTTCCGGCTAAAGTCGGGGAAGGACTTGATAAGATGTAGAAGGCACAGATGTGAATCAGATACATATCCGACGTGATAAAGAAATTTTTGAAAGAAAAGTAATAAATAATAAATTTTATTTTGACTACTTATTATTATCGACAGATTTGGCGTGTGAATGTTACATTAGGTAAAGTTTTTAATAAGTTTGTAAAATTAAACAATATAAGTAAACGTAATTAAAAAATATCTGTGCATTATAAGAAACCTAAAATTTTGCATCCCCGTGCGGCCGCACCGCACTGGAGCCGAAGATGGCTATAGTTGGAATCGATAATTAAAACTATTATGTATTCAGATTCCATTTCAATTTGAAAGAAAATACTTAAAGGCATTTTACTGACAAGGTTATAAAAAGTTAATTTTTTAACTAAGTCTCTAAAATTTTAGAAATTATGTTAAGACAAATGCAAATATCAGTTACATATAACAATTATTTTGCACACAGCTTATTTTAATTTTGATTAAATAAATAAATAAATAATGTAATCTCAATTAGTAATTAAATATGCACTAAATATTTGTATGCAAAATATGTAATATATGATAGGGAAATTAGTCGTTTCTCCTCTGGAATAATTCACCTTTTGATTTGATAATTTAACATTTCAATAATTTATTAAAGTATTTTGTTTGGTAATGGACTATCATTTGACATTTCATTTACAATCTTGATACAATTTTAAAGCAGATCAAAATTTTAAACTGAACTTGATCCTCGCTTCCATGACATCGTCAAGTCAACAAGCATTGAGATTCGGTGCGCTCATAATCCTGACCACGCCCCCTTGTTTGATTCCATTCCTATGTCCCCCAAGGCCACCTAGAATAAGGTTTCAGGTAGTCTTGTATCACCTGAGAGCTATGCTCTTCCTCGCCCAAGAATGCATTCACTTGAATGCTATTCTCTCAGTTAATATTTTTTGCCTTTTCTTCTAGTGAAAAAATTTTAGAATCACCGACATGTCAGCATTCTACTAATTTGAGAGAAAATTTTATGATCTTCTTATTGTGATAATTCCATTAAAATGTCTCCCTTTAATTTATTTTCCGTTGATATATTTTTATGACTAGGAGGTAAAAGCGCAGGTTTATATTGATATCGCACTTGCTTGATTGTGCTCGGGGTATGTGAGAGATTGGAAAGTTGCGGAGGAGATTGATAACAATTATATTGTTTTCCCAATGTCATTTATTCGTACTTCAATACTTTTTGATGGGGTTTATGACCCCTAAATTCTCCTCTTGACGATACCACTAAGTAGACTATAGTTTGCACTTAGCATTTCCTAGTTTTTACATTCTGATCGTTGAAACCAATCATTATAATATGAAGTGAATTAATAGTTCCTTTTATATTATAATTTGTATCTTATTATTATTGTCATTATTTTGAACTTTCTTTTTGAAAATTTTCAAAATAATGTTGATCCGAAAAAAATTTGTCATTTATCGAAAAGTCGAAGCCAGAAGATGAACGCAAAATTTCTTCAAGTAAATGATAGTAACCCTATAAAACCATTCTTGAAAACTCCAGAGACAATTTTTTATGTAATTTCTGTTCATAGTGTAAGTTTTACTCTTTATATGAATGAATTCAAAACATATATAACAATTTTTCTTTCTTTCTTCTTCTCTTAATTATTTACGCAACATTTGCAAATTATAATAGTAATTTGAAATCTGTATCTTAAAACTAATCACTGAGTATAACTATAATTAAATACTATATAAGTGCACAAAATTAAAGGGGATTTTTATTCAGTCTGTTATTTTTCAGAATGTTAGCACGAGCACCTGCTTCCTCCGGAATAGAGTATTTGGAATCTGTATGGCAGATGCCATAACCCTCTTCATTGGCTACAAATCTGAGGACGTCCAATGACAATAGCGCTTGCATTTTAACAAAAGCTCCTCGCAAGTCGCAACACATCGAAGGTTGGATATATTGTGAATTTGGAAGGTGTGAAACTATTTTATTTCACAATTATTACCATGTTTAATTTCTTGATTATGTTTCATTGTTTGTAAGAATCTGTTTTATATATGGGTTACTTTGGAATGTTCAAACGATTCACTCATTCATGAAAATTTAATTTGTCATGAGGGCTGTGTTTTGCTGTCAACTGAAGTTTCTTAGGTAAGTTTGTACTCTATATTTTTGTTAAAGACATTTTATATATATACAGTTACCTTAAAACAAGTGTATGAGTCTTTTTTTTTTTTTTTTTTAACATTGGCGTAGTAATAGGTGAAAGAATTTCCTGAAAACCTTTGAAAACATCGGTTTCGTTTCATGTAGTGTTTATATATGAAGCTACATAACATTTCATTCTGTGCGAATTCAATTTGTCTAAATATATACTTAACCCTAGAAATCAATCTTATATGCTGTACATTTTTAAAAGATATTGTATATAATTTGAGGAAATTAATGCTGGTGGTGTTACTGTTGGGTTAGTTGTTTATAATAAACATTGTTTGATAAACCATGTCTTTCAATAATGGTAAGTGGAATCTTTATTATTTGAAAGATCATTGCACTCTGGTTTTACGATTGAAATTGGTATCGTACATAGATGTAAATATAATATTATCATCTTGGAATTGAGACTGGCCAGGGTTATAGCTTATTTGTTGCTTTATATTAATATTTTTCATTCAGTATTTAAACGAAAAAACCCCACTATTTAGCTTTTAAATTTTACAGTTTTATGTATTAGATCTTTTCCTTACATTTACATTAAACTAGTTTGAGATGCCATGCCTGTAAAATGATTTTGGTTTTGGCTGCTTTTTAAATGCTCTCTACATAAGTGAAAACTTATTAATGTGTCAATTGCTTACTTTTATCCAGATTTTTTTTCAAAGTACTCTATATTTGTAAAAATATTCTAATGCTATGTAATTTTATAAAATTACTTGAAACTATATTTGTGATAATATTAAAAAAATTCAAGAAATCACAATTTGCATGTGCAGATGCTAGTAAACAAAACATATTTTACATATTCTTTCATGTATGATTTTCACTACATTTAAGTGAACTTAAGTAGAACATTTTATAAGATTCCCACAAGACTTTCAATTTAATTAAGTAAAAAAATGTATATAGTATAACTGAGAGAAAACTTAATGTACAACAGAATTTCGAATAACTAAAATTGCTAGTATATCTTTTTCTTCTCTTCGAAAATTTTAACTTGTGAAAAAAGTTTGTAATTTTTTATAAAATTTAAAATAGTGGTTAAATTTGTTTTTGTTAAAATATATTTTAATCACCATTTTATTCATGCTTACTACTATAGCATGCATAACAATTTTTTTCGTGTGGATTACAAAAAAAAAAATCAAAATTAACCATTACATAAACTCATAGTTTATTAAGAGATTAATTTCCTGCAAACATAAAAGAAATTTTCATTTAACCTCTTAATGATTAGCCCATTGCTAGATGGCTGCACAGATCTGGTTTTTTGTAATCTGATTTGTGTTAAAAAATAATTTTAACACGATCACACTGTTTTCATGCATGCTATTTACTTCATATTTACAAATATCCATTCTTAAAAAATTTCAAAATTTATAAAAATCAAATATAATTTAATGAGTTTTGTTTAAGCTTGATAGATTTAAGAAAACAAATTTTAAATGTTTAATTTACTTGAAGTACACATTGATGTTTCAAATGACTTGCATGTTTTTACCTTTAGGTGTTTTTAGTATTCAGTAAACAAATATTTTAATATTTATAATATACATCGGAGCGTGGATTTAACTAAAATCTTAATAATGGATTTTCACTCAATATCTTTAACTTAATGTTATACTTTCACTAATATCATTGCCAGATATTTTTTTTAATTTTAGCAGTTTCATAACCTTGAAATATCTTATTTATTTAAATATGACTGTCTGAGTAGTAAAGCAAAAACCAGAAACATGTGTTTAGACACATCTCAAAAGCTATCTGTAAGAGCTCTTCCACTTTGATAATGTCTTAAAACCCCTACAGCCACTACTACCAAGAAAAATAAGCAGAGTTGAAAGATACAGAAAACCTTCTAACCTCACTACAGCAGCATTTAATGACCCACATACTAGTTTGTGTACATCCGTAAATCTTCGTACATTGTCATATCCAGGTACACAAATCAGGAACTTCCATATGACAGTCACTATTCTATTGTGTAATTTAAATATTCAAATTAAACATTCCAATTTACTGACATGTATGCGTGATGATGGGCTTTATGAGTTTGTCATCACAGGTTTAGGGCATGCCACCAGTACATGCACAGGCCCGGTTTAAGGCGTGGGCAATTGCCCACAGCGGCCGAATTAGGGGCGGCCATTTGGAAGTGAAATTAGGTGTAGTAAGAATGACTTTTGCTGGCGCATCCAAAAATTTTTTTGAAATTAAACCAACTCTGTGCCATTTTAATATAAATGAAATTGATGTAACTTTTTAGAATCGTTTTCTCTCCTGTAATTAGGTCTTTTTTGCAGCAATGTATAGTTTACCTGGAAAATACGTGCGCTCAAACACTTAGGAGATTATTAGATTTTATACAACTTGCAGCTGGGTGAAGCCTGTAATCCCTGAGGGAGAATTTGTTCACCCCCAATACTGGCTAAGAAAAAGCCCGAGAGCTATTCTCACGATTTGCTCCTAGTTTCAAATTCAAATTGTAAACACCTGGATTCGGTCTCTATCGCACGTCTAAAAGATTGCAAATTTGGAAGGGGCAGAAAGAAAGTATTTGTATGTCATAAAATATCAGGAGCGTCCCATAAGAATAGTTGTCCTTTTGGTCCTTTATCGAAGCTCATTTAGCTTGGCTGGAGGATAGCTGAAGCATTTTCCCACAGAGTATATTCTGTGCATTTTCCATTCAGATAGCCCAGTGGCTAAACGTGTTCAGAATATTGCGTTATATCACTGCCGTGCTGTTTCTATGTCTGTCTTATAGGTCTTCATCTTTTGTTGAGAGTCTTCGAACTATTTAGGTAATTTTTTTTCAATTTCTTAAAGTATTTTCCTAAAATTTTAGTTGACTCTCTTTTGCTGAATATAGATTTATTATTAGATTAAATATTTTGGTGAGTTTAGATTATGCAATTGACCACAGAATAATATGATAAACAAAGCAATGTTTGCATGTTTTCATTTTAAGTACCAAAATAATACCTATATAATACTTTTGCGGACGCATTCAATTTTTTTTTAATTAAACCAATTCTGTGCCATTTTAATATAAATGAAATTAATGTAACTTTTTGAATTTTAGTAACACATTAAGGGATTAAAGGATACATGGTCCTTCTATAATGATTTCAAAGACAATTTATTGCACGAGGGAGTAAAATGGTCTTCATTTAATAATTTTTCCCAGTTTCATTTACATAAAAAAAAATCTGATGTGAGCAGCACATGACTTTCCCTGCAGACTTATATTCATGTTAATAATTCATTATATCGAGTTTAATTGCACGAAATAATGTCCATAATTATTTAAAAGGACACTCAATTTACACTTTTAATTCAATTTTAGTTCTCAGTTGGGAACTGAACTTTTTTTCAACCGTGGAGCAGCGTAAATTCAAAAACACTAAAATATCTGGAGAACGGCTAGTCCTAGTGTAATGGGGTTGGTCTTATTCTTTTAAAACAAGTATTTAATGGATATATTTGAGCATACGTAGTTTTACTTTATATTTTGACGATTTTTGCGAGCCATTTTGCAAAAAAAGCAGGTTATTTTTATCCGAATCGTACCAAAATCTAATCAGCACCAGGGTAACCCACAGGCGACTTATCTACCGAATTTTGTGAAATTCAGTCCATTAGTTTTTCAGGCAATTTTTGAGGTCCATTTCGCGAAAAAAGATGGATTCTTCTTTTCCGAATCGTACCAAATTCTAATCAGCACCAGAGTATCCAACAAGTAACTTATCTACCAAATTATGGGAAATTCGGTCCATTAGTTTTTGAATTAAAGTGGATACATACATTACACAGATAGACATATATACAGACAGACACACACACAGACGTCACGCTGAAAATAGTTTTTTCATGTTCTAAAGGTCTCGAAACGTTTAGATCCGTCGAAAACTCGAGTTGCGATTTTGGACATGATTCCAATACTTTCCCTATACATTACCATGTATATTGCAGGGAAAGTAAAAAGATAAAAAAGGTTTTTGGGAAGTAAAATATTTCCTTATGAATATTTGCTTAAAAGTGCAAAAATTGTTCTAAAATTGTTAGAGCTATTTTGTAAATTAATAAATTTATTCTATAGGCGAAATAGCTACGAATTTGACAAATTCTTTTGCTCATGCATATAAATTTCTGCCTAGATATACATTTAATAATCTGTATATATTATTTTATTTTGTATAATTGCAATTGTAGTTATAATTATAATGTAATATACTTTTAGGTAAAGTATCGAGTAAACAGTCTTAGAATTTGTAAAATGAACATTTGATATTGTGATTTTTTTTTCTACCACCACAATTTATTATCCTTATCCCTCTGTACACCTTTAGGCGTAGCCAAGAACTCGACGATCGAATGGATGGAGCTAGTAGAGAGGGTTATCTTCTATAGAAAAGTAACGCCAATGGGGGAGAGATACAGAAAATGGAAGTTTATGAACTTGTGTACATGACCATTTTGTGATAAATCGTTTATGATAGCATTTTTAGTTTGAGGCAACTTAATCATATAACTGCCTTCAGTACATTCAGTACGTCCCCTCCCCCATTGACTAATCAATTACATTTTTCATATAGGGACACTATTGGGAAAATCAATTCCTCTCACTTCCACCCAGTGGCGTAGCGTCCATTGAAGCTAAAAAGCTGAGCTTCCCCTGCTTAAAATCTAGTTCAAAGAATTATTTAAACATACTTTTATTTATTACAATTTTTTAAAATAACTTTCGAATATATATGTACTATTTAGAAAATTTTTGACACGTTTCAAAGTATTTTTCCCATTAAAACGCATATTTTAATGTTTTAGAAGCTCAAATTATGCAGTCTTCACCGTCTATAAGAAGCTATCTGAAAGATTGACGTTCTTTTTTCTCCAACAAATAGAATTTTTTTTAATTTTTAATACGCCCTATTTTTATTACCCCACTCGAAAGTCACATTTTTAATTTCTAACTCTGCCTCCCCCCCCCCCCTCCTTTTTTTTAATGAATTAGGAAGCATTCCTTGTGTTTCTGTTGGGTCCACGTATCTTTAAATCTTTTCAGATGATTCGGTTTATTATTTTTTCCAAAATTAAAAAAATATTGCATTTTTTACCGCCTTGTCCTCCAATGATTGCAAATATGATTTTTTTCCCCCTCTCTTAATTTTGTGATACGCTTTATCTTTTGACACAAAATACGAATATTTTTATTTTTAACCCCCCCCCCCCTCCCCATTTTCTTCCTAATTGTTGTCCCATACTTTTCCTGCATTTGGATTAGGTTTTATATCTTCTAACATTTTTTACATATTTTCATTCACTTGTCACAAACTCAGGGACATTTTAAACATTACGTTTCTATCGTCTTTAGCACCAGTGAATCTATAATAATAAAAAGAAGAGTCTGTCTGTTTGCATACCTGCCAACTTTTACGCATTATGCGTAAAATTTACGCATTTTAACTGCTCTTTACGCTTTTACGCATGTATTGCTATATTTTACGCATTTCCGCATTTATTTGAATTTTTTAACATTACTAGGAAATCAATCTCCGGCGAAATTCTCCGGCCTTTATTGTTTGAAATTTATTAATTAACCAGACGTGGTATAATTCCTCGGAAACACCATTTTACGCTTTTTCAGCACGGATTTCTACCGTTCCCGGGATCGTAGCAAATCCATAATAAAATGCAGGGTAATACCAATCAAATTAACGGAGATTTACGGCCGTGTGTAATGTAAATGAAGATCTCGATCGCTTATTTTATGAAAGTAATAAATATACTTCTTCAAAGGTTGTCTAATTCAGCATAAATTGCTAAAATGTTATTTTGTTCATTAATTTCGCATAAACACTGCGATTGCGCAATTCAGTTTGTTCTTATGAATCCCGAGAGAACAAAAGTATCTTTTTCCATCCATCTCAATCTTCTAAATATTGCATTTTTGATTCACTGAACTAGTTTATTTTCATATTCTAATTAATTATTATGATTAATTTCTTAATTATTTTCACATAAACAGTGCGATTGCGCAATTCAGTTACTTCGCGTTAATTACCGAGAGTACGTTAATATCTTTTTCCATCCATCTCCATCATTTAAATGTTGCATATTAGATCGATTGAACTAGCTTATTTTCATATTATGGCTAATTATTAAGGTTCATTTTTTAATTGTATTTGCATAATACAAATTTTTCTATTTTGAAAAATGGGTATGAACTCTGTGAAGGAATATTTTCGAATAAGTGGTATTAAAGCAATAATTTAGGCAAATAAAAAGGAAACCATTTTGGCAGGAACATAATTTAGTGCTATTATTTTTTTTTAATTATTATTATTATTATTAAAGATCAATATTTGTTACTCTTAGTGAAAACCTGTGTTTTACCAAATATAAATATTTGTTTTCATTATAAAATAATTTTCACCGGATAAAACCTTTATATATTTTTTATTTTATAATTTATTGTCCTGAATTTTCATATTCTACCAGTACTATGCCTGATATTTAATGCAGTATTTTTTTAATGCAGGTATTTGCGCATAGTTAAATTCATTAGAAATGTCGTTTGCACGTGTAGTTTAAAAAAAAATCATTATAAATGTCATTCATGCAAAATTTTACACATTCCAATTTTCCCAGGTTGGCAGGTATGTGTTTGTTTATCCACAATGCCTCTCGATATTCACAGCATTGAATTTTTTCACACTTTTTCACACAGTCGCATCTCCAACGGCCGTACCGTGCTGAAAACACCGGTTCTCGTTAGATCACCGAAGTGAAGCAGCATCGGGCGCGGTTAGTACTTGGTGGGTGACCACCTCGGAACGCCGCGTGCTGTTGGCCATCTCGGGTGCGGTATCCCCGTGGTTTGTGCTCTAGATTTGCACGCTGCCACAAATGCCGCCGTGTTCATGCGGAGTACGATCACGTTAAACATGTGGGTCCGTAAGTCCTTCCGAGAGGTTGGTGGTAGGGGAAGGAGGGTACGGTCCCTGTGGATGCCTCCCCCACTGGGTTCCGGTCTAAATTGGGTGGCACTTCCCGGCCGTCCATACAGTTACCTTACACCTTTCTGGTAGGTCGGACGGTCTGGGTCTCAACAACAACAACACAGTCGCATCTAGGGCGCGGTATCCCATTGGTTAGTGCGCTGGAGTTGCACTCGGTAGGCCCAGGTTCGATTCCAGCCACTGCCAAAACTGCCGCCGTGTTCATGCGGAGTACGATCACGTTAAACATGTGGGTCCGAAAATCCTTCAGAGAGGTTGGTGGTAGGGGAAGGAGGGTACGGTCCCTGTGGATGCCTCCCCCACTGGGTTCCGGTCTAAATTGGGTGGCACTTCCCGATCGTCCAAACTGTTACCTTACACCTTTCTGGTAGTTCGGATGGTCTGGGTTTCAACAACAACAACACAGTCGCATCTATACCTGAACTAATAAATCTCAATAGCCTTTTTTCAAAATTTTAATTAGATTTTTTAACGAATTTTTAAATTCCAAAATCAGATAATATCCAACTACCGATATGGCCTAGCAGCTTTATTCGTGATTTAACACAGTTACAGAACATCCAGCCATCGATATGATTTAACAGCTACTCATACGATAAGCTACCGTAATGATCTAATGCCACGTTCATCATCTCTTAGAGGTTATTATTATTTCATTCATTTATTTGTTGCATTACGGAGAAGGTGTATTTTCTTTTTGCTTTGCGGATAGAGTACGTGGTAATTTGGTGCCTGTTTAGTATTTGAAAAAAATTGAGTAGTGTTATCTGTAAATGTATTATTTACGTAGCAGGGGTTTATTTAAGTCCCGGTCAATATAGAATAATTCGTTCCAGTGATACAATAAAACAAATTTTAAATTTCTCAAGGTGTAAAATTTTCTTGTAATTTGGCTAGTATTCCATTATTTTGCATCTATGTCCCTGCAGTATTTGAATCAGATTTTAGAGGGACTACAATGGACAGCTACAAACAGCTTCGAAATAGGATTCCAGGTTTTTATCTGCGAAATCAAAAACGCAATAAATTTAAATATTTTTGAGTTTTTAATTTAATATTTAAAGATTAGATATTTAAATATATTGCTAATAATAACCTGCAAAATTCTGATTTGTCCTGTTATATTATAATTTAGCTTTTTAGAGATTGAAATGCTTTTTCTTCATCTCTCTCCTTTTCTAATTTATTCATGAGATCATTCGTTTGATTTGTTTATAATGTTTTACTGCTAAGATGTACAAATAATTCATAAAAGTTATCCAATTACAAATTAAAATTTTATTAAAAAAAAATGATGAGGGAACTTTCATGACACTACATAATGCAGTAAGTTACTTCTGACTCCTGATAAATTCAGAAAAATTATATTCGGCGGTGGTTCCAGTCCGATGGAGCCGAAATTGTTTTTTAGCGTGAATGATATTTTGTAAGATAAAAATCCAATAAAGTTCAATGAGTTTATTCGATTTTTTCATACTCATTTGTTTCGTTTACAGGCTTTCAAAGCACGCATATTACTCGGAAACTATTTTTAGCTAGCTTGCGATTTTAGTTTTCGTCCCGATTTCATCTGGAAACTCCGACCATAGACTCCACTTTAATATATTCAATTATTTTACCAACATGATTTGCGGTATAAAAATGAAACTCACTGACGAGATTTTACATTATAGTTAATCTATAAACTTGCCTGACGGCACATAAATATGTACTTGAATACGCATATTTCCACCTATTCTATTCAAACGTCGCCAATCATTAAATATCTTTAGAATTTCCAAGTTCATTTAAATTCCTATTTTTTTTTTTAAACAAGACAAAATATCTCGTGCTTGTGCACCAATATTTCACAAAAGGGTAAGTAAATAGAATGAGCTGCAACAATCTTGGTATTTCAAATATTACAGCCTTCCCACCCATTGGAAAATCCAGATAAAAATACTAAAATATCGAATTATAACCACTATACTTCAAAAACCAAGAAAGTGACCCAAAATCCAATTATATGCACTTGTAGGATTTTTTTTTAAAAACAATACATTCTTGCTTATTGTTTATAGCTATCACTTTTAGCTTTTACAATATAAGCATTGCAAGCTTTTCTTCCACTTGACAAGACGATTACTTGAAAACTATAAGAACTTTTTTAAATATACATATAGATTTAGAAACTGAATTTTTTCATAATTTCTGTTGCTTAAATTATATCTATCTTTTATACTTTCGAGGATATTTTGAGTGAAAGTATGAAACATGAAAAAAAAAACTTTTTTTAATAGGGTTCTATCCAAAATCTAATTATATACACTTGTAGGGTTTCAAAAAGCTACAAATTCTTGCTTATATAGATATAAATAGCTACATCACAGCTAGATCTTTCAGTTTTTGAGATGAAATAATCACAAACTTGAAAAATGGAAAATTTTTAATCTTCTACAATTTGGCAAGATGTAATCGTCTTGCCAAATTGAAGAACTATAAAAGCTTTTTTTAATAATAAATATTGATTTTGATATCAAATTTCCTAGTACATATTTTTGTCGTTTACAATTTATATCTATATTTTTTAGTTTAAAATGAAAATAAGAATAAAAACACTCGCCAGAACAAATACTTTTTATGTTTTGTAGAAAAAAAGTTATAAATATTGAAATTATTTTTATAAGTGCCCAAAGGGTTTACATTTATCGTAATGCTCCGTTTTCCCTCCACAGAAACCCCAAACGTAGATGCTATTCACATAAAATAAAAACCTTGTATCCACGTTCTAGAATTTATTTCACAATAATATCAGCAGTGTATTAACTAACTTAAACAGAAATTTATAGCATTATTGAACAAAACAAAATTAACATGTCTTTTCTCGTGAATAGAAAGCTCTATATATACGTGAATGTCGTTAAAAAATTTATCGTATAAATGCTCTTTTATTAACTTTATGCATAGTTTTTGATCCATTTATTCGAGAACAGTTCATGCTATTGTTCTAAAGTAAGTTCATTTTCATTTCCAATGAACACATGGTTGTTTATTTAACATTTTTGGATGCCTTTTTTTTTTTTTAATAATTTAAAAGAAGTTTTAAAATTTGTGACTTTCCAAATGTTCATTTTCGTTTCAAATTATAAGTTTCATTTGCTTGACTCCATTCGTTCTAGAAATGTCTCTCTAGACTACTACGCACACTCATACATACATTACACTCACATAGGTACAGACATTCCTTTAAAAGTAATCTATTCAGATTAAAGGATATCCAAAACGTATATTAATCCGTTGAAAATTCGAATTAAGAGTTTTCGAACCCATCATAATATTTTCCTTATACATTATTTGTATGCAGGGAAATTACAAATAAAGTTCAAAATAATTTAGTTACGTATTATGAATTAATGCTGCATTATGTATGTATGTATGTAGAAAAAAATGAAAGTATTCCATTTTCTAAACCGCTAATTAGAGCTCTAAATTTAGATGAGAATAACATTTGATAGGTCATTGAAATAAAATAATTTTCGTAAGGTGATGCTGTTTTAAGGGAATTAGTCCTCTCCTGCTCTTGCCCCTCTAAGATGCTTTGCTCTCAGTATCTTTCTTGTGTGTAATCATGAAAAAAAAGTCCATTCCCTTCCCACACGCCTATGTGGCATTCATCAGCAATGAGAGAGAAACGGTATTCGTCGCTAAAGACAACATGCCTGCCTGTACTCGGACACTGTCCATGTTAACCGAGCTCAGCACCAATCCAGACGGCTCTGTCTATGTTGATGGGTCAGTGGTAGGCGCGTTAATGGTCGTCGACAACTAATCCCACCTTCTGCCAGTCGTCTCCGAATAATATACATTGATACAGGATGCACGGGGGTGCTGATAGCGCCGCCATTGGTGTAGACGTGGCTCCTTTCCTGACTGCACGATCTTCTCGAGCAGTTGTCTGTCTCGGGAGGAGGGGGAGGGGATCTGGGCCTCTGCGACGGTTACATAGGGCTTCTCTGATCTACTGTTTCTATCACCGAAGAACTACCATATCGCTCCAGCCAAGATGGCAATTGATAGTCTGTTGGACCAAACAGTTTCCCTTGGGCCTATGATGCGACTTCTCTCTAAATCCGACAATTGTTCGTAGTGCTGTCGAGTACTTCTCAAAGGCATCTATGTACACAACTTTCAGTATCAAAGCAGAAAATCCAGTTCCAATGACCCATAAGTGAGAACATCGGCCGTTTTAAATGCTGCATGATGTGTCGTTCTCATGCCGTTCACATGGGCGTTGCAAGATCCCTATAACGTCATTGGCGTTGACAGTTTGATTATTTGCGTAACTCTTAAAACGAAATTTGCATGCAGAGTTTCGTGAATGCAGCTCAATTTTTTTTATGGGTGCATATATTTTTTGCAAGAGTGTATATATATATATATATATATATATAAAGGGCGGCCCCAAACTGTTTTGCCCACACACGAAAATATCCTTGAGCCGGCCCTGTACATGCATCTGGGTCGGTAAGGAAGAATCTTGTTTTCACAGTCATGGAAGGGATGACTATTAGTGAACCCTTTTTTCTAGCTCATAACGATAATAAAATTTGATTATGGTGATATGTGTGGAAAATTGTATCTTTTCAAAAATTGTCTATCTTATGCACTGCTGTTGAGGCTTTTGGCAAATAGCCATAATAGACTCCCCAAAAAACTGAAAAGAATAAATGATCATGGATGAAACTTGTGTCATTTTATAGATATCGCCCTCCTGTATTGTAAAATACAAAATCTGACCAAGAAAACCGGGTCCAAAGTCTAATCACCCCATTTTAGAGTGTTCCGATACTGATTATTGGTATTTCCCTAATAGTTAACCTCAATAAACCTATATTTGAGAACTGATAAACCAATAGATCCAATATTTTTCTTCTTTATTTTTATACTTAAGATTGAGGAAATTTGTTTTCTTTAACTGCCTTTCATCTTGAACTGCCTTTCAACAGAATGATGTGCTGAAAGGTGATAAAATACAGAAATACTTCACTAGCCTCTCTGAGACAGGCACCCCGTAATCAAGCGACTTGGTCACTAGCCTAAATGGTAGACACTGGAGGCCAGAGATGAAAGTCTGGCAGATCCAGTGCATCTGCATGAAGGGAAAACTATAAAGTTGAAGGTCATTCGCAACTACGTTTAAATGCTTATAGTCAATAGTCCCATCCTTCTGTTATTTATTTATCTTTAGAATGGTATCTTTAACTCTTCTTTAGATCTTTAACTCTTCTAAGACCTTTAACTCTTGATATATAAATGAAATACCTTTTTAAAACTGAGTGAGTTGGCCATAAGGGACTTATACAAAACAAACATTACTAGTCATATATATATATATATATATATTTATTAGTTCCCCCCCCCCAGGATTAAAAAAGGGCAGGGTGCTGTTACCAGAGAAAGGGCACATATGTTTTATGTGAATAACATTTATGCTTGGGATTTTTATGACGAAAATCAGAGCATTGTAAAAAAATGTAAACACTTTTGTTATGTATACCTCCAAGTCTAATAGACAAAAATGTAAAAATATATTTTCTTGTTTTGTAGGAAAGGGTCCAGATCGTGAATATATAAAATTAAGTTCAATTAATATTTTGAACTTGTTTTTTGAAAAACTTAAAAAAGTATCTGTCCGAGCAAGTATTTTTTTTCAGTTTGCTTATTTTCACTCGAAATAACTTCGAAACCATAAAAGAATGCCCTAATAAAAATTTTTATTTTATGATCTTGATTGATTCTTGTTCAAAGCATTCTTCTCAATGGCATGTTGCCAAAGAAAAAAACTAAAAATTTGATTTTTAATGTTAGCATTTTAAACAATTTATATGTAATTATCCGAAGTTTACATTCTGGAAGTAATTATTAAACACGAGTGATTTATGTACAGGTTCTTGTCAGAGCAATTGAAATTCAACTGTGTAATGGTTAAAAATTAATTACATTATAACAAGGGTATATTAACTAATATTATTATCACTCAAACTAAGTAACAAAATTTTTGTTGCAATTTTGTATGAATTACTCATTTTTTCTTTTATTTTTTTGCAGCAATTCAAGTTTCTTCAAAGCTGTATGACATGAGTTTTATTTGCCATTTCAAAATTGTGATATAAAGCAAAACAACAGTTGTCATATTTATTGTTGTGGGCAAGTAATGAAGATCTGGCATGTTTCATGATGGTAATTCTGATATGGCCTGTAAGGTTCCATATTACTATAGTGAATTGAAAAAAGGTGCAGCTCCAGTTGAGACAGAAAAGAATAATTTGAATAAAGTTGAAAATCCATATGAAAAGGGCCATGGATTTGATAATCCTCTGTTAGCTATTGAACCAGATGTTAGTACCTGTGATATTCCTGAAAAGGCTGCTACTTTCCAAAAGAAAAAGAAGAAGAAAAAATCATTTACTACTCCTGTATATCGTCGTTCAAATTCTTTGATAACTAACGGACTTCGAATGTCTCCACGAACAAATTACGCTCGAAAGGAAGTTGTGTCTGCTGGAGAAGGCACTGCCAGTGTTCCTCGCAAGACAGTAGAACAATGTCATAAAAGACGTAGCTCAGAACCTAATATATATGAAGAAATACCTGAGCAATCTCATGAAGATTCTTCCTGTTATTCTGGAAGTGTTAAAGGTTTCTCTGTCGTTCCTCGGTGGCCTCAGGGTTCCAGATCTCGAGATGCTGATAGATCTTCTGCATACTCATCTAAAGTTGTTTTAGATGAAGTGGAGAAGGTTCAACAGCGACATGCTCAGATATTAGAAAATCTTAATTTAGATGTTGAAGCCATGTTAATGCCTGAAGACACGGCATGCTCTGATGAATTACGAGCTGAGTCTAATAAGCCATCTGAACATAGTTCAACTCTGGAAGCAAAAGCTTCACATGTTTTAAGTCCTGGCACTCCTCCATTATATTTTGCTTCTTCAAGATGGCAGGGAGGAGGTGGTACGCTTCCGAAGCCTGCTACTGCAAGTCTTAGCAGACGTGTTATGAATGAATACATTTTGCAGCAATCAGATTTTTGTCCAGGCTCAAAAACTACAGGAGGGCGTGGCCAGAAAAGTATGTATGATGGTTTTCATTTTATTGTCTTTTAAATCCTAAATAACAAATATTTCACATTAAACAGAAATCAAGTAACTTTTTGGGTTACAATTATTAGACGTTTGGATTTTTTTCTTCTGTTTTGTGAACTCATGTTAAAATTTTAAAGCTTTGTATCACTATTAACTATATCAGCCATAAGAAATTACTTATTCAAGAAGACATTGCTTATTTATTGTTTACCTGAAATTATAAGATTATTTGTTTGGTAGAAATATTTTAATGCTTTGGTATTACTAAGATCTATACCCGAGCCATCTGTTTTCTCTGGTAGAAAAATGTATAGCTTTGAATGAGTAATTTTAAGCATTCAAGCAGTGGTGAAGTGTAAAACGAATTTGGTAAGACAGGGCCTACTCAAGCAACCTTCTACTAAGCAACTCAGATTTTAATCATACATTATCCAATATGTTTTATGCACTTCTTAAGAATGGTAGATGATTGGAAAAAAATTTTGATAGACATTACCTGTCCAAATTCCCTTTGCGCTTCGCTACTGATTTCAAATAGTATTCACTCTGATTCAATTCAATGTCAATAAATTTATAATTCTCTTAAATGTATATTTTGAAAATTCATTAACAAGTTGTAAAAAGTTCACTGGCTCTATTTAATTTATTTTCATAATACTTTCTGCAAATATATAGTAAAAATAGAATATATTAGAATTATTATTTAATTTATTCCATAATTATCTGTATTTTGAATTTTGCATAATAGTTTAGAATACTGTGCCATGTACCACTTCCTATTTTGGCTATAATCTGATTAATATTTTATTTTTCATTCAATATTGATATGAAAATTTCATTTTGTTTATTATAGCAATCTTCTTAATTATCCTCAACTCAAATTTTTTTATTATCAAAGTCCACTTCATTCTCTTTTTAATCCATGTAATTTAGTATCTATAAATTGAATTTTATGTGACTTTAAATTTATTTTAAGTATACACATGGTTTATATCAAAGAAATGAAAAATTCTATATTATACGATTCATCTTAAACAATTCAACATTTTTCTCCATAAAAAAATTCTCTAAAAACTTCTAATCTTTGCAGATTCTAATCTACTAATTCTCGCTAATCTTTGCAGATTCTAATACATTTTATTTCATGGTTATATGTTTAATATAGAGAGAGGCTTTGAAATTAAATATTAAAGTTTAATCTGGCACTAATAATTTAAATACCAATTATACCCCCATTAAAAAAAATCAGACTCTTCTCTGATAAGTCGCATTTGCTGTGATAACATGGCATCATTTCCCAGCATGGCATTTTTCCACAAAGGAATTAGACATGTAATAATGTATTTTTAGTGAGAACCACTGACCATAGGAATGTACTTTTTTACTGTGGAATAACTTGAGAACTATTGTTATCTTTTGTGGTATATTTTAATTGGATTTTAAATCTTATTAGGCTAGCTCTCTATTGAAATGTACTCGTTTTTGGGAATAATGAAAGTGAAAGGCTTGTGAATGTATGTACCTGCAGTTTTAAATGTCAATCTCAATTGGTTTAAGTTAGAGATCTGCACTCTGGCTCGTGGACTTAGACCCTGCTTACTTTAATATTGAACACTGATATTTTATCTTCAATTTCTTCTGTGATTTTAATTTCCATTATTAGATTCCGAATGTTTCTATGTTTCGAAATTATCAAACTTACCCCCCCCCCCCCCCCCCCCTTAAATACGTCTGTCTTTTAGTCAAGTGAAGTATTTCTGCATTTTATCATTTTTCTGCACATTGTTCTGTTTTAGGATGAAAGGCAATTAAAGAAAAATCATTTTCTCAATGCTAAAGAATAAAAGAACAAATGAAAAAAAATATTGGATTATTGGCTTATCGGTCCTCAAATATATCGGATTGTTGTTGGTATCGGGAAAATACCAATATATCGGCGAAACTAATAATCTGTATCAGAACACCCCTAATTGTACTGGTGATAATAATTTCATCAAGTGGTTGGTTACCATTGTACTTAGAATTGAACATTCAATTTTAAATCCAATCTCAAAACTTTATCTCTAAAAATAATGAAAAAATTCACATGTTTTATTATGTCACCTTTCTGGTAGGTCGGACGGTCTGGGTTTCAACATCAACAACAACATGTTTTATTATGAATATTTTATGAGACATTTATGTTCTTTGAGATATCTAGTAAAAAAAAGTTTAATTGAAAAAAGTTTTGCTTGCCACAAACTTATGTAAAAAATTCAGGTATACACTGCAATAGTACTGCATATAGTATACTACAATAGTTTCAGGTATACGCTGCAGCTGATGGAGCCGAATGCTAATAAAGGCCATCAACCTTGGGAATGAGTGGGAGGCTTTTCTGATCTGAATTGCCCGTATTGCGATGATGTATTGTTATTCTACTTTAGCATATATGTACAGTTCATAAATGACTATATGGTAAATATGAAGGAGGGTGGCAAAAATAGTGCATTTAAAGGCTACTATTCTGTCTAGCCATACTTTCTATTAATTTTAAAGTTATAGATCGTAAGAATTTTGCGTTTTTTAAAGTTTCGATGAACGACAATTTCTCTCCCAAAGAAATTTCAGCAATTCAAAGTTAAGTTCATCTGATTTTCAACTTACCCACAGAGTTGGTTCATGCCCCCCCCCCTCCTATTCTGTTGATCGGTAAAATTCGAGTAAATTAGTAAAATAGCATATGTGTTTAGCAATATAAAGTGATATTTTTAAAATTAAGAAATGTCAAATTCCTTCAAAAGGATTAAGAATTTAATTGTTATAAGATAAACTTATTGGGGAAATTTTACAATAAAAATGGTTGCTAACTTCATAATGTCCGATTATATAACTGGAAAAATGATCGAAACATCGGGATTACGATAATGTAAACGTTACAGAATAAGTTATCAAAAGGTAGAAACAAGAATATGAATTAATTAAAAATCGCAAAAACGCATTGATAAAACCCCATAAATTAAAAAAAAATTAGTGGCCGGCCTTCTTAAAAAAAGGAATAAATAATAGAAAATGCTTCAGTTTGGAAAAGTAAAAAAAGAAAAGATGGGAAAACTTGAAGAAACAGGTATATTCAGAAATAAACTGTAATTTTGGCAAAAAATTAAAACTAAATTAATCTTTAATAATTAAAGTGTTATATAGGAGGTAAAAAGTATTTGAATGTTTTATGGTAAATGAATTTTTTTTTTTATGACCTTGAAAACAATTGTAAAACACCTAAAAAGACAAAGAAAAACATTGGTAAGAAGGTAAAAAAACAATGAGTAATAATAAATGCTTAAAATATTCAGAAACTGGATAAATGAAAAATCTAAATTTTGAAAAACTTATAAGAAATGGAAAAGATCAGGATACTGACAATGACTTACAGAAAACTTAGATTTAGAAAAAACACATAAAATAAGTTTTGAAAATTTATTTAATGTCAAAAATGATAAGATAGCTATAATAAATGCCTGTTGACAATATTGCTCATTAAAAAATAAAAATATTTCTGGGAATTTGTCTGTGTTATCAGAAAAATAAGTTTTGTATTTTGATCGCTTAAATTTTCTCTAATTTTTAAAAATCCTCTGCCTCAACAGCCAAATAATAGATCTTACAAAAGTAGATCTGCTAAGGGGAGTTTTCCTTGCTAACAGACATGGTGCCTTGCACCTAGTTTTTATATAAATATATAAAATAGATAAATTATTATCTGATTCAGTAGCTTGTTATTATCTGTATCATTCTACATGTGGGCCACATGCAATGCATCCTTTAGCTAAAATTTATAGTTGGGCCCTTTTAAAAATATGAGCCCTTTTCATTAAAATCCTAACTGTTAATAGTTTTTATTAAATCTGTATTTCACTAAATCCTTAATAGTTTTTATTTAACATTATTTGAAAGACAGACTTGTAGAGCAAACATATATGAAGGGGATTTAGTAGGTCATTTACTAGTACTATTACCGTACGAAATATCATAATTGCATGTAAACCCGATGAAGTAGAAAATAACTATGAGCATGCCAAGAATTTATTATTAAGGAGGTTTATATTAAGCCCAGAGAAATTTCAACAAAAGTTTATCATCAAAAATCACCTAAAGACAATTGGTGCGATTTTATTTTCGAATTGAAAACCTATTTCGAAGAATGGGTCAAAGGATTAATTGTAAACAATTTTGCCAAGCTTAAAGAATTAATTATTTCAAATCAATTAACGAGAAAAGTTTCAAATGAAATTAGATATTTTTGGATGACTGGTTGAAATTCTTATCTTCCAATGAATTTGCAGACAAATTGGATGAGTATGAAAGTGAGAGGGGGGGGGGGGGGTAGAAGAATTGTGCGGTCCATTGAACACCATCAGTATTTTGAAAATGCAAGGAAAAACAACCAAACGAATAAATTCAGTGCACCAAAAGAAGTAAAAGAAGGTCAAACAGTAAAAGAATGGAATAGGAGAAAACTTGTTGGCCCTGACACTTGTTATAACTGTTGTTGTTGTTGTTGAGACCCAGACCGTCCGACCTACCAGAAAGGTGTAAGGTAACTGTATGGACGGCCGGGAAGTGCCACCCAATTTAGACCGGAACCCAGTGGGGGTGGCATCCACAGGGACCGTACCCTCCTTCCCCTACCACCAACCTCTCGGAAGGACTTACGGACCCACATGTTTAACGTGATCGTACTCCGCATGAACACGGCGGCATTTGTGGCAGCGTGCAAATCTAGCGCGCAAACCACGGGGATACCGCACCCGAGATGGCCAACAGCACGCGGCGTTCCGAGGTGGTCACCCACCAAGTACTAACCGCGCCCGATGCTGCTTCACTTCGGTGATCTAACGAGAACCGGTGTTTTCAGCACGGTACGCCCGTTGGCCCTTGTTATAACTGTTGTGAAAAAGGACATTTTTCGTATGACTGTATAAAGCCTAAACATTCCAAATATTGCACAAAGTGTAAAAAGGAAGGTCATGGCACTAAAGATTGTACTGAAACCAAACATTCAACTTCTTTATGCATTTCGAATGTTATATTTCTACATCAGTCATTTAAATTCATAAGTGTTGACAGGTTAAGTTCAATTTTATCTATTATCGATGCAGGTTCAAATGCAAATTTAATGAAACTTAAATTAGTATCAGCTCTTAATAAAACTATTGAGAAAGAAGCACCTGAAAACTTGAAGGGTATTGGAGGTGATTTAACACCTTACAGTGCAGTTTATTGCAATGTAAGTTGTTAATGGATGAAATAGAGTTAAAATTGATTTGTTTTCTTGTTCCCAATGATAGTTTCAGAGGACCTGGTTGCAAGCCCAGACCACTCGACTCACCCAAGGGTATGAGCAGCTGTAAAAGAGGCCGGTTAGAGGACCTGATGTGCTTATAGGGTCAAATGTTATTTATCTTTCAAATATAGCATTAGTAAGAAAACAGGGAAATTCTATGTTAATAAATGAAAACAATTCCGATTTATTAGAAAATCTTAATCTTGAAAATGATTTGAATTGTAAAGTAGTACTTAAAAATGAAAAAGCTGTGATCATGGAACCTTATAGTGTACAGTTAGTTAATTCTGTAAATGATGATATAAATTTAAATTCCTTTATTATTGAAGAGCAGAACTCTCAGGGCAATGAAATATATGTTCAAAATGGAGTAGCATGTGTTCCAGTCATAAATTTTACCAGTAGTAAAATCCGCATTAAAGTCTTTCTTAGAGGGAATGTAATTCCAATTACAGTAGTAGAAAACAATGTAAAAGAAAATTCTGATGAAACTTGCATAAAAACTACAAAAGTTAATTGTAAGCAAAATGAAACCTTTGATAATTCTTTTAAATTTGGTGAAAGTTTACATATTCAACTAGAAGATCAGGAACCTCATTTAGTGAAACGTTAATGTTAAGTCAAATTAAAGTTGGATATCAGCTCACAGAATCAGAAGCACAAAAGGTGTATGATCTTTTAAATGAATTCAGAGACTGTATTGCAGTGAAAATCAATGAGTTGGGATGCATCAAAACCACAACTATAAATATAACGGAAGTTCCTGAAAGTAAGCCGGTTTTGCATGCCCTATACCGTGTGTCATATCACGAACGTGAAATGTTAAGAAAAATTATTTCTGAGCTAAGAGAACAAGGTGATATTCAAAACAGTACTTTGGATTATAGTAGTCCTGTATTGTTAGTAAAGAAGAAAACAGGGGATTACCGAATGGCCATAGATTATCGGTGTTTAAATGTGCAAGCAATAAAAGCTAAATTTCCTTTGCTGCACTTTGATTATTTACTTGATAGATTAACTGGATATAATATTTTCTGTGTTCTTGATGCTGCACAGGGTTTCAACCAGATTCCTCTATATCTAGAGTCAAAACACAAAGCAGCATTTGTTACACCCTATGGTCATTATGAGCCAAGAAGATTACTTTAGGGATTTACAAATGGCCTGCTGTTCTTCAGAGTCATGACAATTGCGCTGGGAGATCACTTGTGGAATATTGTAACTTTCTTTGTTGACGATATGCTCATAGGAGCTAAAGCATTCTAAGATTTGTTGACTCGATTACATAAAGTTCTGACGAAACTGCATAAAGCAATAGTGACTCTCAAACTATCAAAATGTGAATTTACGATGCAAGAAATAGAATATTTGGATTTCTCAATGCTAATAAAACCTGGTTCTCGAAAACTTGCTGCAATCTCAGAAATGTAAGAGAATTAAGAAGATTTATAGGACTTTCTAGTTTTTTTTTGCAGATTTATAGAACACTATTTTTTATTAACATCTCCTTTAACCGAATTGTTAAAGAAAAATTCTGCATTTGAATGAACTGTGAATCATCAAAAAGCGTTCAAGGAATTGAAGTTATGTCTAACTTCTAAACCAGTACTAAAACTTTGACAACCATGATGAAACTAAACTCTATGCAGATGCAAGTTCAGTCGGATTACCTACAATGCTTCTGCAGTATAATGATAAAGGGTTACATTCAGTATACTGTATAAGCCGTCCAACAAGTCCTGATGAAGCAGTGTACCTCTCCAGTCATTTAGAATTAATTGCTGCAATTTGGTCAATGACGCACTTGCAACCACTTCTTTTTGGTAAACATTTTACTTTAGTAATGGACTGTTCAGCAATAACATTTCTTGCCACAGAAGAATCTCAAGCCTCAGATAACCCAGTGGGCAGAACTTTGAACAAGTTTGACTATGAAGTAAAACATCGTGCAGGGGATAAAATGTGCCATGTTGATGCCCTTAGTAGAGCACTGGTAGAAGAACGAACATTTACACCAAATGATGAATTCAATCTAAAAAGTCCAGTTGAACTAACAGATTCACCTATAGTATTGTATATTGCTACTGAAAACGATCAGGTAGTCTTATTTCAATCGCAGGATAAGGAAGTAGTACAAAATATTTTGCAAGCAATAACTAAACCCTCAATTAACCGAAACCCAGCAGAACGTCAACTTATTAATCAGTATAGTCTAGAAAATGGAATTCTTTATAGAATAATAACAGATCGTAATGTAACCAAAAAATTATTTGTTATGCCTCGACCCATATGGAAATATTTAGTTATTTGATATCATGATTTTGCTGGACACTGTAGTCAATAAAGTTAAGACAGCTAACTTAAGAAAAACTTTGGTTTCCAAATATGATGAATTACATAAAGCAGCATATACGACAATGTGTTAGCTGCACTTTCAACAAAGTTTCTGCTGGAAAAATTAAACCCAATTTCCCTTAGAAGACGACCACTTGAAATTATCGATATTGACTTTCTTGGACCCCTTACAGCTAATTCTCGCAGAAACACTGATGTTTTGTCATCATGGATAACTTAACGAAATTCATTCATTTATATGCTTGTTCCACATGCACAATGGCTAATGTGATAAAATGTTTAGATGAATTTATTAAGGACTTTGGAGCTCCAGTGCAGATAATCTCTGATCGAAGAACATGTTTTACCTCAAAGACATTCACGGAATACTGCAACGAAAGAAATATTAAACACTCATTAATTTGCAGTCAACAGCCCCAAGCAAATGGTCAAGTCGAATGAATAAATTGAATTTTGATCCCTGCCATTACTGCCAGTTGGAAGAAATATAACCAAAAGGATTGGAACAAATTTATGACAGAAGTCCAACATCAAATAAACTGGACGCCAAGCAAATCCACTGGCAAATCTGATTTCGAGTTGCTGTATGGTTATGTACCAGAAAGACCTAATCATTTTCCAATTGATCTGTTACCAGAAGAAAGAAGATATTATGAACCAAAAATCTTACAGACAAAAGCAAAAGATACTATTTGGGAGTTTCAAGCTAAAATGAAGAAAAATTAGTATAAACGACATTGCCCTGCTTTTAAGTACGAAGTCTGTGACATTGTCCTTATGAAGCACTTGCCAGAGCACACTGGCAGAAGTACAAAACTACAAGTACGATACCATGGATCCTTAGTGATAGAAACTGTTTAACCCTCTGACACATATAGAGTGTTTGATCTGCAGAATATTGGACAAGTATGAAGACGACTTCCAAGTTATGAAACTTCGCAATTGAAGTTGTTCAAATTAGTGATCGGTCAGGAACATTACGACTTTGAGGATGTAGATGGCGAGACTACCACAGATGCTGCACCATAGACGACGACGCCTATTTTTGCAGGACAACTGATTGTAAGCATCAACAGAGAACTACTTTCTTTTGTAACCTTGCACTAGCAGCACGCTTGAGTCACATGATGTTCTACGACATTGTACTTCGATGCTCGATCTCGATGTGATATGTTGCATATCTATATTCGATGTTGTCTTAATTTTAATTTTTCGATGTGATGCTCTTGTATTTAATAAATATTTTCTTTACTTATGCTAGAATGTATTTAACTGCAATTCTTCTGCCTTACAGCTGGAATCCTTAATTTTTACAAATTTCACCCTAGATGGCTTACTTTCCAGTGGCAGCAAGTTTATTTCTCCAAGCCATCTGTGTTTTTAGTTTATACTAAAAATACAGCAGTCTTCCTGGTAAAAAAATTTAACAAAATTAACATCAGCAGTGCATTGATGAATGCATTCAGTGCATTGATGAATGCCATAACTAGGAAGTCCAGATATTTTCTTGGGCAGGATGTGCAACTTGTTCTAATTAGGTGTTTTTTCTGCTTAAAAGGTTATATAAAAATTTATATTTTCTGGTTTTAAGTAACTACCCAGGAATTTTGAAATAACACCTACCAACTCAGATTTTCATGAAACTGTTATATTTGTTACTACTACCAAGTTATTTATTTTTTTTTCCTTCACAGTTTTCCTTTTTAGGCCACACAGTTTCTGAGATATGAAATATTAAAGTTTTAGAAAATTGCAGATAAATGACTTTTCAAGACTTCACTTTTACAGGCAGTACTTAAGAAAATTCATATCTTGGTGCCCAATCTACATTTCATCCTCATTGCAGAAAATAGGGTGACATGCAGCATACATCGCAGATCAATTTGTAACCTCTGCAGACAAGTTTTGAGTTGAGAATTTAAAAAAAATGTTGCCAAATTGTAGAGCAAATGTTGCCAAATTGTAAACCAATCTGCCGAGCAAATGCCTATAACCTATCCCATCCCCAGATAATCTGCAAAATAAATAGTAAACTATTGCACCCTTTATATCCCTCCCCCAACTTTTATTCCTTTTCTTTTGTCTCTTAGTTTATGATGCTACCTCCTTTTACTTCGGAAACAGGTTCTTCCCCAAAAAAGCTTTCATTAATTTCCAATTTCTTCTCTGTGAAATTTTTTTAGCACCTACAAACTTTGATTTCATCTAAAAATTCACGATCTTCAATTAAAATTTCACGAGAAACCATACAAGTTCACCGATTGATAAACGTGCAAATGCACACTGATTGCAAATGATATAGCCGCACAAAATATCTTGCATGCTTTTTTCCATGTAAAAAAATAGGATTAAAACTCATTACAGCCATTTTGTTAAGTTTTAGACCAGGGGACTGATTGCATATGCGTTTTGTGCAAACTGAATTCATATCTTGCACAAAAATTTTTGATTTGCCAAATTAGTTTTTAATTATTTAGATATTCATAATAGCATATTTTGCTTCATAATATTAAATTTAAAAAAGATAATAATTCGTATGCAGGAAAGATTTTCTGGAATATGTTGCGGATATGACATGAGTGAGCCCGCAACCTATTCGAGAAGTGCCGTGAAATTAAAAAAACGAGATTTTTCCAGCTGAAGGGCTGATATCGTTAATTGTTGTTCCACTTTGACCTACATATGTACAGTGTATAAGCGATCATATGGAAAATAGAATGACATTAGCTAAAATTATAATAAATAAAACTTGCTTAGAAGACAATAATTTACAAAATTATATTCATCATAATGTCCAATAAAATGATGTAAAAAATTATTGGACTATTGCGATCGCGATGATTGAAAAGATTGAATCAGGAATAAAAATTAATAAAAAATTGAGAATTATTAGAAATAAATATGAATTTAAACAGAAATTTGTGTCTTGTTTCCTGAATTATAAAGAGAAAAGCAATGAATTACTGCTAATGGTACTTCAGTTGGAAAAGTAAAGAATAAAAATATTGCTACTTAAAAACAAGGGGGGGGGGGAGCAATATCAGAAATAATCGATAATATTGCTAAACAGTAAAATTTAAATAATTTTGAAGGATTAAATTGTGTGTGAAACACCTGAATGTCGTATAATGAAAAATATAGGTACAATTTTAAACAAGGTTGGAAAGTGATTAATGATTATAAATGTTTAAAATGTTTAGAAAGAAAATCTGTAATATTGGGAAACCTTTAAGGAATGGAGAAAATTGACAATGGCTTAAAGATAAACTTTAAATTAGAAATAGTTAAAAATAAAGACCAGATATAAATTTATTAAATACCAAAAATGAGAAGATAGCAATTATAAATACATGTTAATAATATTGCTAAAAACAAATATTTCTGTGAATTTTTGCTTACATTATTTTCAGATAAAAGTAATATCAGGGTTCATTCTAGAATTTCAAAAGGGCAGGGTGCTACCTTCCGAAAAAGGGCGCATTGCATAATGAAAAGGGCACATATTTTTAAAATGGCTCAATTATAAATTTTTGCTAAACTATGCATTGCATAACGTAGCCCACACATAGAATGTTAAACAGGTACAGATAATTTATCTATTTTATATACATCCAACTCTTTTTTTACACTGTAGATACGTTCCTTAGAAATTTGTTGTTGTTGAGACCCAGGCTGTCTGACCTACCAGAAAGGTGTAAGGTAATTGTTTGAACGGCCGGGAAATGCCACCCAATTTAGACCGGAACCCAGTGGGGGAGGCATCCACAGGGACCGTACCCTCCTTCCCCTACCACCAACCTCTCGGAAGGACTTACGGAGTAAATCCAGTGCGCAAACCACCGGGCTACTGCACCCGAAACGTGCCAACAGCATGCGGTGTTCCCAGGTGGTCACCCACCCAAGTACTAACCGCGCCCGATGCTGCCTGACTTCGGTGATCTAACGAGAACCGGTGTTTTCAGCACGGTATGGCCGTTGGCTCCTCAGAAATTTGTGTAAAAAAAGATAAGTTTCCTATAGTAAAATTGGGGATACTTTCCATGTTATCCGAAAACCGTGTAAGATGAAATAAAGAACTATATTTGGTTTAAAAACCATGTAAAAACAATGCTGAAAACTGTAAAAGTTCTGATATGCATATGAATGATATATACATACATATGCAATTTTATTGAGCAATAAAACTTATAATACATAATTCATAAGTAAAACTGCGAGCAAAAAAAAAAAGGAATCTATTAATCCAAAATTAAGAATAGAAAAATCAATTAAAAATAGAAATATAGAAATAATATTTAGTTACATAATGATTAATCGCTACTTGATAATAAGCTCAATTGTTTGCGACGAACTGGACCAAAGTCGTTAACAGTTGAATAAGGGGATTCCCCAGTAACTACTGGGGAAAACCTTATTCGATAACATAACAGGTGCAATGCTGCCTAAGTTTTTAAGTGTTGTAAAAACGTGAATTTTTGTGATACATTGGTAGCAAAGACTGTAATTTATACTTATAAGACAATGACTTTGAAATCCTGTTAGATCAAATAAATTTTTAAAAAAAGGAAGACCTTTTTGAACCATGTAAAAAAAAGAGTTGTGTGTATTTATATAAAAACTAGGTGTGAGGCACCACTATGTCTCTTAGCAAGGAAAACTCTCCTTAGCAGATTTACTTTTGTAAGATCTATTTTTTGGTTGTTGAGGCTGAGGGGGAGTATTAAGAGTTAGAGAAAATTTAAGAGATTGGCAAAATTCAGAACTTATTTTTTCTAATAACACAGACAAATTCTCAGAAATATATATTTTTTTAATGAGCAATATTGTCAACATGCATTTATTATTGTTATCTTATTATTTTTTACATTAAATAAATTTTCAAAACTTATTTTGTGTTTTTTTCTAAATCGAAGTTTTCTGTTTGTCATTGTCAGTATCCCCCATCTTTTCCATTTCTAGTACAGTTTTCAAAATTTAGATTTTTCATTTATCCAGTTTTTGTATATTTAAAACATTTGATATTACTCTTCTTTATATATATATATGTATATATATATATATACATATTACCTTACCAATGTTTATTATGGTCTTTTTAGGTGTTTTTACAATTGTTTTCAAGGTCATTATAAAAAAAATTCATTTACTATGAAACATTCAAATACTTTTTGGAGCAATTTTAAAGTCATCCCATATAATATTTTAATTATTCAAGATTATTCAGCTTTAAATTTTTTGTGAAAATTACAGATTATTTCCGAATATGTGTCATCTTCCGAATATGGGTCATCTATCCGAATATGTGTCATCGCCTTTTACTTTTCCAAACTGAAGCATTTACTATTATTTATTCCTTTTTTTTTTTAAGAAGGTTGGCCACTAATTTTTCTTTAATTTATGAGGTTTTACCAATCAGTTTTGGAGATTTTTAATTTATATTCTTGTTTCTTCCTTTTGATCACTTACTCTAAGATTTAAATTATCACGATCCTTACATTTCGATCATTTTTCCCGTTATATTATCAGACACCATGAATTTAGTAACCCTTTTTATTGTAAAATTAATATATTTATTTAATAGCAAGTAAATTCTTTAATTCTTTTGAAGAAATTTTATTTTTCTTAATAATTCGACATTTCTGAATTTAAAAATCACTTTGTATCGCTAAACACATATGCCATTTTACTAATTTACACTAATTTTACTGATCAACAGAATGGGAGGGGGGGTGTCATGAATAAACTTTGTCTGCAATTTAAGTTGAAAATCAAATGGACTTAACTTTGAATTGCTGAAATTTCTCTGAATGAGAAACTGCCATGCACCAAAACTTTAAGAAATGCGAAATTCTTCCAATTTATAGCTTTAAAATTAATAGAAAGTATGGCTAGGTGGAATAGTAGACTTTAAACATGCTATTTTTGCCACCCACCTTTATATTTACTGTACAGTCGTGTATGGCCCGTACATATGTAATGGTGTTATTACACAGGGCAATTTTTATTGCCGAAGTTTGGCAATTCCGCACGTCAATCATACTTTAGGCTCCTCCTCTTTAACAGGTCCCTTCTTTCTAATGTCGCCGATTTCATTTCAGAAAGCATTCTTTGGTGTGTTTTTCGTATAATTTGAATCTTTTATATCCTAAAGGTGTCTGTAATTTGTTAAAAGTTCTATTATTATTTTTCCATCTCCAGACTTTAGAAATTCCTCCCGGCAATGATACTTTAGGCCCCGCCTTTCTCAAACGCCCCTCCTTTTTAATACCGCCGTGTTCATTCCAAGAAGCATTATTTAGTGGGTTTTTTTTCGTATAATGTGGATATTTTATATCCCACAGGTATCTGTAATTTGGTAGAAGTTCTATTAATTTTTACAACTCCAGATTCTAACGTAATTGAGCTGCTTCGACGTGTTTGCATTACAGTCGCCATCGCCATCTTGAATGCAAATGAGAAGAGAAAAGGCGGAGCGTAGTGACGTCCAATTTTATCGTCCTCTGATTGGTTCTCTGCTCAGAAATTGAGCAATTTTTATTGCCAATCACGAACGAATTGCGGCAATTCAGCGGCAAGATTTCTTCCCATTGAAATGTATGGTGTTGCTGAAAAATTGCTGGAAGGAATTGCTCCATGTAATAACACCATAAGTTAAAGTAGAACAACAATACATCATCGCAATATTTTTAATTCAGCTTGGAAAAACCTCCCCCCTTTCCCAAGGTTGATGCCTTTTACTAGCATTCGCCTCTGTCAGCTGCAGCATATATCCGAAACTATGCATAAAGATTATTATTATTTTTTAATTTATCATGGTGCCAAATGTTATAATGAATATTTAGCCAATAAATAAATTCACAAGCTGAAAATAGCGGGTGTGAGTTTCGCACACCGTTTTAATGTTCAATTTTAATTCCTTTTACACTTTCGCTTTTGGAAACCTGTTAGAATTTGAGACAGTTGTAAAAATTATGAAAGCCCTATTAGTACATCATATCAGCAGGACGCTGGTGGGGTCAAAGGATAGAATCGTTATCTCCAATAGAATGTGCTGTGCCAGGGCATGTATCAAAACACATCGGTGATCACGGGGAGGAAGAAGATATGAATGTGGATTGCACTTATTCTCGGTTACAAGTGCAATAAATTAAGAGCTGTAGCAGTATGTTAGTAATTGTTGACAGATTTGCCTCAGTCCTCAGGAGGGATTGTTTAGGAAAAAAGTCATTCTAAGCTATAACAGAGTTTGGCATAGATATCCTAAATATCTACAGAGTTAGACTGATATAAAATATAAAACGGATATATTAGATGAAATATCTACGGATAGGATATCTACGAATATTGTCTTCAAATTGAATCGTCGATGTGGGAATTTTAAGGGCTGGGCTGGGAAGAAATGAATGTTTACCCCAGGCGTGGGGAACAATGAAAACCTTTATGATAACACAGTGTATTGCCTATTTTGAGTGGTCAAACTCAGAGGGATACGATTTCACCCTGTGGAGTGGAAGATTACGACAAAGAGTGAAGGATACCACTAATAGTGTCCTGTTATATTGGTACACTTCTTCGCTCATTTGGTTGTAAATACTACTGTGACTTTTGCATGGCTTTAATAAATAATGAATAGGTAAAATCATCGCAAATTTCTTGATGTTTTGAAAATTTGAGGATATATGGAGAGGTGTCATTTTTAAAAGAGGACTGTATTTTTCAATGTCAGGGTGCGGAATTATAGTACTGGAGCATGCAGGGTAGGTTTTTAATTTCTGAGGGCACAAGGGCATGCTTCCCCATGAAAAACACCTAGAATGAGACCCTGTATGTATGTATGTACATGTATATGTGTGTATGTATATATGTATGTGTGGTGTTGCTCCGCTGGAAAATTACCATTAAAAATTAACTGCTGATCGTAAAAATGCCACTTACTTGATCATTGAGTATAACTCTAGGTTGAGTGTTTTGGAAATGCATCATGTGAGGGAATACACAATAAATATAAATATTAGTAAATTAAATATAGCTTTTGTTTTAAAACACATATTGAACCCTGATAATGAATTTTAACACAAACAATTCACTTTACATAGTAAAGTTTGCTATTGCAAATCTTAGAATAGTTGATCCCCTCTCCCTCTTATTCTATTTTAGCATTTAAATTCCATAATTAATTCCTCCTATATAATCAATTGAATACATCTAACCTTTGGTACACATTCTGCAGTGGAGAAAAGGACAAAGGACTTACCCATGGTACAGCAATGGCAGCAATTATCGGGATGGACCTCTTCTGTTTTGGAGATGCTATTACTTCACAATCTAAAATCTAACTCCAGCACTTTTGACTTTTTTGCTTCCAACCCGAAAATTGGGCTATGCCTCCAGCCTTGTCCCATGACTGTAGTTTGTTAGTGATGCATTGAGATTTGTAATAAATCCTATGACATGCCTGGACTCCTCCGGATCATTCGGTGAACCCTTACCAAAGGGTTGATGGAAAATTGAGGGTGCTAGTACTCTTGCAAGTGTCCATTTTTATTAAAGAAAACTATAGCGTTCTGCTTACTATAGAACTCTGCTGCACCTGGTCCATTCGAAATCAGAGCTTTGAAATGCTCAAAATGTTTCCAGAGGGGTGGGGGGGGGGGTAAAGTTTCCTTGAAGTGAAGCAGCAACAGGAAATTTCAAGTCTGTTCCACAACAGTATATATATATATGTATATATATATATATATATATATGAAATATGTAATAATAAGAATTATGTAAAAATAAATAAATAAATAAATAAAAAAAAATATATATATAAAAAATATAAAAGAACAATTCAAGTAATATCAACATCACCATAGAAGCAAATCCACGGCCACAATGCCGACAAGAGAAAAGAACAGCACCGTCCCAAACCCGACGACCATTCAGAACAAAATTCATCCCCAGGTCTGAGTATTCAATTCTAATCAACCCAAACAAACGCCTGTTTCAGATTAAGCAATAGCACATCACTATAAATACTTAAACTCAGACTACAGGCAACAAAAATTGAAAAAATGAAAATAGAATACATTAAGAAAATTTGTATTACCATGCGGCATGAACCCTTCTTCTTCCACCATGTGTATCGTGATCAACCTCAACAGCTTAATCTAGAAGTACCGGAATGAACAAGTCGAAATTCTACCAGGGAGGCAGTACGAACGTTCACGGTAATACTCCCAGACCCCTCCAGTGAGTCTAAGCTGGAAACCGGACAAGCAATTCAGAATATTAACTTCCCAAATATGCAATCCTGAATATGAATATGAATCAAAGACGAAAATTCCTACTAAACAAGTAATTCAGAGGAAAACTGGATAAATGAGAATGCCACTATACACCATTATATATTTCACCACTATACACCATTATATATATATATATATATATATATAAGTTTCAAAAAGTACAAAACGTGGAAAAGAAGCCAACAGGGATATACGAATAGGCCTAGGGGGATTGTGACCCCTAGTTCCCGGTTAAAAGTCGACTTTTACTCCAATGGAAACGCTCCCGGAGCCGGTATATGCCTGTGGCCATATTTCCAGGAAGCATCAGAACAAAAAACGCACTCCACTCGAAGATACGCGGACAATGTGGAACCAACCAAGAAACGGTTTGCAACCGACTTCGAATAAGTTGAAAAGCACGAGAGCAATTTTGGAATGAAAGCAAAACGTGCCACACGCCATGTCTATCTATCCAGTCAAAATAGAAAAATGAAGATGCGCACGCAGTCGTTAAAGGCGTTGCCAGCTTAAATTATATATCGAAGGTGTTGCCAAAATCGGTTCGAAAAGCATTCTCTTCCTTCTTATACAATGTATTATAATAATGTTTGATGAATCCCAATGGATAATTCTGTCTCAAAGCCTCCCCGATGAAGACTGCGTCACTCTGTACTCTATCTCTTGTATGAGAATGTATACGTGCGTTGCGTAAGAAATGATTTACCATGACGTTACGAAAAACTGCATGACTCAGATTGGATTTCCAATTTATGATGTAATTGATTTCCATGTCAAAGTGCTTACGTTTGTCATATAGTCGTGTGTACGTGGGTTCGTTCTCCTTGAATTTGATATTAATATCAAGATAATTAACCTCATTCTCTTGATGCTCGTTGGTTTCAATAAGTTCCAGATTTGATGGGTAAAAACCGAAGTCGAATTTATTGCTATTTTTATTTCGTCCAATCAGCACATCGTCAATGAAACGAAAATATGGCATTTCGTTTAAAATATGTACACCCTCTTCGTATTTATTGAGGTATAGGTTCGCCAGCATGGAGGAACAACCTCCCCCCATAGGTATACCCTTCGTTTGCTGATAGTATTCGATGCCGTTAAATAAAATATTTTCGAAAAGAACAATATCCAGAATTGCTTTGAATTTATGCAATGCAATGTATTTTTGCATGCCGTAGTTTCCATGAATTTCAACAATAATGGCGTAAAGGTCTTGCAGTTTAATGTTATTAAAGGGGTCCTTGAAATCGTAGCTTTTATAAATCATATATGTAGGGTTATTTCTTATATGATTAAGCACCTCCATACTATTGTTTACCATAATGGATCCTCTTTTTTAATATCTGTGCCATAATAGGTTTCAACAAAGTTAAAAGTTTCGTGTTTGCAGTCGTAATATATGCCTTAAATCCTACCGTCACCGGGCGAAACTTTATTGGAGATTTGTGCATTTTTGGTATCATAACAAGATAGGGATATCTTATATGCTTTATGTCTATACCAATACGTTTGTGCAATGCACGGATTTTGTTTTCGATTTCCCGTTTCGGTGTTTTGAGTAAGGCATACATTTCTTCATTTTTATAGCTGAGATTGAGTAGATCGATATAATATCTGATACAGGTAAATGAATAGTTTGATGCAACCTTATCAGTATATGTAATAGCATAATCTTGTTGTACATCATGCACGACCTTTTTACACAAAGTAATTTTCACGAGGCATAAAAGAATTATGATAACAAAACTTAAAATCCGATAAAATGTTGTCAATCCATTCATTAAAAGAAGTCGGTGGCATCCTATAACGAATAGCCGTTTTGTAAACAAAATCATTAAGTTCACGTTCGAATGTCTTGTCAATCTTGTTAAAATTCTGTAATCTGAACTTAGTGCCAAGTCTTAAAAACGTTCTAAGCTCATTATCCTTTATAACGTCCAGGTTGCCTGTAATAATATGTCCATGATCGTTGTTGATGTAGGTACTCGATTCGCATTTGCAAATCAACTTGGTATATTGATCCATATTTTTGCCGATGTAATTGTAATTAAATACCCTTCGTCCGTTGGGTTTATTAAAGCGATACGTGATTGAAACATCAGTATTCGAGATGGGAAATAGCGAGGCATGGTGATTAAGAATTTTCCCAAAAGGTATACCATTAAAGCCTTTATTCTGAAAAGTCGTGATGATATATTCCTTATTAGTTGGTGGTTTCTTTTTCTGATCCAACTTGACACCAAATCTCATCGCTCGTAATTTGATCAAATCGAGAAGGACAGCAAAATTGGTGATCAAGAAATTCGGTTGTCGTAGGTGTTCATCTGTAAAAGGTTTATTTTTACAATATTCCCATATGCGTTTTAGATACCGTATGCGGATGCCTAAAGCAAAATTTTTGATCCAGCTGGTCTTAATTTCCTGGAATTTTGACATTAGCTCGATAAAATTATCCAATTTTACTAAAGTGTTAATAAAGGAGTTTCCGTTCTGTCTATTTCCTCTTTTATGTCTTGTAGTAACATGATGTTTCTTGCTTATATACGCTGATTTAGTATTACTATTTCTGCAATATTCGTAGTTATGATTATGATTGTATAGTATGGAATTCAGACCGTAAGGAAAAATGGTGCCATATTGTTGAATATGTATAGTTTCCCACCAAAGTCGTTCTTCTTGGTTGGTCACTATGTCCAGTATTTTAATAGTTATATCTTCAAATCCGTGTTGCTTAAAGTGGCACAACTCCAAATTCGAAGTGAGTTTTGCATTGCAGTTGTATTTATGGATCTGACTTCTATGCAGGTTAATTCTTATATTAAAAGGATTTTTAGTTTGACCTATATACTGCATCATACATTTCCCACATATTATAGAGTATATGCAGTTGTAGGTTTTACAAAAAATGCGATAACTGCTATTGCCCTTTGAAATTTGTTCCTTTGCCGCGACAGGGCATAGTTTACATCGTTTGGAGTTGCATTTACGAAATCTAAAAAATGTCATATTCCTATGTTTAGTCCTCAGAGTAGAGTCATTAATTGTTGTAGTTGGGACGTTATCTTCTTTGTCTGTATCACAAGGCACATTACAAGGTACGTTTTTTATTTTATCACAAGTTGGATGACTGTTGGGCTGAAAGTAATGAAGAATAGTACTCATTTTAGGGTAGCAAGGTGACGGTCGCACAGTTACCCCAAATCACTGTGCTACCGAGCAAATATATATACATATATTATTGCCAGTCGCTAATATCATAATTTTACTTTTATTCATATTTGATCTCAATATAATTATACTCCTATTGAAGAGTGTAGATGCATTTGCGCACAGCAGGAACTTACTAACTTAATAGCGTTCGAAGAGCAAAAATATCTATTGCTCGAAACAGCAGGAAACAACAATTAATGACTCTACTCTGAGGACTAAACATAGGAATATGACATCTTTTAGATTTCGTAAATGCAACTCCAAACGATGTAAACTATGCCCTGTCGCGGCAAAGGAACAAATTTCAAAGTAGCAGTTATCGCATTTTTTGTAAAACCTACAACTGCATATACTCTATAATTTGTGGGAAATGTATGATGCAGTATATAGGTCAAACTAAAAATCCTCTTAATATAAGAATTAACCTGCATAGAAGTCAGATCCATAAATACAACTGCAATGCAACACTCACTTCGAATTTGGAGTTGTGCCACTTTAAGCAACACGGATTTGAAGATATAACTATTAAAATACTGGACATGAATCACGGATTTGAAGATATAACTATTAAAATACTGGACATGAATGAATGAATGAATGATATGAAGGTGGGTGGCTCCAGAAGAGCCTAGCACATCGACCAGAGGTCTATTGTACTACCCCAAAAAGTGAAGGTCTCTAAGAGAAGAGACCAGTAGCCGATGCAAACATAAGCAGGCACTTGACAGGAATGTCGTTCAGCTCCCAGGGTTCAATCACATGACGACCAATGTGTTCGAATCTGTGAGCAGAGTAGGCCTCACATTCACACAGAATGTGAGCTGCAGTTTCTTCGCTGTAATTGCAGCCTCTGCAAAGCGAATCTTTGGAGACACCCATAATATTAAGATGTCTCTTGAGAGTGCAGTGCCCAGTAAGGAGCCCAACAGCTCTCCTGATGCCAGTTCTACTGAGCCTGAAAAGTTCCTTTTGACGTGCACTAGGGCAATTACAATTGAGAATTTTCGCTTGCCTTTGCCCTTTAGTGTCACGCCAGTTCTTGCATTGAAGCTTCCTGAAGATGTCAAAGACAATTCTTCTAATAAGATCATTGGGTATACCCAAGGCTGGCTCAGGGCCCACAAAAGGAGTATTAGAGCCTTTCCTAGCAAGTTCATCTGCCAATTCATTGCCAGGAATGCCCGAATGACCAGGCACCCAGTACAGAATGACACTATTATTACTAGCAATTTTACAGAGAGCTTTATAGCATTCCCAAACAAGGGAAGACGTCACAGTGAATTTCCCCAGAGCCATAAGAGCAGCCTGACTGTCAGAACAAATGAAAATCTGGCTATTCTCATACTTTCTGTCATAGCAAATTCTACAACACATAAGAATGGCAAATACTTCAGCCTGAAAGACAGTAGCAAAATTGCCAAGCGGATAAGATAGCTTAGTGCCATCATCAGGGCAGCAGACTCCCGCACCAGTACTAGTGCCAATCTTCGAGCCATCAGTATACCATACAAAACAATTATGTTTATTGTAGGTTGGAGTCCTCTTCCAATCATCCCGCGAGGGGACAAGAATTTCATAAGGCTTATCAAACGTAAATTTGACGTGTATGCCATCAGGTGGCATACAGAAATAAGGATGCCTAGCAACATTACTGTTAAGTTCGCCCCAAGATAGATACCTTGAGTAATCTTTCCAGTGTTTCAGATATTTGAGTCTGTTCATGCAGATAAGTGCCTCTGCTTCAATACGCATATAAAGCGGATGCAAACCAAGTAAAAGTTCAAGAGATGCAGTAGGAGTGGTTTTCATGCATCCGGAGATTGCAATGCACACCATCCTTTGAAGCTTAACTAAATCAAGTTTAGCAGTTTCATTTCTAATTCTGGACCACCAAACAATGGATCCATAAGAAATGATAGGACAGACTATCATCGAGTAAATCCAATGAATAGCTCTGGGATTAAGGCCCCAGGTTTTCCCAATAGCATTCCTACAACACCAGAAGATTCTTCTGGCTTTAGTTGTGCAGTAGTCCAAGTGTCTCTTCCAATTAAGTTCCTTGTCAAAGTAAATTCCCAAGAATTTAACCTCCTTGGAGCAAATAAGCTTCTGCCCAAATAAGCAAATATTCCCAAGATTAAGTATGCGTTTCCTTGTAAACGCAACTAAAGCAGTCTTCTGCGGATTAACCGTAAGACCTGCATTTTTACACCATGCTTCAACCCTCCTAAGAGCAGTAGACATCATGTCAGAGACAGTGTTGCCAAATTTGCCCCTGGCAACGATGACAACATCATCAGCATATCCAATGCAAGAAACACCAGAGACATCAATGCTTTCCAGAAGAGAATCCACAACAAGACACCAGAGAATTGGTGAGAGCTCACCCCCTTGTGGACAGCCCGAAAGTGCATGCACAGTCATACTTTCTCCAAGTAAAGATGCACAGATATACCTGTTAGATAGCAGGTTCTTAATCCAATAAGATATCGTGGTATCAACACCTCTTCTGTTGAGAGCAACAAGAATGGTGTCAATGGGTACTTTATCGAAGGCACCTTCAATGTCAAGAAAGGTAGCAAGAGCAATTTCCTTGGCATTGAGATTTCTCTCTAAAATAAAGGAGAGACTGTAAAGAGCAGTGTCCGTAGATTTGCCCGGTTGATAGGCATGTTGAGAACTAGACAAGGGCTTAGAGGCCAGAATCACTTCCCTTAAATACCTATCGATAAGTTTTTCAATAGTCTTAAGCAGAAAAGACGTAAGGCTGATAGGCCTAAAAGATTTGGCCTCATAGTAATTGTCCTTTCCAATTTTTGGAATGAAGATTACCCTAGTATGCCTCCACGCATTTGGTATATAACCAAGGGCAATACAAGCACTGTAGATGTTGCAGAGAATAGGAGCAAGCATCTCTATTCCCTCCTGGAGAAGAATAGGAATGATGCCATCAGTTCCCGGAGTTTTATAGGGTTTATGGGAATTAATTGCCCATTTAACCCTATCAAGAGTAACAATGCTCCTAGCAATACCCCAGCTATTGTCGTCAGACAAGGTGGAGCAAGCAATTCCACTGTCATTCTGAACAACAGGATGAGAAACCGGAAAGTGAACTCTGAAGAGCTCACTAAGAGTCTCCTCACCAGTGACAGTAAAGTCACCATTGGGCTTCTTAACAGTGTTAAGTTTACAATTTCTGTCTCTAGCCATCAACTTAACAAGTTTTGCAACGGCAGGAGTATCATTAATACCTTCGCAGTATGTTCTCCAAGAATTTTTCTTGGCATCCCTAACTGCTTTATTATAAGTGGTGAGGGCAGATTTATAAGTCTGCCAATCACCATTCTTCTTGGCTTTATTAAAGAGCTTCCTGCATTTCCCACGCAACCGGCTGAGCTCACTAGTCCACCAAGGAACAGTCCTTGGGGAGTCAGCTATGGTGGTTCTGCAGTTTTTATAAAAGGCGCCGATGATGGCCTGTTGCACAAAGTCAACAGCCAGATCCACGCTTTCAGTAGAGGAATACTCACCAATATGTTTCACCAAATTGGCCCTAAGGTCTTCTTTGTAGGAACCCCAATTCGTCTTCCTAGGGTTCCTACCTTTGTCCTCTAAAACAGTTACAGGACCTTTAACAGAAAAAGAAATTAATTGATGGTCAGACAAAGATATATCATCTGAAACCCTCCAATCAATTACGGACTCAAAAGCAGAACTATTACACAGGGTAATATCCAAAACCTCGCGACGTTTTAAGGTCACAAAGGTAGGAGTATTACCCTTATTAAGTAAATAGAGCTTATGAAGAAGGATCTTCATAAGCTCTATTTAGATAGAGCTTATGAAGATCCAACAGATTTGGGGTAACTGTGCGACCGTCACCTTGCTACCCTAAAATGAGTACTATTCTTCATTACTTTCAGCCCAACAGTCATCCAACTTGTGATAAAATAAAAAACGTACCTTGTAATGTGCCTTGTGATACAGACAAAGAAGATAACGTCCCAACTACAACAATTAATGACTCTACTCTGAGGACTAAACATAGGAATATGACATCTTTTAGATTTCGTAAATGCAACTCCAAACGATGTAAACTATGCCCTGTCGCGGCAAAGGAACAAATTTCAAAGGGCAATAGCAGTTATCGCATTTTTTGTAAAACCTACAACTGCATATACTCTATAATATGTGGGAAATGTATGATGCAGTATATAGGTCAAACTAAAAATCCTTTTAATATAAGAATTAACCTGCATAGAAGTCAGATCCATAAATACAACTGCAATGCAACACTCACTTCGAATTTGGAGTTGTGCCACTTTAAGCAACACGGATTTGAAGATATAACTATTAAAATACTGGACATAGTGACCAACCAAGAAGAACGACTTTGGTGGGAAACTATACATATTCAACAATATGGCACCATTTTTCCTTACGGTCTGAATTCCATACTATACAATCATAATCATAACTACGAATATTGCAGAAATAGTAATACTAAATCGGCGTATATAAGCAAGAAACATCATGTTACTACAAGACATAAAAGAGGAAATAGACAGAACGGAAACTCCTTTATTAACACTTTAGTAAAATTGGATAATTTTATCGAGCTAATGTCAAAATTCCAGGAAATTAAGACCAGCTGGATCAAAAATTTTGCTTTAGGCATCCGCATACGGTATCTAAAACGCATATGGGAATATTGTAAAAATAAACCTTTTACAGATGAACACCTACGACAACCGAATTTCTTGATCACCAATTTTGCTGTCCTTCTTTCTCGATTTGATCAAATTACGAGCGATGAGATTTGGTGTCAAGTTGGATCAGAAAAAGAAACCACCAACTAATAAGGAACTCATCACGACTTTTCAGAATAAAGGCTTTAATGGTATACCTTTTGGGAAAATTCTTAATCACCATGCCTCGCTATTTCCCATCTCGAATACTGATGTTTCAATCACGTATCGCTTTAATAAACCCAACGGACGAAGGGTATTTAATTACAATTACATCGGCAAAAATATGGATCAATATACCAAGTTGATTTGCAAATGCGAATCGAGTACCTACATCAACAACGATCATGGACATATTATTACAGGCAACCTGGACGTTATAAAGGATAATGAGCTTAGAACGTTTTTAAGACTTGGCACTAAGTTCAGATTACAGAATTTTAACAAGATTGACAAGACATTCGAACGTGAACTTAATGATTTTGTTTACAAAACGGCTATTCGTTATAGGATGCCACTGACTTCTTTTAATGAATGGATTGACAACATTTTATCGGATTTTAAGTTTTGTTATCATAATTCTTTTATGCCTCGTGAAAATTACACTTTGTGTAAAAAGGTCGTGCATGATGTACAACAAGATTATGCTATTACATATACTGATAAGGTTGCATCAAACTATTCATTTACCTGTATCAGATATTATATCGATCTACTCAATCTCAGCTATAAAAATGAAGAAATGTATGCCTTACTCAAAACACCGAAACGGGAAATCGAAAACAAAATCCGTGCATTGCACAAACGTATTGGTATAGACATAAAGCATATAAGATATCCCTATCTTGTTATGATACCAAAAATGCACAAATCTCCAATAAAGTTTCGCCCGGTGACGGTAGGATTTAAGGCATATATTACGACTGCAAACACGAAACTTTTAACTTTGTTGAAACCTATTATGGCACAGATATTAAAAAGGGGATCCATTATGGTAAACAATAGTATGGAGGTGCTTAATCATATAAGAAATAACCCTACATATATGATTTATAAAAGCTACGATTTCAAGGACCTCTTTAATAACATTAAACTGCAAGACCTTTACGCCATTATTGTTGAAATTCATAGAAACTACGGCATGCAAAAATACATTGCATTGCATAAATTCAAAGCAATTCTGGATATTGTTCTTTTCGAAAATATTTTATTTAACGGCATCGAATACTATCAGCAAACGAAGGGTATACCTATGGGGGGAGGTTGTTCCTCCATGCTGGCGAATCTATACCTCAATAAATACGAAGAGGGTGTACATATTTTAAACGAAATGCCATATTTTCGTTTCATTGACGATGTGCTGATTGGACTAAATAAAAATAGCAATAAATTCGACTTCGGTTTTTATCCATCAAATCTGGAACTTATTGAAACCAACGAGGATCAAGAGAATGAGGTTAATTATCTTGATATTAATATCAAATTCAAGGAGAATGAACCCACATACACACGACTATACGGCAAACGTAAGCACTTTGACATGGAAATCAATTACATCATAAATTGGAAATCCAATCTGAGTCATGCAGTTTTTCGTAACGTCATGGTAAATCATTTCTTACGCAACGCACGTATACATTCTCATACAAGAGATAGAGTACAGAGCGACGCAGTCTTCATCGGGGAGGCTTTGAGACAGAATTATCCATTGGGATTCATCAAACATTATTATAATACATTGTATAAGAAGGAAGAGAATGCTTTTCGAACCGATTTTGGCAACACCTTCGATATATAATTTAAGCTGGCAACGCCTTTAACGACTGCGTGCGCATCTTCATTTTTCTATTTTGACTGGATAGATAGACATGGCGTGTGGCGCGTTTTGCTTTCATTCCAATATTGCTCTCGTGCTTTTCAACTTATTCGATGTCGGTTGCAAACCGTTTCTTGGTTGGTTCCACATTGTCCGCGTATCTTCGAGCGGAGTGCATTTTTTGTTCTGATGCTTCCTGGAAATATGGCCACAGGCATATACCGGCTCCGGGAGCGTTTCCATTGGAGTAAAAGTCGACTTTTAACCGGGAACTAGGGGTCACAATCCCCCTAGGCCTATTCGTATATCCCTGTTGGCTTCTTTCCACGTTTTGTACTTTTTGAAACTTTTATGTATATTTGACACTTATGAGCTGCATCGCGCCTGATTGTCATTTTATTACCTGCTTTATTAGTCACTCTTCTCATTGTGGTTACTGCCTTTTGGCTTATATATATATATATATATATATATATATATATATATATATATATATATATATATGTAATATACATACAAGGCAAGATCAAAACGTTCGAAGACTGCTGATATCTCCAACCCTGATTGGAGGAGAGGAGCACTATTTTACCATGGTGTAGAGGCACATGTGACACGAGATATGAAAAGGAAGAAACAAGTCTGCAGTGCAGGGTTTTTCCAGACAATGCATGTCAGTGAACTGTAGTCATCCACATTTGTCGAAAACGGAAATGGCGTTTGAAGAATAATGAGAAGAATAATGAATGAAGAATAATCAAATTCTGCCAGCGTTTGGGGAAATCACCGACAGAAACACTGCACATGTTATAGCAGGTGTACGGTAGGCTTGGGCGATGTTGGAATTTCAACATCGTGATATATCGGCAGTCTAACATCGCGATATTGCGATATATCGTGATGTTAATCATGTTATCAACGCAAGTGACTAAAAACTAAACGCGCGGCGACGCAGGTGAACAAACGTACTATTTATGCGAGAAATAATTTGGTTTAGTAAAATATTTGCTTATTTTTAGTCGCACTATAAAAATAAAGATATATTGCTCTGATATGGGATATTTATTTAGAAGATGGAAATAGATGCAAACTGATACTTTTGGACTCACAGCAATGCACGGAACTGAATTGCGAAATGTGTGCATTTCAAATCCAATAATATACGAATTTATAGGGTAACCTCCGTATTTCAGCAGTTCCCACGTACTGATCTCAACGAAATATGGCAGTTCCCATAAATTCGCACATTTTATGGAAATATGTTCTGAATATTTTTAAGGACCGTAAGAACTTTGTTTCTTAATCAAACAAAAGAGAAATAGAAACTGAAATAAAAAGAAACTTATTACAGGGTTCATGCCCATTTTTCAAAATGAAATTCCCCGAGTTTTCCCTTTTGTCTTATTCAAAATTCCAGGTACTCTGTACTACCATTTTAATGCCAATTTCAAAAAACAATTTTAGATTTAACTAACATTTACTGTGAATAAATGATAGCGAGAAAAAAACATTCAAAATAATTCAAAATTTTCTATCTCTGTATACAATTTATCTGCATATACAGTAGTACAACCTCAAAAATCTGGACTTTGCTAATTATGGATTTTAGAATTTTTTGGATTATAGAGTTTGGATAAAATTCAAACTTAAACACTATAAAACTAAATACACTATAATACACTCTTCAAACTAAATACACTATAAAACATTGTTTTTAGAAAAATAATGACAAAAGGTTAGCTCATTAAAAATATTATTTAATACAAAAAAAAAAAATAATGGAGCAGAAGAAATTAAAAAAAAAATATACACATATACAAGAAATAAAAAGAAAAAGTTTACATGTTATCATTTTGTTTAAACATTTGAACTAATGTTTGTTGTTTCATTAATTTTGGTTTGTGGAAAAAGCAAATTTTCTTTTATCTTTTATCCTACAGGTAGATGGGCATTATTTCTTATTTGGTTATGAAGCTCCTTTGTTCAAGACCTTTAATTACATGATCGACTGTCTGTACATGATTATAAATGGGTATTTTCTCTGTTGACCCCCCCCCCCCCCCCACACACACACACACACACCTCAATTCACTGGTGAAATGTCTCCATAATTTTAGTTTCTCATACTATAGAATAGAGGAAGTATTGTTTTTCCGAATATTTTCTATTTTGAACTTTTGAGGCCAATACATGTTTTAGGACCTGCTGAGCACATTTTAACTATTTTAGAGTAATTTCAATATGTTATCAATTGTTAGTGTACACGATAGATGCCATAAATACTAATGGATTTTCACGGAACTTTATATATCCGGCTTTATTATAAAAAAATCAAGAACTAGATAGAATTTTTTGGAATTCGAGTGAAATTTCATATTTCCTATGGCAGCATGAAACAAAAGTTTGCATAATAATCACGAAACATAACAGCTTCATTATAGTGATGCCACTCAACTGATGAAGATGTCAATAGTGAAAAAGAGAAAATATCAGCAGTTTTAAGACTTTTTCAGTAGTCAGGTTAAGAAATTAAATATAGTTCACATAATACTAAAATACATATACAAAAAATATTTAAGCATATATATATATATATAAATATGTATTAATATATATATTTTATAAGTTTTTAACCAGTTAAAAACAATAAATAATTATAAAATTAACGTTCAGCGATTTATGCGAAAATTAACTTTTAAGAAGTACATTTATTACTTACATGAAAAAAACCCCGATCTTTTACATTCCACGCAGCGGTAAATCATCATAGTCACAGTGATTTGATTGGCATTACTGTGCACGCGGCCTTAAATATCCATTGTCACGCTAATTTGATTAGCATTACCGCACACGCTGCAGTATCCCCCGTTGTCATGTTAATTTGATTGGCATTAACGCCCATGCCTCCGTAAATCTCCGTTGTTACGTTGATTTGGTTGGCATTACGGTGCACGCGGCCGTAAACTTACATTGGCCTTCTCATAAGACAATTTCCCATAGGAAACTATACAAATTCCGTAATCGCAGGTTGTTTCCCGTAGAAACTACGGAGAATCCGTAGTAATCGGCACCTCTGTGAGAAGGTCGCCAAGTTGAAAATTCCCTGATTTTTCCAGAATTTTGAACGAAAAATCGATTTTCCCTGCAATTTCCCTGACATTATAGTCCACTTTTAAATTCCCGATTTTCAGAGTGCGCACGAACCCTGTTTATTAATAAGTTAAAAGATCAATATAAAACTTACGAGGGGGGGGGGGAATCAGTATAAAGCTTACCGAATAAAAAATCTAGATACAAGATATTTCCCACGTAGCCACTATAATCTTATGTTTACGTCATTACGCATTCATAAACTATGTTCCATTCCCTGCTCCACCCCCTCACTCCTTTTCCTATAAACAATCATTAAAGTTTCTTGGAAAATTTAAAATTTGAAGATAGCAAAGCACGCACTGTCAGAGTCAATAAGTGTTGGCTGGGTCATGAAAGTACACAAGTCCAGTTTTAAAGAAAAACTTCGTTCACTTTATTTGGTGAAAAACACAACTCGGCATATTACACGTATCTGGTAATTTTCCATGCCGTAAAACATCAAAAATATACTATGTACAAAAGATTTTCAGTTGTAAATGACTAGACAGAGATTCCTTGAAGCATTTGGTAGTAAGTTACTATACTACCTCTATCACTTGCGTGTATTTCAGCCACCATCACTTGGCAAAGGGAAACCAAAGGATAGAACATCAGGAAAATATTTAAAGCGGCTTCCGAACGTTTGTAAGTAAATTTAACGTTCAATACATGCTGGTCCAAACTGACCACATCTGCATCCGTTTCGACTATTCACCATCGTCAAACGATATTCCGCAGTACTTCTGTCAAAAACATTTCTGTCTGCCTGCATCAGACCATCAGTGTCTATCTCGTCTGACTTCTTCAGACGTCTGATTCGATCGATCTGTCTGATCTCGATCGACTCTCTTCGACCTACTGATTTGCTCCAAGAAACCTCTGCCCTATATATCCGAGAATGGACAGTTCCGGAAACGCCCCCGGATATGCAAATCAGATGCGTACGCATTGAGAACTGATTTGCATGAAACCTCATGTTGAAAAACGTCACGGTTCACGCCGGTGAACGGGAAGAGTCGTTCATATTAAATTTGCATAAACGCCCGTTCACGGGAACGTGAATCGCGATGTATTGATTATTTCCAACAAAGTTAACTAATGTCATTACCGCGCAGAGAGATCTGCGGCATCTATTAAAAATATTCTAGTCAATAATTTACATCCTTTCGCAATCAAAATAAAAGTAAAACATGAAAGAGCTTGGAATGCAGACTATTAAAGTTGAAAGCCGCTAAAGAGAGTTTCTTGGGTAATCAAGACAAACTTGACTGTTGCAGTTTGTGAATAAATTGTAAAAATAGAACATTAAGTTATTTTTACATTAAAACATAGCGAATGCGATAGAAATCGTTAGATGATTCGCACTTCCTTAATTACAAAATTTCAAGAAGAGATAATCCACAGATTATATGTATTATCCATATCCCGAGAAAATATCGATGTGAAAATCAACAGGCGAAGTATCTTAAAAGATTCAATGATTATTAATTAGTATAAGATTCTTTGGTGCCACGGCATTGAAAAGCAAAGTCAGTGCTGTAATACCGTGAAATCACGATATACTGGTGGTAACAACGGCAAGAATTTGTGCGTGTGCACGGTGAAAAATCGCGCAGAAACATCAGAATCGTAAAACTCGGCGATGGCGGTTTTCACCGGGATATCGCGCATGCGCTATGAAAATCCCAAAACCGGAATTATTGTTCTCAAGATCGGCGATGTTTGTTATCGGGAAATCGCGCATGCGCTATAAAAATCCCTAAACCGGAATCGTCGGTCCCAAGATCGGTGATAGCGATGTCTGGGATATCAGAATATCACGATTTACAGGCGATGACAACGCCGGGAATTTGCGCATGCGCTGAGAAAATCCCAAAACCGGTATCGTCGATTCCAAAACCGGCAGTTAGCGCTGGTTATGAATATCGGGAAATTGCGATATGACGATATAGAGAGCGATATTGCGGTATATCGTCGACTTGTAATTTACGAAACTGGTATGGCGATGTTGACTTCATACCGGTATTTCACGATGTATCGATACATCGCCCAGGCCTAGTGTACGGTGAGAGAGCAATGTGTCGTGTGAAGGTGTTTTCATGGCACGCTCGATTCACGGCCAGCCGTGAATCTGTAAAAGACAATCCATGGACTGGATGGCTGTCAACATCAATTACCAAGGGCAACATTCGAAAGTTGGCGGAAATTGTGTGTGCTGACTGACATCAAAACATTGTTATTTCTGAAATAGCAGGAATTTTGTACAGGAGCTGCCAAGCTATCCTGATGAATAAACTGAAAATGAATAGTGTGTGTCAACACATTGTACCAAAATTGTTAACTGAAGTATCAGTATGATGTGCCCATGCGGATATGTGGTGAATTGATTGACGTTGCTGACAAAGATCTGACATTCCTTTCAAAAATTATCACCGGGGATGAGACATGATGTTTCTTGTACGACCCACAAACGAAACGGCAGTCCTCACAGTGGAAGTCACCACCGTTGCTAAAGTAAAAAAGTTCCGTTTGGACCTTTCAAAGGGGAAGGTAATGCTGGATATGCTTTTTGACCAGAGCGGCTTGGTGTATTATGAGTTCATACCAGAAGGGGCAACAGTGAACAAGAAGAGGTACACACAGATCCTTGCCCGGCCGTCCAAATGGTTGCTCAAGCCCTCAGGGCGAGCCGGATGGTCTGGGTCTTCAACACAGATCCTTGCTCGTCTCCTTAACGCTATCTGCTGGAAATGCCCAGAACTCTGGAAAAGCAAGGATTGGGTGCTGCAACATGACAATGACCCCACTTATCAGTCTTTCATGGTGCAGTCCGTACAGACCAAACATAAAGCGTCCACCCTTCCACACCACCTGATCTCGTCCCATGTGATTTTTACCTGTTACCCTGTCTCAAAAATGAACTCAAAGGACGCCGTTTCAAGAGTGCATCTGAAGTTGAGGAAGCTGCGATGGCCGCACTGAAGACCATCTTGTCCAAAGACTTCCAGGAATGTTTTCAGCAACTGTAATTGTGCTGGCAGAAGTGCATAGCTGCAAAGGGGGAGTATTTTGCAGGTGGTTGTGTGTAACACAATCAGTAAATCATATTCGTCAAGTAAGCCAGTCTCCGAATTTTTTTATTCTACTTCGTATATGTAATGGATATATACAGGGTGTCTCAAAAATATTGAAATACGCTTTAATTCTTTACATGTTGGAAATAAGTGGGCAATGCAAATTGCAAAAATGTTGAAAATAAGGTAGGAAATATGACTGCGTTAATGAAATAGTCCTCCCATTAATTTTCAAAAAGTTACTTTTTAAATTTTTATACGACCCCCTTTAAACAAATTTGATCAATTAGAAATTTTTTATTTTTAATGCAACAAGATCATTAAAAAACCTCGCATATCTGTATCTTTAAAATTGAGCGAGTTATATTTAATTGAAAATTGAACATTGTGAATGGGGACCATATATCAAATTAGAAATGTAAATTTGTGACATATCACAAAAAAGAAAAAACTGGATGATAATACTTAGGATACCCCACCGCATAGTGAGTACCACTGCTTTATATGATCTCTGTCTGTGTAATGCTTTATTTAGATGCATTTGTGATAAAAAAATTTGACACATTAATGTATTTGTGATCTAAACAATTTCCATCTTCAATTTATTTATGATCCTTATTTTCACTGTTAAAACAACCTTTCACATAGTACGGAAAAGTGGCATAAGTCAGATTTTTTCCTTTATCGTAATTCAGTTGATTTTAAAGATACAGATATGTGGGTTTTTTTTAATGATCTTGTTGCATTAAAAATAAAAATTTTCTAATTGACCAAATTTGTCTAAGGAGGGTCGTATAAAAATTTAAAAAGTGTAACTTTTTGAAAATTACTGGGAGGACTATTTCATTAACATAACCTTATTTCCTACGTTACTTTCAACATTTTTGCAATTTACATTACCCACTTATCTCCAACAGGTAAAGAATTAAAGTGCTTTTCAAATTTTTTTGGGACACCCTGTGTGTGTATATGTATATGGTTAGAATTAAATTATCCCTGTTTAGAACACGTAGAAGAAACCAGCTCCCTTTGAAACACCTTTACTCAGTTTATAAAAATTGAGTTTGAAAATTGAGGATAAAGATGAAAATACGTTTTAAAAATCTATTAAATCTTTTGAATCTTGGAAGTTATCTGCAACTCCCTGGATTCAATGTTACATTTTAGAAACACTGTGAGGTGCTAGGACAATTTTTAACTTCAGAGTACAGAGGACATACTTACATACATGGGTTTCGACGGGTTAATATTCTATTTTCTAGTCTAAAGTAGAGTGCAATAAAACATTCTTAATCTTGTATAATGTTTTCTTTTTCTATTTATAGATCTATTTTCTATTGCAATAAAACAGTGCTATTTATCTATAACTACAACTAGATGTCAGTCCTAGTAGCCTTTGGCTGCAATGTTTTACAATGTAAATTAATGCTTTGCTTAGGTGGTACACACTTATCATTGTACATATCCATACATATCATTTTACACAAAGTTGGAATTATCTAGGTTTTCGGCTCAAGAAGAGCTGCTGTAATCCCCCTCCCCCCGCACTACAATGTGCTGCTTGTCATATAAAGAGTACGAAAAATATTCCCGGGAGGGTAGGTCTTGAACCTTTTAACCCCCTAAATATTGCACTGACTGTGCCCCTCCCCCCAAACTTTTTCTACAAATCTATGCCTGTGGGTTTGTTGCACTTCTCTTATGTCCTCTAGTATCTTAAAATATCTTGCCTTTGAGTGGCATCTTGAGTCTGGGCAATGGCCAAAAGTCTGACAGGGCTATGTTTAGGGAGGAGGGAGGCTACTGAACCTGTGTAATGCTGTGTTTCACTACATTGCCATGTATGCCCAAAACTCTTTTCTCTGCAAAATCAAATTCACATTAGTTTTGAGCATGAATACAGCAAAATTTGTCACATTAGAATTAACACTAATATCTTAAAATTCATTTATACATTCTAATCAAATACTAAAACATGATATTTTGCAAAAATAATACTATTCTGAAACATTTCTTATCTCTGATTGCAAACAGAAATCCATCTGAAAGATATTTTATTTTCATAAATATTATTCTCTAAAAATTCTGGGAAAATTCATATGGACGAATTAATTAGACTGTTGAGAGGTATGCATCATGTGACAACTCACCTTTTTTTGCCATCTGTATTTCCCCCCCCCCCCCCCAAATCTTTGTTCTTGGGTTGAAAATGGCCCATTGGTCATAAATGAATTAAGCTAGCTATGTCTTACTGTATTTTATCGTCTTTCCATGCTGCATTCATTCTCTTGCCAAATGAAAGAAAATCCATTTCCTTTTAATACTGTGGTATAAAAAGGAAAAAAAAAACTTTAGAATTATTGGTTTATCAATTCTCAAATACTGGATTATTGTTAGTATTGGAAAAACACCAATATATTGGTGAAACCAATAATTGCATATTGGAACACTCCTAGAAAATGCTTGCTTTAAAACAAACTATCTTTCAGACAGAATGAATAATTTTGTATATACAACGTTTTTGCTTATCTCAGAGTTCCCAAACTGTTAGTTGCATTCAGTATAGTATCTTATTATGATTATTTAAAAGCACAGTAGTAAATTTTCGAGAAATTTTGATTTTATATATATGAATATGATATTTCTTGTTATACATATGTGAAACTTTCATTTGTTAAAGATTATATACTAAGTTAAATATTATATAAAAAAAAAAGGTTTAATAAAAACTAATGTATAATTAAAATTAAAATCTAATGCAACATATTAATATGGTTATATAAATATCTTGCGTTAGATTTAAAAAAAAAATGATTTCTGAACATTAGTTGTGTTTTATATGTAATCAAAATTGATTTGTGATAATAGTTCATAGAAGTAAGTTGAATTTTAAATTATTTACTTGCCTTAAAAGTATATGCATTCACTTTCAATTGCAATCCTTGAAATATGTAAAATGATAGTTATTAAGTCCTCTGCATTCATAATAAGATTGTTTTGTAACAACTAGGCTTCTGAAATTAGTATCATTTTTCAGGTTTAAAAATTATACTTTCAAAAGCCATATATCATATGGTTTTTTTCTAAAAGTTTATATAAAATCCGTTTGAAGCTTTATTTAAACTCAATTAGTAAAGCATGTCTTACTACTATATTAATAGTAAGTCAAAATTGTTTCAACATTAGCCTAATACCTTGTCTTGAAATCACAAATTTTTCATTTTGGCCTCATTTTATTTCATCCTCATTATTCTTTTATTAACGAAAACATACCTGCTGGTAATTTCGTTTCAGTAGATGTTTTTAATTCCAGCAGCCCAGAGGTTGAATGAGCCCACGTATGCAGGAAAATCTAATGAAGAACCCTTATACATGCTTTATGATGACACCCATAGACAACAGTGTTCTTCACGAGGTTGGTGGTGGAAGCTATCTTTCATGCTTTTTCTATTAATCTTATTCTTATGCTACCTGCTGTAACATCTCATTTTCTGTTTGAGCAACTACTCACATTCCATACAATATTTTGCATGTCACCCTAGAATTTTTTTTTAAAGCCCATCATCTTTTAAGATAATTTTATATTTCATGAACCCTAATCTATAAAATTTCATAAATATATTACTATTTTTCTGATATGCCGATTAGAAATTTATTTCTATATTAACGAAATGTAAGGTGTACTCAACTTGCATCAAATAATGCTATTTAAAAATATTTAAATGTATAAATATATTGATGGGCTCGAAAAAGTAAAAATTGCATGTTGCTTGATTCTATTATATCTATCTTTTCTATATTCTTTCTGTTGAAATCTGTTTCTGAATTTTAAAATGTAAATAAATAACTCTTAATATTTAACAGCACTGATAATTTAGTTCAATTGCTTCTAAACTTTCTTAAGCATTTTTAACAACTATTTATTTTCAAATAAAATTAACGTGGACGTACTATAAAGGCATGGTACTATATTGTACAAAAAGTGACTTCATTTTTTGTGAAAGATAATTGACTTTTAAACAAATAACATTTATTTGGCATTGATGAAGCAAAATTATTGAAACAATAATTAATCTGGTCTTACATAATAATGCTAACAAGTTTTATTCATCCACATTAATATCTTTATAGCAAATCAATTGTAATTGACTAAGTTATTTTATAAAAGATTTTGAAATGCTTGATATCTGTGTAAGAGATTTTTTCTGTGATATTGAAAATAGACTTTAAACAAGTTCCATTAGTTGTAGAAAAAAAAATATTGCTATTTATTTAAAAATCTTTAGATAATGTCCATTTTAAAAAAAGCTGATTAACTTACAAGTTTGTTTTCTTATAGTTTTAGTTTTGTGGGAAATGCCAAACATTCTTAGCCTTTAATCATTTGAATAGAAAATGTTTGGATTGAGTGTTATATCAAAACTAAATATAAAATCTTAATTTCAGAATGAATTTTATATTGGGTTTGTTGAATTTTCCAAACATGTAATGCAGATACCAGTGACAGCTTGTGACTTCAAGAATGGTGTGAAGCAGATTCAGTTGTAGGATTCCCCCTCCTCCTTGACAACGAATATCATCAAAACCCACCTTGCTACTGGCACAAGTGTTGTCAAATAGTATTATCTAAAAATAGTCAAACGCATCTGAATAATTTGCCAAATAAGAATAATAATAGTAATAACTCATTCAACCGATAATTTTAAGTGAAGCATTGCTTTATCTGCATCACCTGACGAGCCAGATACCATCGGTCCCAAATATGTAATACAGAAAATCTTGCCTGTAACCTGTCCCTCTTCTTTCTTTGTAATTTAATTTTTGAAGTGACATAATTTCTATATTGAAACATATCTGTATAAATGCAGCAGCATTGAAAATTTACTAGAAAAAAAATTTGTCAACAGAAAAGCTCCAACTTAAATGCTAATAAACAACGTTAGTGACCACTTTTCCGTATGCTTTTGACTAGTATAGATCTAGCTGAATTTCTGGTGAAAAAGAAAGTCATCTGAAAATGATAATCAATAATCCAGCAATATACACTCGTCAAAAGTGAAATTGCAACATCATGAAGGAATGCACATAGCCATATGTAAATAACAGTGCCGGTAGAAGGGATAATCATATGCAAATGATTAAAAGAACAAATAAATATGCAAAAGAAACCTGTTTTTTCAGTAAAGAATGTGGCCCCGCCCTCCACAGGGAGTTATACAGGCCTCTAAACGGTGAGGCATACTATCGATGAGGCTATTAACCCTTTCCGGACGGTCAATGTGCCCACCCATCGATTCATAATGTGTTTTCAAGACTGCCGTCTGGAAAGAGTTAATGATTGCTTGAGGTAATCCTTGCCAAGAAGTGCCCACTGTGGCATGCAGTTTGTCTATGGTATGTATTGGTGGTCCCTGGTGTACCTGACATCCAATGAAGGCCACACGTGTTCAATGGGAGAAGAGAGATCCAGCGAGACTGCCAGCCAGGAAAGGATGGTTATTCCATTCAGGCTGTTGAGAGTTCGATGTATGGTGTGGCATTGTCTTGCTGAAACACTTTGCTGCGGACAGCCTGCACCAGTGGCCAAATCACAAGCATCATGATTTGTGTGATGTACCAGTCCGCTAACTTGTGTGATGTACCGGTCCGCTATCAGATTACCTGCAATGTGCACTAGAGCTGTCTGATGATTGAACTTCATACTGTCCCAAACCATGATGCCCTCTGTGAGGCTGGTGTGATGCTCGGTCATATGGACTGGCAAGTGGCATTCCCGGGGAAGCCGCCCCACCTGTCCACAGCTGTCATTCCTCCACAGGCAGAAGCAAAATTCATCTGTAAACAATACCCGATGCCATTCATTGGTCCAGTTGTGATGACGACAACACTACACCAGATGTGCATATCTGTGTCGAGTGCTTAAGGGCACCCCAGTGGCTGGCCCCCATGTGTGCAGCTGTACTTCATGCAACCTGTTATGAATGGTTTGGGTGCATGCAAGTGCAACCATTGGTGGTGGCAGGCTGTTTCAGATGTCACTTGACATTGTGAACAAGTGTCAACGAGCTGTTTGGCAAATCTGCCAGTCTCTGTGCTCTGTCATATGCCTGTTCGATCCACTCCTCCTTCGGTATGTTCTCTGATGTTCTTGCGTCCATCATGCTACACATTGCTGGATAGTACTCACGTTGTGCCCAACACACATGACAATTGTACACATTGACAAACCCACATCATTCAGCTCCAGCATACTGTCTTGTTTCCCAGCCATTAACTAGTGGTATACAACTCGCTGACATCTTCGAGGCATCATTTTGTCACTTTTTCGAAAATTAGACTTCTGTAAATCGTCGCTGATAGCATTTATGGGATAAGCAGTCTGCTGGTCTTTATCACCCAAAACTGGGTATCACATGACCCGATACATATGAAAACTTAATCATTTGCATATGACTCTTCTACCGGTACTGTGATTTGCATATGGCTATGTTTATTCTTTCATGGTGTTGCAATTTTACTTAATCATCTTCTATAGCAGTGTGTTTGCATACTTTTTCAGAGTGATGGCTGTTGCTTTTCTTGTTTTAACTCTATACGGACAGTGACACTCTAGAACTTCCTTGACCCAAAGAACAGAGCATTTCCCTTGTGAACTGTCCCCCCCAAAAGACTGTATATTTTTCACACTAAGCCCAACTTGTGAAATAATTTATAAAAAATCACTCATTCGTCCCAGTTCCCCCCCCCCCCCTCCCCCCAGGAATAAATGATATTTATTTTCCATTTCAAGAATACATTTAATATAAATTTTCTCTTTTCAAAATATGAAAAATTAAAATAGATTAAAAATTATACCTTACCTTAATTAACATTAATCTAATCAGTTATGGAAATTAGTAGAGAAAATATCTGAATGATTGTATTCAAAACTTATATAACTATATAACAAATACAGATTATTTGCAAATATATATATAGGAAAATATTGTTGCTATTTTCACTAATTAATGCACCTTTTGCCTATGACATATTTCAAAGTATTGATCCATTCACAAACTAACATTGCGATTTTTGCATTCATAAAAACTGTTTAAGCTCTTTCTTTTACTGTAGTCACTATCTGCATCTTTTTCATTACTTTCCGGTTTATTTAATGTACTAGTGTATTTTCCCACAGAGTGAAAATGTCTTTACTTAGTCATTCTCTAAAACCGATATAACCTTAAACTTCTACTACTGCATATCTCCAAAACTCAGACTTAAAAGAAAATCTTTTGCTTTCTAATAACCCAACAATACAATCACTGCTAAAATTAAACTGAGAACCCATACTAAATTATAACATAGTGCATAATAGACAGAATTTATGATGACCTCTCTGTTTGCTTATATTATATACCCATGTTATATGCAGCCATGTAACATGGTTTTATAATATTCAGATGACTTGATGATTTATTAAAACCCCCATATACCAAGGAAGCAATCGGTAAAATATGTTGGAACCATTATAATGAACATCTTGTGCCATTTACTATTAAAGAAAAATCAGAGAAAAACGCACATTGAAAATGTGCATTTGCATCTTTCATCCTTTAGAGCAGTGTTTTTCAAAATGTTGTGGAACTCTATTGTTCCACAACAGTGTTCTAGTGGTTCCGTGACGTGATACTTTTGCAAAAATGTTCTTAAAAATAAAAAATACCGCGACAAATTTTGAATGATTAATTGATTCTAATGAGCCCCAGTTTTGATATTAAAATAACACTAATTAGTACATTTTCAACAGGAATGTCAAAGATTTTTGGAGTACTTACACAAACTTGTATAATATCAAACAATTATAAAATTCTGTCTAACACAGGAAATTTTTTTTTATTAACTTAACCTTTCTTGATAGACTTAACATTGTCTGACTTTTGATATCAGATATATCTCTGTACATAGATCCAAATTAAAATTCATCATAACCTAAACCATGATTAATTAAATTAAAACTTTATATAAAATTTTATTTGAATCAGTTGAGTTTTAAACTCTCACACAATCGGATTTGAATCAGTTAAGGAAGCTAAGCTCAGAACTCACTTCACCTAAATAAATAAAAAAATATGACCCTGAGCTTTCTCTCTTTATGGGGTCTAATTGAATTTTCAAAAGGGTTCCACAACCCAAAATGTTTGAAAAGCACTACTTTAGAGTAAAAATATCAACGCAAATATGCACATATCGTCCTTTCACATAATTTCGCAGTATGCACAGGTGCATCTGCCATCCTCACAGTGTAAAACACAATCTATCTCTAAGGATTATTAATAAACAATCAGTCATTGCAGATACCAAACAAAAGAATCAATATCTTAAAGACCAGGCCTAAAAAATAAATTTGGTTTTTGTGAAGAAAATTTTTCTAATAAATGCATCAGATTGCAAAAGAAGTGTTATCCAGATCATTAAATATTTTGCCCGGTACTATAAGACCTAAATTTCAAGATAATCCCATTAAAATGTAACTGAAGCGATACATTATGGAAAATACTTTAATTTGAGGTTTTAGATTTGCACTTTAGTTATACATGTCTTATAATGTAGTACAGTAAAACTTCGATTAACCGTCACTCGTTTAACCGTCAGTTTCAGTTATCCGTCATCGTCTAAAAAATGCATGAGTATCAACAAACAGAGAATGGGTGAAATAAACTCTCGCCTGAACTTGTTAAAGAAACTGAAGGAACTGAGAAGTGTTGATGAAATTGTGCAACTGTGCAACAATGTAGGACTAAACAGTAGGAAAAAACATTATGCCAGAAGAAGTAACAGATTGGTTGGAACACTGTTATCAAAGTGCATCAACTGGTTTGAAATGTAAGAGGAGGCAAATGCAACAGAGATCCTACTTCTGTGTAAGATACGGAACATTGCCGGGCAGAATACTCGAGCCTCAAAGACACTGAAGAAGATGACATTAATTTAAATTTATAGGTTTATAGTATTACAATACATTTCTGTACATTACTACTCTTATATTGAGGTTTATATTGATCGTTTTGTAAAATTAAATACAATATGTATGTATTGTTCACTTTTAAAGGATTTTATTTTCATTTTCGTCCCAAGCCTGCAGTGAAATCACGTTGCTGTACATATGTATTAAGATATTTCTGTTATCCATCTATTCGGTTATCCGCCACAGTCCTAGTCCGGACGGTGACGGTTAATCGAAGTTTTACTGTACTTACTGATCAAAATAAACATCTTACATACATAATTTTTTTACAACCTCTTAAAATTTTCAATAATTATAAATATATTTGCATTAAATTGTAGTATTGTCTTAACATAGAAGTCACTATAATGAAGGTGGCTGCAAGTGAACATCCTCGCACTCTTTCCTCATTTTTGTGTTTTTCAATTTTAGGTAGGATATTTTGAGTAATATTCTTTGAGTCCAACAGAAGGAATTATTTGCTTAATTTCAGTTTGACACAAATGCAACCATTTATTTCACTACATACTTTTAAAGTAGTCTCAGATATTCTTGATGTTTCCTCAGCAAGTTTGTGAATGGCATTAAAGAATTTTAAACTTTATTTCTGGTATTTCTCTGCATTTTAACATTTCCTGAATTTGTTGATTAAGTAGGCTGTCCATGGAGGCTCAGTTAATAGTCAGTTTTTTTTTTCAGTTAATTAATATGATCTTTATTTTTGAAGTTTAACTTCAGTATTAGGAAGAGCACTCATAGGATTTTACCGTCTTTCTTTTAAAATGGCTCCGATCTATTTTAATATCCATTTTAACTTTAGATGTTAAAATATTTTTTGGATGACTAAATGCATTTTGAGAGTGATTTTTCTAAAATTGTTTTGAAGACATTATGCAGGTATCTTCTATGAATCATGTACTGTAGATGTCATGTTACTTAGCATGATAGGTTTGCTTTTATTCACTTGAATTATATTTTAATTGGATTATCCTGAAATTAGCCTCATGGGATGCAACAAAATATTTAATGATCTGGATGAAATTTTTTTCATATATGTCTGTAAGAAAAGTTTTCTGCACAAGTCAGTATCCAAACTGAATTATAGTTTTAGGGTATTATTCAAATATTCGACTCCCAGGGAGTCAGAAAAATTGTTAACTCTTTTGATGAAATTGTTTGTACAATGTATATGGCTCATAAGCCAACTTTTTAACATAAGCCATAATTAAAATTTGAAAATCAGTTTTTTTCGACCCAGACTAATGTACAATTCTCAAATGTAAAGTTTTGTTTTCATTTGTCGTATAAATTAAAATAAAAAGCTGATGGAGAGAGAGCTGTTTTGGATACTCTCTTGTTGATTATAGAGGTAAAGATGTGGATGCAATAATGGCAGGAAAAAAAAGATTAATATGTGTGTGTGTTTCAGCCTTTTAAATGCAGTACAATAAATACCATATACTGTAAAAAATTAATTGCTTAAGTCAAAAATACCACTGTTCTGGAAATTATGTTAATTATATTTTCTTAGGGAGTTAGTAGAAAAATCACAGTAAATAAACATAACAGATCTGTATAAAGTTTTATATATGTGCAATTATAGAATTTGAGCTAATATGAAGAACAATAGCTAATTCAGGTTTTTTTGTGTGTGTGCACTAAATAGGGGTCATATCTAAGTATAAAACAAATTTCATTTTTTTTTGGTTAATATCCCACAATTTTCTGTTGGAATAAAGCCAGTAATAGGTTTTCACATGGGATTTAAAAAGTTTTTATGGTTTATAATTGTAGTTCAGCCCTTGAGTCTTTTTTTCTCCTTAAGGAAGAGGAGATATTTTATAAGGAAAAGATTTTTAAGAAGATGGCTTTTAAATATTTTGTGAAATAGATACTTTTCTAAAAAATTCTATATTTCATCAAATATAAGATATCACCAACTGTAAGATGCACCATGATTTTCACTTACGCTGACAAGAAATAAGTAATTTGAGTAATCAAATTTCATGATATTTGGAAAGGTACCTTTTAAGCAGAAAATAACTTCGGTTTTGTTTTAAAAATAACTGCTTTTTTTTTTTAAATGCATGTAAATACAGTTTTCCCTATACATTTTCAGTATCGCTATAAAAACTACCTCATGAGATTCATTTTGAACAGCAATTCATTGTGCCAAAACTTTCACAGAAAGCGATTGTAGAATTTCATTGATTTTAAAAGATGCCCTGATTTCAAAGTCATTGAACGTATAAAAATATTTATCTTAAAATTGAATTACTGTATAATTCCATGTGTGAATTTAGTATTGCCATTGTTCAATATACAAAAGATTTGAATGGATACCTTTCACATACTTTTTGTTAAAAGAAACATGCTTGACATTTATTCTATAGGCACTTCATATGATATACATTTATATGATCTACAGGCACTTTTTTAGTTTTACTTTATATGTAGAGCTCAAACTGCTGCTAATGTAATAAAACTAAAAACACTTTATTTAACACGTTTGCTGCTAACTACGAGAATACTTGTAGTTGGCAAACTAAGTTTACTTGCCAGCTACGAGATAACTCGTTATTGTTCGCCTTACCTAAATCACAGAGTACAAGTATTGCTGTAGCAAATGTAGGCAATGTTTAGGTATTTGGCGTACAAAAAAGGACTAAATAATATTCTTGGCGTACTGAAATGTATCATTTATTTCTCAAAACGTAGATACAATAACTAAATATTTAAAATGCAAAAACATATCTATTCACGATATATTTTGAAGAACACAACAAATAAAAAATATGTTAATTATATTATGTTGAAATTTTAATAAGTATGGTGAAACAAAATTATTTGTGATAAGTTTCAAAATAATTTTCCACGCAAAGTGTTGGTTTTTCTTCACATACCGGGCAAAATTATCTTGTTTCATGCCTTATCTTCTGTCCAGTAGTCTGGTAAAAGTAATGTTATATCTGTATTTAAAAATAAAACAAGAGAAAATAATTTAAAAGCATAAAAATGCATATAGGATCTTGGCACGTGTGAATGAACACACTATATCAGCTTTGGCAGCGAACGTGTTAAAGCAACATCCAATACAAAATTAATAGTATTGACTGGTTTTGAAGGCAAGCAACAGCCTTCTTCATCAGTACAAATAAGAAGTGCAACCAATGCCTGTGTTTAGTTGTTCAGCTTATGCCTGTAAAAATTTGTGACAAAAAAAAATGTTGATTTTAAGGTTTAAAAATTTGAAATAATTTTCTTTACACCTAATTCAGCACATACAATACATCATTTTTGTCGCTATTAATGCAAGGTTACAAGCTTGTCTTGTGACATTAAATAATGCTTGGTACATTTACATTTACAAATACACTGCTTGGTACATTTATAATACACTGCTTGGTACATTTACAGGATAAATTATTAGATAGGATAAATTATTAGAAAAGATAAATTATTAGATGCAATAAACTGAAGAACACCAAACAAGTTTGAATTTTTTATTTATCTTTATTTAAAAGTTATTTATAAACAACTATTTCAATATAGAGTTCAGTACTATTTATATCTTTGTTATCGCTATATTTTAAAAGATCATTTAAATCAGGGATTAAAACATCTCTTGAAATATTAGGAACCAGGCTAGAAAACTTAGGAGCCAGAAAAAATATCAACGCAATGTATGAGGGTCATTCTAAAAATAAAGAACATTTGTTTCTCTATTTTTATTTAAGATAATGAAACAAAACTTATTTTACAACACATATGATACCTTAGCTATTTTTCTACGTAATCGCCATATACAAATTTAAACATTTGTCATAGCGTATCACCAGTTTTTCTGTGCCTTCTGCATACTCAGTTACCGCCAAGTTGTTGAACCAGTCATTAATGTCCTCTTTCAGTTCGTTGCCACTTCCATAGTGGTACCTTGCCAAAAAATCCTTCAATTTGGGAAAAAGATGGTAATCACTTGGAGCCAAGTCCGGGCTATAAGGAGGATATTCAAAAGCTTCTCACTTAAACTGCTGAAGCAAGTTGTTCGTCAAAGCAGCATTATCCTGTTGAATTTTTTTAAATAATTTTCTTTACACCTAATTCAGCACATACAATACATCATTTTTGTCGCTATTAATACAAGGTTACAAGCTTGTGACATATTCGTTTATAAATGCACTGCTTGGTACACTTACAGGATAAATTATTAGAAAAGATAAATTATTAGATGCAATAAACTGAAGAACACCAAACAGGTTTGAATTTTTTATTTATCTTTATTTAAAAGTTATTTATAAACAACTATCTCAATAGAGTTCAGTACTATTTATATCTTTGTTATCGCTATATTTTAAAACATTATTTAAATCAGGGATTGAAAAATCTCTTGAAATATTAGGAACCAGAAAAAATATCAATGCAATGTATGAGGGTCATTTTAAAAGTAAAGAACATTTGTTTCTCTATTTTTATTTAAGATAATGAAACAAAACTTATTTTACAACACATATGATACCTTAGCTATTTTTCTACGAAATCGCCATACAAATTTAAACATTTGTCATAGCGTATCACCAGTTTTTCTATGCCTTCTGCATACTCAGTTACCGCCAAGTTGTTGAACCAGTCATTAATGTCCTCTTTCAGTTCGTTGTCATTTCCATAGTGGTACCCGGCCAAAAAATCTTTCAATTTGGGGAAAAGATGGTAATCACTCGGAGCCAAGTCTGGGCTATAAGGAGGATGTTCAAAAGCTTCTCACTTAAACTGCTAAAGCAAGTTGTTCGTCAATGCAGCATTATCCTGTTGAATTTTTTTTCTCAATCCTTGTGAGTTCGTCAGTCACAACTGAAGTTCGGCCCGAGTGTTCATCATGAATATCCGTTCGCCTGCTATTGAATATGATGCACCAGTTTCGAACTGAAATTTCATTCATCACATTATCATAAACATTGGTTATCTGTCTGTAAATTTCAATAGGGCGGACTTTTTTCGCATTCAAAAAGCGTATTACTCTACGAACCTCATACTTGGCGGGATCTTTAATTTTGTCACACATTTCAAAGTCACACTATAAACAGTAAACTACCATTGCGGCTTGCTGTTAGCGTCAGACTGGCACAAAGGAATGGGAAGGTCCAGGACGTGGCGGTGGGTGGAGAGCTGCGTGGTTCATCAGATCAAAACATTCTTTACGTTTAAAATGCCCCTCGTATTTTTAAAAAAATTTTATTAGTACTAGTAAGATCATACAAAGTGGGTAAATATAAAATTTATACCACTTTATACACTGCATTTAAGTCCACTGACATGCCTTACAGCTTTTATTTTAAAATACCAATGGTTAATAGCTTTATTAGGGTTAGAGTTCTTTAGATCATATCCATTTAAATTTATGATCAATAAATTTCGTAATCCCCGAGGGAGTCCTAATGACATCGCGAACACAAAAATTGTATTGCGGCTATTTTTCACTACAGTGATTGAAACTATACTAAGTCTCGCAATCATTAGGCCATAAATAATTCTTTTATGTATAATTATCTTAAATTTTGTCCAATGCTGCCATGCAAAAAACATAAAATTTCAAATAAACTCTAAAGTTATTGCTCGAATTTAAAAAAAGTTCTATCTAGTTCTAGATTTTTCGATAACAAATTTGGATATAAAGTTTCGTCAAAATGCATAAATATGGACATCACTCCTAAAATAGTCAAAACGTGTTCAGGGGGTCTTAAAGCATATATTGGCATTAAAATTTCGAATTTGAAAATTTTTGTAAAAACAATACTTTTTCTATATTATGTTATATAATATGATAAAGTAAAAATATTTTCACAATTAAATGCGATATACAGATGCCAACTTTTATGGATTTCTGTAGTTTGTACGGATTTTTACTTCATCTTACAGTTTTACGGACATTAGTCTTAAAACTATGGAAAATCCTGTAAAATCCATGTAATCCACCATTCAATTCACATTCCTTGCTTTGCTGAGAGTCCAAAATTATCAGTTTGCATCCATTTTCTTCTAGTGATTTTATATCAGAACAATAGACCTAATTTATTTTTATAGTGCAAGTAAAAATAAAAAATATTTTACTAAACAAATTATATTTTGTTTAAATTATGCAATTGCACAATTCAGTTTTTCATTTCGGGCTTTGCCGAGAGTACACAATTATCTTTTTCCCATCCATCTCCATCCCCTTATTATTGCACATTAACTCAACTAAACTAGCTTATTATTAAATTTTGGTTTATTATAAAGGTTAATTTTTTAATTATTTTTGCATGCATGCAATTCAGTTTTATTTTGTGGGCATTGCAAGAGTACGGAATTATCCTTTTCCATCCATCTTCATCTCCTTATTATTGTGCATTTGCATGACTAAACTAGCTAATTTTTATATTTCGGTTGATTATAAAGGCTGATTTTTTAAATTATTTTCACATAAATAGCACGATTGTATTCTATTTATTGCGGGCATTGCCGAGAGTACAGATTTATCCTTTTCCATCCATCTTCATCTCATTATTGCACATTAGTTTGACTAAACTAGCTTATTTCTATATTTTGGTTGATTGTAAAGATTAATTTTTTAATTATTTTTCCATAAATAGCATAATTGCATAATTCAGTTTCTTTTTTCGTGGGCGTTGCCGAGAGTCCACAATTGACCTTTACCAGTTTACCACCCATTTCCATCTCACTATTATTGCACATTAGCATGACTAAATTAACTTTTTTTATATTTGAGTTAATTATAAAGATTAATTTCCTAATTATTTTCACATAAATAGTGCAATTCAGTTTAAATTATCTCAGTTAAGTTATCAAAACTCCATTTTACAACGTATTCTAAGATTTTTTGTACCTCCTGGCCGTCACGGTGCATGTCACAGGGCCATTGGGAGTAGCCTCTTCGAAAAAGAAAGGTCCAAGAATGAATGTGGCTGTGAATCCACACCAGACTGTAACTTTCGGTGAGTGAAGTGGAATCTCTTGGAAGGTACGAAGGTTTTCCGTGTCCCAAATGCGACAGTTATGGGTGTTGACTGTTCCACTTAGATGGAAATGCACTTCATCGCTCCATAGAATCTGCCATGGCCACTATGCATCCACTTCAACTCTAGCCAGAAATGTCAATACAAAGGTCAGTCGCTTCTCCCTGTCGATGGTCAGCAAGTGGCGATTGTGACTAATTTTGTACTGGAAAAAATGCACTCTGTTTCTCAGTACGTTCTGCACTGTACTGTAGGGAACACCCAAGTGTCGTAACACTCCATGTGCACTACTACAGCCTATAACATTATCCATTGATTGTTCAACAATAGCGGTGGCAACATCATCAACGACATCTGAACGGGTCGATTTGCATCCTCGACCCGGCTGAACTCAAAGATGTCCAGTTTTCTCGAATCGAGCGATCATTCTCCTGAGAGCTTGTAGAAGTAATGGTCCTTTGCACAAATTCTTAAGTCTACGAAACTCTCGAAGTGCAGCTGCAGCATGTCCTTTGTTTTCATAAAACAGCTTCACAAGCAAAGTGCGTTCTGGCAGTATGACAGCCATCACTGATAAGAATGAAAATTTCCCAGTTTTATCCCCTTTTATGCCCAGAACATAGTAGCTGCAAACCAAGGGTTTATGCAAATTTTTGTGCTTACAGTGTGAAATTGCAGTTACATTGACAGTTTAAGTTTCTTCACTTTTTTATCTTCTTTTTTTGTTCATGTCAGCAAAAGAAATTAAAAAGGAAAAATTCCATATCACATGTGTTTGTTTTTTGTGATTATTTTGTGTCTTTTCAGCATATTTTCTGTTGTACAGCGCCACCTATCGGTGTTTCTGGAACTAATTTTTTTTTTCGCGTAATCCCTTTCCCCATGTCTTGAATAGTAGGTTCAACAATTTTGGAGCCTTTACACTGAGTAGTAGTTCGATGTATAGAGAGCACAGAGTAGGGGTGTTTTAATTCTGACCACCCGGTATATGTAAAATCTTACTGATGGTCGATGGGGTTCTACTGAAAACTTCTAATGTTTCTACTGATAACCTCTTTCAGAGGTTGGCATCTCTGTATACTGAGGATCACCTATAAATGCAGTTTAGCCGTAAAATAGCCTTTCATTTCATTAATAATCTGTTTGGAAAACAACTTTTATGTATGCAACTCTTAAGAATTATAAAAATTTTAGTGGATGCAAACAGATTGCATGAGTGGAAGATATTTTCACAATTAAATGAGATATACTGAGAATCGCGTACAATTGTCTTTTTGCACAATATTCTGCTACAAAGAAGTCCATTTCGTGAGTAATATGTTTAAAAAAATTGCTTTTGTATATTATACGATAATAATCATTGGTCATCTCCCTCATGAAGCTGAAGCAATCGCCGTGAGAGAGTACCGATTTCGCAGACAGATTTACAATCGCAGGGAAACAGATTTCCAGATGTAAGATCAGAAAAACTCCCATTTCAAAATTCGTGAGATTTTGGACGTTCATGACTGATTTTATAACTTTTTCCAGACTTTTGTGCCCTGTGGGTACCCTGCTTAAGGAAGAGAAAATTTTAAATTTGCAAGGAAAATATTTCCGCCTGCAGAAAGAAGAAAATTCTCTGACAATAAACGAGAGAAAAACGGAAATACTCTGGAAAATAAAAACCAACACAAAAGCAGAAATTTGCGGATCCTTGTAAGAATCTCATGCCTGTAATTAAAATGAGAAATTATGGTCGCCAGCTCTGATTTTTTAGTCACCATGGTGACCTGGCGCCCCGTATTTTTCAAACCCTGATTTAAATCTTCACACTATTTTCTTTGATTTTCATTATCAATATCTTAAAAATTATGTAAGAAAATACATGATCACTTGTATTTTTAGTTCTTTAAAGTGTTTATTCAACGATGCCCAAGGAATGTCTAAAATTGAATAAAAAGCTTTAATTCTGAATCCATCTTCTGGTGTTTGCAGTAGTCAATGATTGCCAAATTGAAATGGACGGTTTTTTTTTTTTTTTTTTGACGAATTTCGATTATGTTTTTAAATTCAAGTTTTTCATTCACATCATCAAAAGGTTTTTTTCTTCCTTTTCAATAACATTCTTTTAATTTAAATCTTATTAATATTCCAATGATTTTCAATTCCTGATTGATTCCAAGATAAGTGTGTATTTTTATATTGAAGCTGTTTACTGACAAGATTTATTCTATTAAAAATATGCTACATTGTCGAAGCACAAATAAATTCATATTATTTAATTTTAACTCAGGAACTTTATGCTTCATATTGTATTTCTTTAGTTTCTATGTTTCCACGGTCCATAATTTCATAGAGCCATCATAAATTTCTCATAGTTGATATCATATAGGGTAGATTGCTTCTGTTCTACTTGCCCATCGAATATCTGAAAGCTGCTTAAAGTTTAAAATGTTGTTTTAAAGAATTGTCCAGCACTTTGGAGAAGATGAAAGAAATATATATATAATTCTAGGACAGTTGCAGAAAAGAAATCTAATTGTATTCGTATTGGCCTTTGATGCATCATCTGTCATTAAATTTATATATAAATATATTTTTTTTTGTATGAGCAGTATAGGGGACATAAAAGGCACACGAATTTATGTTTAAGAACAAACTCCATTTCTTTGCTCTGTTATATTGGCCCTATTGTTGTACACCTGACTTCTCATTTTCTTAATAGGACTGTTTCACTTTTCCAAAAATTTAATTATGGTTTGGTTTTGTATAAACCTTGGCCTGTAAAGTCAGCAGCTTTCACAGAGCCTAAGAAGTTTGCCCTGATTTTGACTTTCTCTTCAGTGTAAAGCACTCGCTTCTAAATTTATCATATTGTATGTGTTTCTAACATTTTCAAATGCATAGAAGCATAAGACCTTCACACATTGGAATTTCAACTAAACTAACTCTAAATAAAAAATAGCATTGCCCGATTAAAATTTAAAGTTGTCAGAAATATAACATTTTCTTCTAATCTCTCATTAGCTTGGTCACATTGTAATTCCAAAAGAATCCTAGAAACAAGTGTCAAAAGTTGTCATCGCCATGTACATGCTAAGTTACAAAATGTGGGATTTAAGACTCTTTCAATGTCACAAGGAGGGGAGAAATTTCCCAATCAGGTTTGAGCAATTTTGATATTCTGAATAGACTGGTGTTTCAATTCTAGTTGGTGCTTCGATTTTTAAAGGGCTTAAAAAAAATTTCTAATGAAATTTTTAAACCTGATATAAAAAAGTTAAATTTGAATTTTAAGAATAAAATATAAACAGAACATTTAAAAATAAATGAAAGAGATACCAACTTTTAAAACCATACGAAGTTTTTGGAAGTAGTATCCACTTTGCCAGACATCCGCCTACAATGCAGGCCCGCTTACACTGGCCCTGAGTGCAACCTTCGCTCGTCAAAGCAAGATTAGCAACTGATGTTAAAACAACATAGGTAACTGAAACAGAGAAGCTGTTTAAAAGGCTTTGGTTTTCTGAATTTCCCTTTTCTCCTTTTAATTTGGCTATAGCTGAAAAGTAATATAATGTGTGCTTTGTAATCTGTCCTGCTATTTAGGTTTTGCATTGTACACCACATTTTTATAAAACCTCTACAGAATTACAGTTATCTTCTCTACTTTGTGGGAAAAATTATTTGAGCATTGTTTCTATGAGTCATCTTCAAACAGTATTTAGTACTGATTATTGGGATAACCTTATGTCTCCAACAGTACTGTGCAAGATCTCTAAACTGGACTTGCTTATTGTAATTATTGCATATTATGTATATTGTGTGTGGTGTGTGCAAATATGTAAATAGCAACTGAAGTCATTTATTCAGAATGTATTGCATCTTTACCAAATTTTAATGTAGTAAACTTTATTTTAATATTAGATGATTAGCTATTAGAATTAGATATATGATTTCAGCATAAGTTCAAATGCTACAAACCTTTCTATTATAAAACTAAAATAACTTCATTAAAAGCAGCAATGTAGAAGTAATAGTATCAACTGATTTCAAAGGCATGAAACAGCCTTCTTCATCAGAACATACAAGAAGCGCAACCTTCTCACTTTTGAAGGCAAGATCATCAACGATCTTGCTGTCATGAATGAAGGTTTCACTTCTTGTGTGTTATGATGAAGAAGGCTGTTTCTTGCTTTCGAAACTAGTCAGTTGGTATTATTATTTTTGTGTTGTATGCTGCTTTTAAGAAACTTATTTTAATTTCATTACTTTAGCAGCAGTTTGAGCTGTACATATTTTGTGTAACAATTAATGTATTGTATTTGACTCTGATCATTATGCTTATTTCAATTAAATAATTTGAAGATTATTTGTCAGTAAAAATAATCTATAAATAAGCTGTTCTATAAATAAGCTGTTCTGTAAAAATAATCTATAAATAAGCTCTATAAATAAGCTGTCCATCCATAAGGAGGGGATAGGCACCACTAAAGTGGTGGAGTCATGTCTCCAAAGGGGGCCCAGACAGCCATTCTTTTAGAGCTTGAGAAGACATGAAAAATTCACAAAAGTGTGAGAACATCAAGTACGGACGGAGAGGAGGGGGGGGGGGGATCATATATATGATCAGCTGTATCCTGATCAGCTGAGATCTTCCCTCTAAAATCTGACTAGTTCATATGAATCTGAATTCAGCATAGACATGCTAATAATATTCCCAATTACAAGAAAATGAGACAAATACACAAATTGAAAATTCTAGTGGGGTGATTGAAAAGTAGTAGTTTGTCAAAGAAATTTAAAAAAATGAAATAGGGTGTCAAAAAAAGGTGTAATTAGCAAAAGCTATGGTTTTTGTGTTTTCTTAATTTTGTTCATTACTTATTGAAAAAATGTGGGGGGAGGGGGTATAAATTAAAAGAAAGTAATCATTTCGATTGGTGGTATAATAAAAAAAAGCACATTAAAAGGGGAAAAAATGCCAACATTTTCATTTTGCATTTGCTAGAGAAAGGAAGGAAGTAATAAATGAAAATACATGAAAAGGTGTTTAGCCCGCAGTTAATTTTCAGTGAAGGAGTTCTAGTAGTGATGGCGATGTCTGTCATCACAATATGACCATGTGTTGATCGAATTTTGATCTGTTCAGCATGGTGTAGCAAGCATCTCTTCTTGAAATAATGAAGGTATGATTTGTGACTATCTTAGTCTGTGTTAAAATACTTCAGTTTCTCCTTCAAATCTTGTGTAAAGTTATTCGAAAGCATGCCACCACAACATGGTGAAGGAATATACATGGAAGTACATGCTATTTTAGGCAAACAAATTTATGCCTATGTTATTAACTACTGCGTCACTTTGGGCCTAAGTGTGTTTAACTTTAAGATGAGCAATAGAAGTTCAAACTGTAAATATATGTACCATACTGTTTGCCAGCTTCAATTAAATGTAGTTGGTGAGAATTCTGAAAGAATAAATTCATATTTCTTTTGTTGGAAAACACTGCATCATCTCTGCATATTTCTCACTTTCCTGAGATTTTCTCATCAGTTATTTTTGACAGCATAATTCACAATTAATGTGAGTTAAATTTTCTTGTGGTCAATTTCAACAGCATTTAGCATGCCTTCCACCTCTGTGCCAGTTTTGCTTATACCTAAAACACAATACAAAACCTGCACTTATTACATTACGATACAATATTTAATATAGGGTCCCTGTGCCAAACTGTTTCAATTGCACTTGCCTGCTACAAAAACTGCATTTTTAGCTAAATTTGTATCATGTTTAACCAATTTTAAGATTAGCTGAAAAACAATCGAAAAATATTTAATAAACTTCTAAATAATAAAAATGAAAAATCGGAAAAATTTCATAAGATGTTGACAATTGTTGGCAAACAAAATTATCATAAATGGCTTTAAGCACTTTATGGGTGTTCGAGTGGATGTTTATAAAACTTTGTTTATTTTTTTGCCAGATTATTTTTCTTTTCACAATTTCTATTCTCGTATATTGTTGGCCATAAAAATAATCCTTGAAATCAAAGATATTATGCAATGTGTTAAATACTTTCAAAGTGTGAGGCGGAAGCTGAAGTTTCAATTTGAAACTGTTACTTTTGTCGAATAAATTTTCATGCTTTAATTACTAAGATGTGTAATACACACTTCGCCATGATAAAGCAAAGGGGTGTATTTGTATTATATCAACTTTCATTTTTTCACTTTTTCTCCCAATTCAAAACTACATGATAGCTATCAATTGCCACACAACTTTAAAACAATAACAAAATATAAGGAAATACAGATATAAATACATTAATTCATCATAACAAATTTTGTAATGCTTTTGTTTACTTTTCAGCAGTTTAAATTTCGAATATGTTTCGTTCACTTTTAAAGGATTTATACACATGAATATACATGAATTGGCAAACAATGAGTTGCATGATGATACTACATGAAGACTGATATCACATTCTGCATGCAATTTATAAATAGGGATTTCAGTATAGTATTCATATAAAAAGAATTTTATAGTAAGAATTAAACTTTCATGTTCATGAGAAAACATTAAAAAAAATTATTTTTAATGAATTTCTTTAATTATTTGTGATTGACATTCTTATTGATGTTTCATATTTTGCGCAATATGAATTCCTTACATATTTAATTTTTACGTAATATGTCTGCAGCGTTACAGACCTCTGAAGATAATATTTATGAAGAAGTTGATTTGCAACAAATTAATCAAAATGAAGATGACTTTGGTGATAATATAAGTTGGGTTGAATCAGAAGTTGGTTTAGATCATTCTGCAAGCTCTGCAAGTGAAGAAGTAGAGGAAGAAACTGGTGCATCAAAACTGGCAGCTCGTTTTATGGGAAAAAAGAAAAAAGGATCTAAAAAAGGAAAAGAAAATGAGGTATTTTAAATTTCATAAATGTTTTTAAAATATTTTATTAGATATCATGGACTCAAAATTCAACTTATACTTTGTTCTAAGTCTTTGCCTTAAGGTTTCATATCTCATTCACAGTGATTAGAGACTGGATACTTTATTTAATCTTCTTTCAATCAAATAATCTGATCAGATCTGATGTGCTAAGTTTTCTAGTATAATATGTGAATGCAATATTAGTTTTATAAAGTTCTTTAGAAAAGCCACATATAATGCTAGTGCAGGGTGCTTATAAATTCGAAAAGTCACAAAAGTTCTAAAAATGTCAAATTGGAAAGAGTCATGAATTTTGAAATCTGAGTTTTCCTCATCTTTCATCTGGAACATCCATTTACCCATGATTGCAAAATCTGCACTCACAAGTGGCAATTCCCACTGCGTGGGAAATAGAGTATTAATTATTATTTACTCCCACTATTACACTCTATTTGTATCGATTGAAATTTTTATAATTATTTCATATTACATACAAAAATAAAACTATTTATTAGTATTATTGACATGAAGAGCTATTTTGTAGCAGTATTGCGAAAACCTTCATGTGATCCTTGGTATACTTCATTTAATTTGAAAATATTTTTCACTTATGCAATCTGTTTTCATTGACTAAATTTTTTATAATAATTACATGGTGTATTCAAAAAAACTATTTTTCAAACATGTTATTAATTACATGAAGATCCACTGAACTGCATTTGTAAGCAGTCTTCGGTGTATATATTTTGTTCAAATGTGAACATATTTTCCAGGTATATAATCTATTTGCATAGACAAATTTTTATAATTATTTTGTGGTGTATACAAAGGGGACACGTTAAAACCGATTTTTAAATTTTGAATTATTTTTTTAGTTATTTAATGTTTTATGTGATTTCGACCGTTTTTTGCCTTTTTGTCCTTTTTTTCTCCACGATTTTTTCTCCATCGTAGAAAAAAACAAATCACACCACTAGAAAGAGCAGACAATTGCGAGTAAAAATATATCAATTTCAAATCTCAATTTCGATTTCTAATATTTTTAAAGATTTTAAAACAGAAGTCACTTTCGGTTGAAAAAAACCAACTTTCGTTTTAAATCCTCCCATCATAAAAACTACTCATAATTTCGACTAATAATTTAAATTTTTAGAAAGCTCAAAGATCTGGCATTCTTACAAGTCCAGTCTGGTCAAGAAATAATGAAAATTGCCCGCAGGATCGCAATTTTAAAGACGTCATGATTTTATATTTCTCAGAGAAGATCCGATTCTTCCCTGACAGCTCCGCCCAGAAATAGGGAGGACGTCACGCCATTGCATCGGGTTAGAGTGATATTTTAAATGATAGAATTAAGAGCTTAGCATATGGTCATTATAAAATTTAAATGATTGAATTATGGTGGATTGAATTGTGGGGATGTATTGTATACATCGGGTGAAATTATTATATTTATTTTAAATGATAGAACGATATGGATTTTTTAAATGGATATTTTAAATGGATATATGGAACTATGGAATGAGGATATTAATGAAAAGCTTAAACTCTGATGAAATAAAAAAATAAATAAAAAGAAAGTTATGGAGATTGTCGCGGTGCCTTTTAGTTTTAACGTCATTAAACTAAACCAAACTTTAACTCCACAGGGTTGAGGGCGCGGTAGCCCAGTGGTGTTAGCATGCGGGAATTGCACTCTGTACGCCCGGGTTCGATTCCCGCCACTGCCAAAACTGCAGCCATGTTCATGCGGAGTGCGATCACGTTAAACATGTGAGTCCGTAAGTGCATCCGAGAGGTTGGTGATAGGGGAAGGAGGGTACGGTCCCTGTGGATGCCTCCCCCACTGGGTTCCGGTTTAAATTGGGTGACACTTCCTGGCCGTCCAAACAGTTACCTTACATCTTTCTGGTAGGTCGCGCCAGCGAGTTTGCCAAGGTCAGAATTTTCGAGGGTAGCGAACAGGCTGGTCGCTGAAGGCGGCTAGTTATTAATAACATGAAGAGCTATTTTATAGCAGTATAATGAAAAAGTGCATTTGTATGCAATTCTCGGTATATTTTATTTGAATATGAAAATATTTTTCTATTTAAACAATCTGTTTGCATTGACAAAATTTTAATAATTATTATGTAGTGGTATATACCATGTAATAATTATAATAATTTTTGTCGGAAAAAAGCTATTTTACAAAATATTATTAATAAAATAAAGAGCTATTTTGCAGTAGGATCATGAAAAACTACATTTATATGCAATCCAATCCTTGGTATATTTTGTTTAAATGTGAAAATATTTTCCACTTATGAAATCTGTTTTCATCAACAAAAATTCTTATAATTATTACTTGGTGTATACAAAAATCTACTTTTCAAATATATTATTAACGAAATGAAGAGCTATTTTCCAGCAGTATTGCTAAAAACTACATTTGTACATGATCCTCCATATATTGTCAGAAGATCATGAAAAAGTCTGAATAAAGTCCTGAAATTATACTTTGAATATCCTGTGTACACCCTGTGGTCTCTACGAGCATCTCTGACATTGACCCAGTAAAATTTTATATATTTTACAAAAATTCTGCTAGATTAAGTTCAAGTTCATCATAACATAAATGTAACTTAAGTCATTTAATAACTGTTAAGCAAATATTTGTTTTAATTTTAACACAGCATATAACAAATTAATAATTGTAAGTAAATATTTGTTTTAATTTTAACACAGCATATAACAAATTAATAATTGTAAGTACTGGTTTTGGAGGCAAAACAGCCTCTTTCCAGACTAAAAGACAGCAACCACACCAGCAAAAGAACAAAGGCCAATAAACATATGCATCACATGATCCAGGAGATAAAATTCCTTTTTTTACATTCTTAATTTAATTCACTAGTATTTTTTTTCAGTAGTTTAACCAAATATTTTTAATGTGAATAACATTTATGCTTCAGAAATCTGCAGTGAAAACTGAGCATTACGGAAAATATAAATGCTTTGGACGCTTATATCTCCAAACCTAATGTAAACAATTTTTGCTTGTTTTGACTGAAATATGGTACATATTATGAATATATAAAAATAATTTCAATATTTTTAATATTTTGAACTTTAAAAAAAACAAAAAAACTTAAGAGTACACTGTCTGAGCAAGTTTTTTTTTTATTTTGCTTACTTTCATTCAAAATGTCTTCAAAACTGTAAAAGATGATGTAAATAGTAAGTGACTAAAATGTATATTAGGAAATCTAGTTTCTAGATCTATAATTTGTTTTTAAAAAGCTCTTATAGTTTTCTAGTAATCAACTTGTTAAGTTCAAGAGAATTGAACAATTTCTATTTTTCAAATTTATAATGCATGTATCTCAGAAACTTGCTATCTCAGAAAATTGCTAGCTATGAGCAATAAAGAACTTTTTGAGAGCCCTACATGTCTATATAATTGGATTTTAGATTGAGTTCATAGTTTTCAAAGTATGTGGCTATAATTTTGATATTTTAGTATTTTAACCTGAATTTTCCAATAGTTGGGAACAATGGTTTAATGCATAGAGGTTATTACTAGCACTTTAAAAAATAAATACTTAATATTTAAAAATATTGTTTGTTTCAAATTTAAATTTATAAGAGAAGCAAAAAAATATGCATATATTCATTTATTTAATTAACGTAATATAAAAATATTCAAACTTATTCAAATTATTTTTAGATTAGCTGTTTTACTGTGCACATATGAAATTATATATCATTTTGTCCGCACTGACCATTATACACAGGGTTCGAACACCTTCTAGAAATAATTAGAAACTCCTCGATGTAGGAGGTTTTTCTTTGTAATTGCCTTTAAAAATTCTTTATTTTATTTGTTTTAGCTTTAGACTCCTGGAAATCAGAAAATACTCGGAAATTCCTAGTAATTACACCACAATCTTTTATTTCTGAAAACGATTAACCCTTTCGCGACGATCGGCACGCCCACGTGCCAGCTGCGAACTTGAATTCAAGGACGAACGGCACGCACTCGGGCCGGAGGAAATTTTACCGCAAGCGGATAGTGGCACCTATAAGTGCCACCACGCGGAACGTTTTAATTTGTCTAATAGATGGCGTTCCATGTCCGTGGAACTAACTCCAATGTATTTTGCAAAGGTATGACCTTGGCAGAAGAGGATCGAATGAATTATTTCTCCATTTGGAGCGGTGAAAATCATTTTGTAATATAAACAAACAGAGCAATTTTCGTAGCATCAACAATTTTATAATTGAGTTTCAGTTTTTATTTTTATTTCAGCGTTATGATTTCGTTGGTGAATCAGGAATATAAGAGAGTATTCTTTTTTGTTTGAGTTTTAGAGGCAGTGAAATTATTCGTTTATTTCGGATAAAAGAATGGGAGGAACTAACGAGTATTTTGTATTCAGATTTGTATGAAAATTATACATAAAATAGAACATAAATATTTCTTTTATTCCTGAAAAAAGTAGATTTCTGTGTTGAATAGGTGATTTTTAGTGAATTTTTTTCGAGAGTTAGGCTTAGCACAAAAAATGCGCCGTCCTTTGGGACCAGTTTGGAAGTGAAGCGCTTCGTCTTTTGGGCCGCGACAGATCCGGAATGCCGCCGTCCCGAAAGGGTTAATAGGTGACACCACTGAAAAAAAAGACAGTAAAGTTTTTTATATATATATATATACATATATATATATATATAACGTCAACCAGAAAAAGTTAGAATAAGATATTTTGTGTAAAATGTGTGAATTTAGAGCACATCAAAAATTGCATATTTAAGCATTTTTTTCATGAAAATCTTAAATTATAGTAGATTTTCCATAAAGATTGGAAAGTATAACATTCATTCATAAAAAAAAAATGCTAACTTTCTTTCGTAAAAGTTTTGGCATTATCTCAAAGAATCATGAATTTTGGTGTTCTTTCATGAAATTGCAAATTTAAATTCCAATATGTTTTTTAATAAAATTGCAAATTTTAACATATTTTAGTAAAAATTTGAAATTTTAGTGTTCTTTTGTAAAAATTTCAAATTTTATGGATTTTTGTCAAAATCTCTAATTTAAGCAATCTTTCATAAAAAAAAAAGTAAGTAATTTGTAGTGCTTTTAAAACCTGTAAATAAAACAAATGGATCTGAAAAAATTGAATGAACTTATTGAAATTTATTGGAGTTTTATTTTACAAAATGTTATTCACACAAAATCCATCGGAATGAAGCCACCACCAATTTTCTTAATTTACTTGAAAGTGCAGCTTTCCACACCTGTTTGTTTTCCTTTATTACTTTTTCTGCAATACATGGTCATGTATCGGGAAAGTATTGGAATCATACCGAAAATCGCAACTCTAGTTTTCTACGGATCTACACTTTTTGAGACCAGTAGAACACAAAAAAGCTATTTTTAGCATGATGTATGTGTATGTGCGTCTGTGCAATGTATGCATCCACTCTAACTGAAAAACTAATTTAACAAATATCATAAAATTTGGTAGGTAAGTTACTTGTGGGTGATCCTCGTGCTTATTAGATTTTGGTATGATTTGGGATAAAAGAACCCACCTTTTTTGCAAAATGGGATAAAAGAACCCACTCTTTTTGCAAAAATCGCATGTTTCCACTCTAGCTAAAAACCTAATTGACCAAATTTGGTATATTAGTCACTTGAAGGTTACTCTGGTACTGATTAGATTTTGGTATGATTTGATTTGGTATGAAAACACAACCTGTATTTTTAACAAAATGCCCCGCAAAAATCATTAAAATCTAAAATAAAAGACTATATATGCTCAAACGTATCAATTAAATGCTTGTTTTGTACATAATTATTGGCGATAAAAAGAATAAGATCAACCTTATTACTCTAGCATTAGCTGTTCTTGAAATATTTTAGTACTTTTATCCAGATACCAAATAAAAACAAAAATTGAATTAAAAGTGCAAATTCTGGGTTATTTTGTACAATTAAACTCAAATTAATGGATTATATTAAAGAAATAGAAAAAAAGTTCAGTCTGTAGGGAAAGTCATGGGATGCCCACATCAGATTTTTACTTTCCCTGTAATACATGGTAATGTATAGGGAAAGTATTGGAATCATGTCGAAAATTGCAACTCGAGTTTTCGATGGATCCACACATTTCTGGACCTATAGAATTTGAAAAAACCATTTTTAGTGTAACTTCTGTCTTTGTCTCTCTCTTTCTCTCCCCTCCCTCTCTCTGTGTGTGTGTTTTGTACAATGTATGTATCCAATCTAAATACCCTTGTATACTGTGAAAGAAGTTGTATCAAAAATCTTATGTATCCATTCTTGCTAAAAAAAACTAATTGACCAAATTTCACAAAATTTAGTAGATAAGTCACTTGTGAGATACCCTGGTGTTAATTAGATATTGGTACGATTCGGAAAAGATCCTCCCTTTTTTTTAGTGAAATGGCCCACAAAATCACCAAGTTCTAAAATAAAAGTCTACATATGCTCACATGTATCAATTAAATGATGGTATTATATGTAATTTTTGATGAGGAAAACAATAAGACCAAACACATTACTCTAGGACTAATCATTTTTGAGATATTTTAGTTTTTTCATATATTTGTTAAGCCACCTTTGAAAAAATGTCCAGGTTATCAAATAAAAACAAAAATTGAATTAAAAGTGCAAATTCAGTGTTATTTTATGCAATTAAACTCGGTTTAATGAATTATTAAAGAAATACAGAAAACATGAATATGAGTCTGCAGGGAAAGTCATGTGCTGCCTTCATCAGATTTTAAATTCCCTGCAATATATGGTAATGCACAGGGAAAGTATTGGAATCATGCTGAAAATCGCAACTCGAGTTTTCAACAGATCTACACATTTTGGGACCTCTAGAATACAAAAAAACTATTTTTAGTGTTATATCTGAATGTGTGTGTGTCTATCTGTGCAATGTATGTATCCACGCTAACTCAAAAACTAATGGAACAAATTTCATAAAATTTTATAAGCAAGTCACTTGTGTGTGATCCTGGTGCTGATTAGATCTTGGTATGATTCAGAATAAAAGAATCTACTCTTTTTTGTGAAAAGGCCTGTAAAAATCTCATGTATCCACTCTAGCTAAAAAATTTATTGACCACATTTAAAAAAAATTTACTACACAAGTCACTTGTAGTATATCCTGGTGTTGATTAGATTTTGGTGCGATTCGGAAAAGAACAACATGCCCCTTTTTGCAAAATGGCCCACCAAAGTCTAAAACAAAGAAAACTACATATGCTCAAATGTATCAATTAAATGCTTGTTTTATACGTAAATTTCGACGAGAAAAAGAATAAGATCAATTCCATTACTCTAGGACAAACCGTTCTTGAGATATTTTAGTTTTTTCGCATTTTTGTTATGCTGCCTTTGAAAAAATATCTAGTTACCAAATAAAAACAGAAATTGAATTTAAAGTGCAAATTTAATGTTATTTTGTGAAATTAAATTTAATTTAATGAATTATTAAATAAATAAAGAGAAAATGTATTTGAGTCTGTAGGGAAAGTCATGTGCTGCCCATATCAGATTTTTTATTTATTTTGTCATAAAGCACTTAAGTTCATGATCTTATTCACTGAGAAAATGGTTTTAATTCTGTTGTTAATTTTTCTTCCTTGTAGGTTTTTCTTTTTCTTTTTTCAAGTTTTTATTTGGTAATGTTTTTATTCCTGTGTCATATGATACAACTCTTCTCTGACAGACACCTTTTTACTTTTGCTGGTGTAGTTGCTCTTTTTTTTTGTCCTGAAAATGAAGGCTGTATTTTATCTCCTGAATGCTTGATACTAATCTGTTACATACTGTGCTATTTATTAAGGAAGTATTTATTTTATAGTTAGTTATGATTATTTTTATAATTATACACATGAAGTTTATAAGTATTCTATGAATTTGCAAATTGTCTCCTGTAAAGCATAGATGTAAATAAGTTTCATTATCTTGGTTATTTCTCAATGAAGAAATAATATGTACATTTTTGTTTTAGGGTATTACAGGAGGATTTACAAGATGGTTTTCAACTAGGAAAAAAGAATATGAGTTAGAAAAATGTGTTAATAAAATAAATCGCCATTCCCAAGGTAATTTTCTTCTGCTTTATACATTTTGTACTATACAAGGGCTATCTAATTAGCAACTTATATCATCTGACTGGCAAAAAATTCTTTATAGCCTACAGCATGCTAAACAAAAGACAAGCAAATGAAATTAGTTATTTAAACTCATTATAATTACTTAAAAAACACAGCCCTAATGAAAGGTAACCAAATAAATTAGGTCACTCGAGTTTAATTTAATAACTATTTATTTACAACTAATATTGGCCAAGAAAATGTATGTGTTTACTTCACCATAATGAGGATATGACATTGCAACAGCATAACAGAAATGTCATAATGTTATATGAGTGTTACTACCAAATGTTATATGGGTAATATTCTATGATTCTGTAAAGTAATGTTGACAATGCATTGTGATTTGAAAATAAGTCACCAAAATATTTTGAATGCAATCATCTTTGCACACTTTATTTCATTCCAAATTTAATTATATTTCTTAAATATCCTCAAAATTAGGATTACTATATATATATATCATACTGCTATGATTCATCTCCATTTTGGCCATTCATTGGAAACACTTTTCCCCCCAAAAGTTATACAAACAGTAAGGTGATCCAACTGAAACTGGATTCATTTTAATGAAAACGTGTTATTAACTCCATATATTGGGGTCCAAAGCTACATTTTTACCATACTATATTTACCATACTACATTTCTGCCTATATATGAAAACATTTTCATAACTGGTATCGAAATATAAACATACATTTTTTGCCAGCATGCTACTTGCAAACATGCAAAGTATGTGAGTATCACTCTTCAGCTCAATCATTTGGCTCATTTGTGTGGTCTCTAACTTTTGAATACAAACTCCAATCGACATTAAACTTGGCAGAACCATTTGTTGATACAAAATGGTTTGTATTGATTTTCAAGATGATCGAAATGTCACAGGAAATGAAACTTCGTAATCTGCAAGGAAAAGATGCAAGATTTGCTTTTTGTGGATAACAAACGTTGGTGAACTAACTATATTGCATCATTTTAATTTGACATTTGCGAGTACAATCACCATTCACTATCCATTTGGGTCATTTGCATGGATTCTAACTTTAAATGCATACTCTAATTGACACCAAATGCAGATTGAATAATTAATTTCTGATTCATAAATACATTTTTCAATTTGATTGAATTATAATAAATTTGCTTATTTTTATTAATAATTAAGATAAAACTTATCAAGAAAATTATAAAATGTGTAATACAAACACATTTACTTACACAATGCATATCTGAGTACATACCTAGTAAATTATATTGCACACAATATTTGTTAGAAATTCATAAATTTTGTACAAATAAATTGCAATATTTTTTTTTCCCAAAAGTTACACTTTTTCTAAAAACTTAGTTGGATAATTTATGTAAAGTGTTGTGGCTAAACCTTTCAGTATAGTATATGTATATCCTAAATTGTGATGCAGCTCTGCAGCTCTCACAATGTTGGATCAAGCACCAAGTGATCCAGATTTTGTAACAAAGTGATGGATGAGGATAAGGCCCTGTTTGTTTTCTGGGGGGAAATTTAGAGTAGTAAACATTTTCCTATTGCATTCCACAAATGCTCTATGAAGTTGAGATCTAAGGATCTAATCCACTCAGTTTGATTATTATTCTTTCTTTAGATGTATTTCTGCTACTAATGTATAATGTGGTGTAGCATTGTCATTCATAAAAAGGAATTATTGTGCCTATAGTACTAAAGAGCAATAAAGATGGTGTTAACCTGTTTACGACTGGTAAGTAAAGGAAGCAGCATTTTATTGGGCCCATATGTAATATGAATTGCCTTCTAATCCAGACCATGACAATTCTTGCAGTGAAGCCTAACACGGCAAGAATGTAAATATAATATGAAATATAGTGTTATTCCATGTCAAATCAACATAAGAGAGAGGCATTATCAATCCAACCCCTCCCGATTTTTTTACAACTTTGGTTATTGTATTGTCTACACGAATCAAATGCAATACAGATATGATTGGATTTTCACCATTACTCAGTTTTCAGATCTCAAGTTGGAGGGGGATGGAATAAGTACTTCTGAGCTGTAAACACACTTCTACATAGTTATAAACATTTTAGGATTCCAAGATTTTTTTGTTTATATGACTGATGACAAATAACCAACTGAAAACTGACAATCTTATAAAAAGGAAATTTGAAATTTTTTTGCAGGAGAAAAATTGCGTATTTTCCATATGATCATTTATAGACCATACATATGTCAGTCAAAGTGGAGCAACAATACATAATGTTCCTAATAGCATGAAATATCATGAATTCCTGATAGCTTTCACTATCGAGTATTCGTGAATCGTGATATATGTTGTGTATGAATGAGACATACACATGGCCGAAATTAGAAGTGAAGAACAAACCTTTCCACAACTTGATATGCAGTGGAAGTGCAGACAGCACTTGATTTTGGTAGATTTTCTGTTTTCTTAATGTGTTTTTTTTTAAACATAATTAAAGGGGTGTATTTCATTCTCAGTTTAGTTTTGAGGTATTAGATTCTTCCGCAGAACTGCTAATTTGTTGGTTTCTCGAATATTTCCACTTTTCTTGTTATTTACCTTAGGAATTTCCTTCTTTCTGCAGGCAAAAATGTTTTTCTTGCAAATGTATTTATTTGTTGCCATGGGTATCAAATTATAAATGTTTTACTAAGTATAAGGAAATTATTTCATGTAAGTACCACTATGTATGTAATTTATTTATCTATTAAGCAATATTAGTATTTTCCATTTTTTACTTTGAAAGTTCCAAATTTTACTACTATAATGGACACTAAAAGATTATTTTGACAACTATTTTCAGCTTATGAGGCAACTATTTTATATATGACCTTCCAGTGGCAGTCCTGCAATCATTGCTTTAAAATATTAAATAATAATTTAGAAAAATTAAATATATATAATTTTTTAACTGTTTTAATCTCTATGCTACCTTTGTAATTATTTATCATAAGCATTTTCTAACAAATGTCATCAAAATGCAAAATAATGTACATTAAAAGCTGGATCCAAAATTTGTGGCTTGGCTGCTGGATTGAGGAGATATTTATCCAGCCTTGATTTATGTCACCAGTGTGCTTGCATGAGCATCTAAAATTTAATGTGTAAGATATATATGCAATTAAACTTTCGTTAAGATATAATCTAAAAAGTTTATTTCATATTTCAATTTTATTTGGATACTCATTTATCTTCCGTTTTGTGAACATTATTTATTAAACTAAGAAAAGAATATGCTGAAAAAAAAGTAATTTTCTGTATATGTGATATTTATTAATGAGATTAATACATTTTATCTATTATTAGTATTGTATAATTGATTATTGACAGTGCTCTATGCAGATGAAGATGGTTATGTTGATGTTAAAATACCAAAAAAGCAACGTCCTCCACTTTCCTTACCTCCTATGCCTCCTGGTCTTAGTCCAGAAAAAGTAAGTATCTGAAATTTCATTAAGTATTTTTATAATGTATCTATCCCATTAAAAGTCACAAACCTAGATATTATGTTTATATGTATGTATCTCTAATTTCCAATGTCCCTAACTAGCCTAGAACCTCTTAGGGATTTTTTTTTCTGTTTTACTTTTATGTAGTTAACAAATCCGGGATGTGCAGGAAACTTTAAAAAAATTTAATAAATTTCTCATTAAAAATCAAATTAGGATCTCTAACTTTTTCTATCTGTAGCCAAAGACTTGGTGTGTGGACACTAGATGTCTGATTTTCCAAAAAATCAATAGTTTTATTTTTTATTTTTTTATATATATATATACATATTTCCATTGCTTCAAATTTCAACTTAAGATCTCGATCTTTTTTTTTAACTGATGTCAATTATATTGCGTGCCTGAATCTTTTTTTTTTAAATTGATTGTTAAAAAAAAATGGTTGCTATATTTAATGACCACTAGCTGTATGCACTGTATTAAATTTTATATTAATTTTTGCATGCTTTTTAAAAATTTAAATATTTTTATTTTTATGTTTCATATTTTGCAGTACTCAAATTAAAGGTGTTAGGTATTCAATAGCAAAATGTGTGAGAAAGATAATGCCATGAGGTCCTCTTAATGTTCTAAAAATATGTGTACTATATGATATTTTTAACTTATTTTTTCAGATGAAACGAAGGTATATTGTTGGAAGCATTGTCGACAGTGAAAATTCCTATTTAAATTCATTGCAGCGACTAATTAGGGTACTTTTCAAGTTTTTGCATTATTTGTGCTTATTTGTATTCTGTATACATTTTATTTGATTTTTCATGCCTGAGCCAGTAGTTCATGTGCTGAATATTAAATTACATGTTTAAAAATTTTTTAAAAACAATTATTGCCTTAATATATGTTACACACAGTTGTTGATTAAAGTCATTATTTCTAAAATTTTTTAATGTTTTTGGGAGGGGATCCTTGTTATTCTTTCTTGCATTAAATGGAAGAAATTTTTCTTTAAATGTCTGAAAACATCTACTCTTAGTAACATGGTTTTGCAGCATCTTTCTTTTAAATATTTGTATTCTTTTGATGAAAGAATATTTGAATTTAATAGTTATTTTTAGATATTTTAACACTTTATCCTTATTTCAATTGTGTAGTAATTAAGTGTAGAAAATATTAATTTTTAGAAATAGACTGCAATTGCTTCTGTTAAATTTAAGTGACAATTTTCCCTGAAAATAAATAACATGCTGCATTTTTTTCATTTAAATTCACCACATTGTGATGGTCATATAACTTAGCTGCCAAGTGTTCCGATTTTCCCATATTTGTTCCATTTATTTTAGTCTTGCTCTGGGATCATCTCCTTATCTGTCCATCTCTTATGTTTGTATTTTTTGAATGCCAATTTGTATTTTTATTTCAATTGCATATCTGAAAATTTGTTCCCCCATGATTGCATAATGGGCACTTGCAAATGGCGATTATTCCTGCAGCATCACAAGAGAGAGAGAGAGATGACCAATGATTATCTAATTAATGTAGAAGAACCACAGTTGCATCGACTAACATTTTTATAATTGTTTCATATTCTATACAAAAAAACTATTTTTCAAACATTTCATTAATCATTCATTGATATTGCAGCAGTACAATGATAAACTGCATTTAAGCACTATCCTCCATATATTTTGTTTAATTGTTAAAGATTTTAAAACCAAGGACATGTTTTTTACGGACCAAGGACAACGTTTTTAAAAAAATGAAAGGTCTTTTATTTAACATCCTAAAAGATGTACAAAATATTGTTAAAAACTGCCAGAGCGCTTTCAGACGTATATATGCCCTTCATCAGTGGCTACATGAGTGGTAAAAGCATGGAATGTTTATATATATAAAGACCATTTTAAAACAGATTTGCATAAAATATAAATGGTAAATGCACTTGCTAAAATAATTCAATACACTGAAATTACAAATTAAGTTTAAACGCTTACTAATTTAAAAAATTTACAAGAAAAGAACTAATACAAATTTTAGAAAAACATCAAGCATGATATTCCTGAGAATGACATCTTAAATAATTTTTAAGAGATTTGAATTGCATAAGAGTCGAGAATGAGTCGCCAAGCATAACTTAAAATTTAAACAGGATCAAAATTACAAATTGATTCACGGTAAATATAAATAAACAGGGATTCATGAAGAAGAATACTATGGATTGTTACAACGAACCAAAAGGAAAGTTTTTTCAAAAACGGGAAGAAATTTATCATTAGCCACATATTGAGCAAGAGCCGTAAAAAGTTGACCAGATTTGACATCACGAGCATGTTCTGCTAAACGGATGCCAACAGTACGTTTTGTACTACCAATGTAAAATTTATAGTCACCAGCAGGGGATAACAGGGGAACGACATACACCCCAGCAAAGCTTTTAAAGTCATCAACATTTCCAAGTTTATCGGATCGAATATGATTAAATAAAGTGGTAATATTAGAGTGAGCGGGTTTGAAACCAAATTCATGGCAGAAATTAATAAAAGGACGGAAAATCCTAGGATGGTAAGGAACACTAGATTTATGGACTAAACGATCTTTAATAGCAACAAGTTTAGTATCAGCTTGCGTGAATTTAAAACGAACGTGGGCGAAAATCTTATGAATAAATTCAAAAGAATAAGCAGCCTCATGGCCCAGTTTAAAAATAAAATTAATTTCATCAGTTAAAGCGGGGATAGAAGAGCAAACATTAAATGCTCGCTTAAAATACGCATTAAAAGAAGCTTTTTTAGAGGATAAAGGATGGATGCATTTAATGTTTGCTCTTCTATCCCCGCTTTAACTGATGAAATTAATTTTATTTTTAAACTTGGCCATGAGGCTGCTAATTCTTTTGAATTTATTCATAAGATCTTTGCCCACGTTCGTCTTAAATTCACTCAAGCTGATACTAAACTTGTTGCTATTAAAGATCGTTTAGTCCATAAATCTAGTGTTCCTTACCATCCTAGGATTTTTCGTCCTTTTATTAATTTCTGCCATGAATTTGGTTTCAAACCCGCTCACTCTAATATTACCACTTTATGTAATTGTATTCGATCCGATAAACTTGGAAATTTTGATGACTTTAAAAGCTTTGCTGGGGTGTATGTCGTTCCCCTGTTATTCCTTGCTGATGACTATAAATTTTACATTGGTAGTACAAAACGTACTGTTGACATCCGTTTAGCAGAACATGCTCGCGATATCAAATCTGGTAAACTTTCTACGGCTCTTGCTCAATATGTGGCTAATGATAAATTTCTTCCCGTTTTTTAAAATACTTTCCTTTTCGTTCGTTGTAACAATCCACGTAGTATTCTTTATGAATCCCTGTTTATTTATATTTACTGTGAATCAATTTGTAATTTTGATCATGTTCAAATTTTAAGTTATGCTTGGCGACTCATTCTCGACTCTTATGCAATTCAAATCTCTTAAAAATTATTTAAGATGTCATTCTCAGGAATATCATGCTTGACGTTTTTCTAAAATTTATATTAGTTCTTTTCTTGTAAATTTTTTAAATTCGTAAGCGTTTAAACTTAATTTGTAATTTCAGTGTATATTTCTTGAATTATTTTAGCAAGTTCATTTACCATTTATATTTTATGCAAATTTGTTTTAAAATGGTCTCTCTATATATAAACATTCCATGCTTTTACCACTCATGTAGCCACTGATGAAGGGCGTATATACGTCCGAAAGCACTCTGGCAGTTTTTAACAATATTTTGTACATCTTTTAGGATGTTAAATAAAAGACCTTTCGTTTCTTAAAAAACTTTTTGTCCTTGGTTTTATCTATTGTATGCAGACGTGGTACCCGTCTTGATTGTTAAAGGATTTTTCTACTTTTGCAATCTGTTTGCTTTGTCTAAAATTTTTGTAATTATTTTATGTTTTATACAGAAAACGATTTTCAAACATATTAATGAAATGAGAGGCTATTTTGCACCAGAATCATGAAAAGCTGCATTTATGTGCTATCCTCCATATATTTGGTTTAATTGGGAAAATAATTTTCACTTTTGCAATCTGTAATCGCCAGTTTATGGTATTGGATGGTATGAGCCTGGTGGCAGATTTTACAGAGAGTAGAAACCATGTCCTGCTCTTAAAGTTGTGCAAATACTTTTTTAATATTTTCTACAAGACTGGTGTGCTAACAAACCCACATATGCACGTGTAGGAATTTCATGTGTGAGCATATTCTAGTAAGATCATCATATTATACCATTCAGCAACCTGCTTTATATAATGGATGACTAGTTTAGACTTAATACACATTCAATGAATTTTGGTATACAAGATCAGGTACGCTTTATATATATAAAAAATATCTGCCTGGGTCATCTAAAAAAATTTAGCCAGGTTCTAAATGTGGGAAGGTTAAACATATATGTGCAAAGCTAGAAAATTAATGTAAAACTTCTTTAATATATTGGAAATTATGAGTTTTAAATTATATTATATACCTCTTTTTGAAAAAAGACTTCATGGTTCTTGCCAATGCATGTTAGCTAGCACTAGGGTGCAAGGATCCCTAAAAAGTTGGGCTTAAGACATAACAAAATAAATTTATTATATTTATGATGATTAAAATTAAGCGTTATAGTAGTTAAAATTTTGGAGGTACTTGGTCGATGGTATTTTTCATATTAGCTTAATAATGAAATGAAAATATGAAATAAGATATATCGAAAACAAAAATATCTAAATCTATAAGTTGATTTTAGTTTGATGAGGAGCCTAAAAAATTTATAAGTCTATCAACGAAAAGTTTATTGCTGTTGATAAAAATCTTTGCTCAACTTAATTCTATGTGGTTCATACCTATTGCTTTGTACCATATTTTATTGTACTAAAAATATTTAAGTTTGCACAAATTAATTTTTTATGTATTATTTCAGGATTATAAACATCCATTAGAAGACTCCACTCCTCCAATTGTTAGTTCTACCAAAATCAGCATTATGTTTCACAGAGTTGAACAAATATTACAGTGTCATAATATATTTGGAATAGCTCTAACTCAGTGTGTACGGCAGTGGGATCAAGAGGAGAAGATAGGAGATGTATTTGTTGCCTCTGTAAGTTTTAATTTCAGAATCACCTGTTTTCTTAGACATTAGAAAATTTTAAAATTTTTCCTTTCAAAGTTTCTGAAGAAAAATATTTTGGGTGCAGAACTATCAACTATTACAGATTTTCTGTAGTTATTATAGATTTTTGATTCACATTGTGGTTTTACAAATATTTCTTGAAAAAATTATTAAAGCTTGACTCATTGATTTGCAATTAATAAAGCATTCATCCTCTAAGCAGTGCAGTAGTATTTGATATCAGTGTAATTTTAAATAATCCTTCAATGCTCTGCATTGTTTGGAGAGTTCTGCTTTGCTTTTCATGGATATGCTTTTTGTAATAGTTGAGAGAGTGAAAAACTCATATTTACGGATGTCACATGATCCTTAAAGTGTTACAGACCCTTCATGTTGAGGGAGAAACATATGGGACACTTGTCTTAGTTAGTCTGTATTTGTTGGTATTGTAGTAGTTGAGAAGTTTTGTCAATTTTATAAATGTTCTGAAATATGTGAAAAATTTGAATTCTTTAAATGTGTTTTAAAAATTGCCTATTTTACAGTGGAGTAGAAACTTAAAGAAAAGAAAATTACTCACTGTTGCAGGAAATAATGTTCTAAGTCTTATAAAATGTCCCAAAATCAAAAGGTTTAAAAAGAGCCATGTATTTTACACTGTATACAATTTTTTTTTCTATCAATCCTGGTAGATGGGATGACTGATGGCATTTTGAGTAAAAGACATTAGGGTGAATAATAATAAAAAGCACAGACTGAATTACTAGACCAAGTTTACAAAAAAATGTAGTGAAAAGGGAAATGCTCAGGAGTGCAATATTCCATTCCAGAATTAATTGTGCAGGACCATTTACTAGGACAGTCGACTTGCCTTAAAGTGAACACTGATAAAGTGAATTCTCACATTAAAGCAAATTCTCGCGTTAAAGCTAATTTTGACTTTGCCGTGGCAAGATACCATTATCGCAGCACTAATTTTCACTTGATAAAATGAACAAAAATTTTATCAATTTATTAAACTGAATTTATAACCTGTACAAAGCTGACCCTATTTCCAATAATGAGTTTCATTAGAGTTACCAGATAACATTTTTGAACCAAACAATAGTTAAACAAGAAAGATCAATCATGCTTAAAGCATTGATTATGAAACACTTTCCAACTTCAATGCAATTTTATTTAAACATGTCTAAAATGCAATACATTCCTCGGTAATATTTTAAAACTTATCACAATACTACATTAATTTATTATATTTGAAACCTTAAACCCTCATCGAAAAAAATTAACTTCATTCAAATGACGGCATTAAAGTATAAATTGCCTGGTTTAAACATCTCTAAAATTTGATACATTCCTCGGTAATAATTTTAGAATTATCATAATACTACGATAATTTATTATATTTGAAAACTTCATCGAAAACAACTGAAATTGATTCAAATGACGTCATAAAAAAATAACACGCCTGGCTCTCTCTATAAAAGCAATATTTCATTCATAAATAATTCCCCCATTCATGTCATTCATCAGAATACTATAATAATTTATTTTATTTAAAAATTAAGACCATGGAGCTACAAATAAGTTAACTCTATGCTTAAAACTTCATCGAAAAATATCGTCCTTCTCTTTCTACAATCAATGAATACTTCATTCATATCAGCTAAGCAGACTCCATGGACTAAATGATTTTGTGTTAAAGAATTACAGCGATTCTAATACAACTCATTCTACATATTTTGCTGTTTACATTTTACATAGGTGAAAAATAGGCTTAATAGTAGAAATAATCATATTTGGATGAGCATTTAAACTGAAATAAATTGTCATTGCGTTGTTTCAGTATGTAGATGCACAGAATTTAGGCAGAAATAAAGTAGTTTTAGGATGGATACAACACTCAATATGAATTAAAAAGAACTTTAAAAATCACGATTTTGACACAAGATGGATGCCATATATCATTTTGAAGTGGGTCATGTGATCGTTTCATATCATGGACACGTGATCGCTTCATATAAAAGGTGTTATTATTATTTTAATTTTTATTTAAAAAACTACTGAATATATTTCGCTGAATTTTTTTTTATATATTTTATGGAACAATTTGAATACTGCCTAAAATTTTCGAAGCAATTTGTGAATTTTAAATCCGCTTAAAAAATGCTTGAAAAATTAGGTCCCATAGGGTTCAATGTATTCCATTTTTTCAACCCGGGTTCAATCCAAAACTAATTGGGTGATATTATTCATTTATATTCCCATAGGTCCTATAGACCGTCTGAACAACATACTAAAATTTCATTTTGATTAAGCCATTTTTACGGCAGTTATCGTGCTAACGGACAGACAGACAGACAGAATGAACAAAGTCATAAACACTTTTCAACTTTGTTGTAAAGTGTTAAAAATGCTCCAGTCAAGATATATTTTTTTTATTCACATCATATGAAAAGCTTTAGATCTTTGTTCTCTTAAGGCCCTATCACACTCAAGAACTTTTGGAACAACCAACTATTTCGGACAACTTTTCCCCCAATTTTTCGGCGAAAAAGTTGGCGATAGGGTTATTGACAGTTTGAAGAAGTTGTGCTAAATGACAAAACTACGGCGGTGTGTTTATCGCCTTTTGGCGACAACTATACATTTATACATGTACTTTTCGGCAGGCAGCGCATTCTCGCTTCGACTTCGGCAGTAAAACAAGACTTTTACTTAGTACTTCGTTTTGTAATCTTTATTACGTTGTAATTATAACTAAATTGCTATCAACTGCAGGGAAAAATCAAATATGCCTTGGCATAATTACGCTAGGATTATTCCTGCTTAAGAAGAAGAAACAAAGTAAACCGAGAAGGATGTGGACAAAATCTATTGTAAATTTTTGATTTGCTCTTTTTTATATAGATTACTTCAGATATCAGAAGCTTAAACAGTTGAATGAACATTAGAAAATATTTGGATTTGTCACACATCCGTATAAAAAGCAAATAAATATTTGGTGAAAAATATTCACTCTATTTTAAGATACAAAATTAATTTAAAAAGCGATATTGCCGATATTGACTGAAATGAAACAAAGAAAAAGAAAACGTAAAAAGTATTTAAATTCAAGAATGCCGTTATTAAAATATCATGTCTTAAACAAATTGAAGTTCATTACCATTTTATACTTGATTTTAAAGGCTTTCAAATACGTATCTATATTAAATATCCGAAGATGTTCTTTGCTCGTTTGTAAAGTTTAAAATATTTCTCATTAAAGTAAACTTTTAAAAATTATTTTATCTACATTTATATTTATTTAGTAATTATGTTTTAAAATAGATTTAAATGTACATTCCATCTATACCTAGTATAAAGTATACTTCAAGATATTTTTCAAAGTAACTTCGAAATAAATTTATATTCAAATTTAAGCATTTTCAGCATTCAAATTTAAAAATAATTTTCTGATATAAGGTTATTTTGTATATAGAACGTAAAATAATTTAAAACAAAAAAATTCTGCAGATTATTAAAGAAAAACTGTATTTGAATATTTTAGCAACAGATGGCAGCACTTACAAAATTTAAAATTCGCTTGGATTCGAACCAGAGCCCAGTCGTTTGCTGATCTGATTCTCTACCACCCAAGCCAAAACTGCACATTCAGAAAACAGATGAAATATGTATATATCGCCAAAGCAAACTCGCGTGCGCTCTTATTTAAATTCACAGAAAGGCGGATTTTCTGAAACGCATCTATACTGTAAACTAGCAAGCCGCTGGTAAATATAAATTTGAATCAGAAGAGACCAAAGAGATTATATTAGTAATAATATCTTAATATTTATTATATAATATTTCATGTATATAAAATCGCTTTGGAAGAGATGGTTCGTAAAGATGATATTTTCTCGTACGCATGTTTCTTCAAATTCTTTTTTAAATACAGTGGATCTTTTAGATTCCACAAAAATGATTTTTCACGTATTGATTCAATTAACTCCATTTCCATCTCGCATGACTACTTTTTTTCGACTTCGAGACGACTTCCATTGACATCCACCTTTATGACACAGAAATATTATAAATACTTAACAAAATTCTAAATTTAACTAAAATAATACTTCGCGCTGCCTGGTTATTATATCAATATAATTATCTGTTATTATATTCTATCTGTTCGCGCTCCACAGATTCAAACTTGCGCGAGGATTTCACGCCAAACCAGAATGTAGTAGAATCTGCGCCAACCTTTCTACACACGTGATTCCTTCGCTACTCATCTGTGATTGGCTGGTTGGTAAAAAATTGTCCCAAATGAACAACTTTTTCTATACCTGTCAGATAAAGTTGTCCCAATTTTTTGACCTCATTTCACCCGAGTTTTCCCCCAACTCGGCGTAAAAATTGTTCGAAAAGTTGGTTGTCCGAAAAATTGCCGGAAAAGTTGTTGAATGTGATAGGGGCTTTAAAGGTATCAAAAATGCCAATATAGCAACCCTGGTAATGGGTTGCTATATTGGCATTTTTGCTATTATTGCCCCCCCCCCTTCCTTTTACACTTTTCGACGTGAACACTTTGAGGATTTATACAAGTGGTTTTAGGGAAAGGGTCATTCCATGTCAATTCAACATAGCCCACAACCTCAATTATGATTTTGAGCACTTTGCATGAAAATTATGACAATACTAAATCTTGCTACTAATTAAGTAACTCTGATTTTCAATAAATAAAAACATAAAAAAATTCAGCGATATAATTATGCAACACAGCATATATATAGCTCATTTAGTCTTTTAGACTTTGTTTGTTGATGAAGAGGATCTATTCTTGTGTTGTGCAATAATTTTTGTTGTTGTTGTTGAGACCCAGACCATCCGACCAACCAGAAAGGTGTAAGGTAACCTTTTGGACGGCCGGGAAGTGCCACCCAATTTAGACCGGAACCCAGTGGGGGAGGAATCCACAGGGACCGTACTCTCCTTCCCCTACCACCAACCTCTCGGAAGGACTTACGGACCCACATGTTTAACGTGATCGTACTCCGCATGAATATGGTGGCAGTTGTGGCAGCGTGCAAATTCAGCGCGTAAACCACCGGGCTACTGCGCCTGAAATGTGCCAACAGCATGTGGTGTTCCCAGGTGGTCACCCACCCTAGTACTAACCACGTCCGATGCTGCTTGACTTCAGTGATCTAACGAGAACCGGTGTTTTCAGCACGGTAGGGCCGTTGGTGCAATAATTTTTGTGTAATTGTTTTGCTAAATTTTTTGTTTAGTGTGTTGCTTAATAAAATTGCAATAAAATGCAACATTGCTGCTTCCAACTTCTGTGTCTTTGACAATATGATTAATACTCCCCTTTCATATTTATTCCTCCTCAGGACCAATTCTTGTGAAATGTTTTAAAATTTGATATATAGTTTTAATCAAATAAAAATGCTAACACAGTAGCGGACCAATTTTCCGGAATCCAGAAATCCGAAAAAAATTTAATTTTTTTTTCAATGGAAGTTGCTGATTTCTTTTATTATAAACAAGATTAAAAACAAACTGCTTCTTTTCTTTTAAATGTATATAATCAGTGGTTTGGTGATATAAAACAATTACAAAACAACCTCCAAAATGTGGACATTTCTTAAATTTTCTAGTTATTTTAACAATTAGATTGCTAAAGTCCTGAATTTGAAACAACAGGGTAAGATTATTTAAGCTGAATTATATTTTATAAACAAATATCCTTTCCAATACGTAAGCCAACTCTCTGAGCCCCAGAAAGAGCCACATAATTTTTGCACTGGATATGAAAATGGACTCCCGTAGATCAGCTCGCAGATGGAGTGCAAATCATATTGATCACACTAACCCATCCCCAAATGCAAAACGACAAAAAAAATGTATTTCGTTCACTTCATTATAGTATGGATCCCATTCTTCAATGGATTTGCTCTCATATGCAGTATCCCCCTCCACACCACCACCACCACACACACACACCTCAAATATCTGATGAGTTTTTCACTCAAATTTAACTACCTCGCAACAGCACAGTTATTTTCATTACTGTAAGTATCAACTTTCAGCTTGAAATCAACCTTGTCTTTTGCGTTTTTTGTTTGGAATGCCATATTTATCAAAATAACTAAATAAGATCATTAACACACTAAACTCACAAAGGGGCCAGCTGCATTTATGAGTGGGGCACATTCCTTTCTCTCTTCAAATTCAATTCAATGTCTCGCCTCCTCCCGGCACCACTGCTCACTAATGACCCATTGTATTTTAGAAATATCATTGAGAGGAGTGGTAAATTTCTTTATAAGAAACGTCGTTATTTATTTCATCTACTGCGGTATTTTTCACACATATATGACTATTTTTAATAAAGTGTTTCCTTTTTTCAGAGGCATTCACTTTCTTAAATATAAGGATGTATAGATGCTAGAAAATATTTCTATATTAAATAAAAGTGTCTGATGCCACTGCCGCCGTTTGACAAATTTCTCATTCCTCTATTTCATACTGCAAAAACTACATGCAAAAATATAAAATTTGGTACACTCATAGAGAAAGATTTGGGAAACACTCTAAAATAAACCTTTTTTCAATATATATATTTTAGTTAACCCTTTTGTCACGATTGGCACGCCCGCGTATCGGCTGTGAACTTGCATTCAAGGACGGATGGCACGTACTCGTGACGGAGGAAACTACATGCTGAGTAAATGGCGAGTAGCATGCATGCGTGTTTTCACATGGAACATTTTGATTTGTCTACTAGATGGCATTAAATGTCCATGGAAACAACTTTAATGTATTTTGCAGATACATGACCTTGGCATAAGGAGGATCCAATGAATTATTTCTCCATTTGGAGCAGTGAAACATGATTTTGTGATATAAACAGACAGAGCAGTTCTCACGGCATCAACAATTTTATAATTGAGTTTTGTTTTGATTTCAGCTTTATGATTTCATTGGTGAATCATAGGAATATAAGAGAGTAATTTTTTTTTTTTTTTTTTTTTAGAGGCAGTGAAATTATTCGTTTATTTCAGATAAAAGAATGGAAGCAACTAACAAGTATTCTGTATTCAGATTTGCATGAAAAATATACATCACATAGAAAATAAATATTTCTTTTATTCCTGAAAAAAGTAGATTTCTGTGTTGAGTAGGTGATTTTTAGTGAATTTTTTTCGAGAGTTAGGCTTAGTTAAAAAAATTACAGTCTTCTGGGAACAGTTCGGAAGCGAAGCGCTCTGTCCTTTGGGCCGCAGTAGCTCCTTAATGCCGTCATCGCGAAAAGGTTAAAGGGATCACACTTCTGCGCCAATCTGTAAAAGCTAATACATTATGATACAAATGCATAAAATTTCGCTTTTCTGCACCAAACTATACAGATCCGACACTCATATCAATTATGCCATTTTCACTCCGGCGCAATCTGTCCGACAATATTAAGTAAATTAAACATGTATCGTCATACAGATATGGTTAAAGGTTAAATTATAGTTTGTTTCCGGTTAACTGTTTAGAGTCCGGATCATTTGTTTTGTTTCAGATCTGTTTTCATTTGAGATCCTGCAGATTGTACCGTGGCAGACTGGAATATGCTGATTTTCATTATTAGTCACAGTAAGCGGCTGTAAACAGTTATTGATAGCCGGTTGTTGCTACTCTCAGTTTGTGGAGCGATGTTTTTCTGAGTAAGCAGTTATTAATAGCCAGTTGTGGCTACACTTGGTTTATAGAGCGATGTTTTTCTGATGTCAACATTTTTCTCATGAGCTGCATTGCAGTTAAGGATACATGTGCTTATGATTTGCTTTTAGTTTTTTGTTTGGGAGAAATAAATTTTATTATTTCTTTTACTCACTTTGTACTGTGACTTCATTCACTCTTATGCTCCAGCTACTCTGCTAGCATTATGATGTTTTAATATTTCACATCAAGAAATTCACCTGAAATTTTTCTTATTTCCAACAACAGGTTATAGGGCCCAGCCAACAACGGGTTATGTGGCCCAGTCATCAATGAGTGATGTAGCCCAGTCAACAGGAGCATTGAGAAGGGGAACGTAAAACTTAGCCCTAATGTCGGGATCACAATGATTTAAAAGTTAGAGCAAGTGATCAAAAGATAGAAACAAGAATATAAATTAATTAAAAATTGCTGAAGATCATTGGTAAAACCTCATAAATTAAAGAAAAATGAGTGGCCAGCCTTCTTGAGAATAAAAAAGGCATAAATATTAATAGTAAATGATGCCTCATCAGTTTTGAAAAAAAAAGATCAAGAAGAGTGAACATAAAAACTTAAACTGGCATATTCTGAAATTATCTGTATTGTTGGCAAAGAATTAGGGCTAAAACATTTTTGAATAATTAAAGTGTTATGGGAAAAATTAATTTAAAATTGTCCTCAAAAGTATTTGAATGCTTCATGATAAATGAATTTTTCTTTTAGATGACCTGCAAAACAATTTAATTACAAAACACTGAAAAAGACATATAACAAAAAACATTAGCAAGATTTAAAACAAGGTTAAAAAAAATAAATGTGTAAAATATTCAGATAATGGATAAATTAAAAATCAAGAAATGGGAAAAATGGTGATGCTGACAGTGACTTACAAAAAAAACTTAGCTTTAAAAAAATACCTAAAATAAGTTTTGAAAATTTATTCAATATCAAAAATGAGAAGAATTGAATCCATGTTAACATTATTACTCATTAAAAAATAAAAATATTTCTGTAAATTTGTGTTATTAGAAAAAATAAGTTTTATATTTTGTCAATCTTAAATTTTCCCTAATTTTTACCCCTCCCCCCTGCCTCAACAGCCAAATAATAGATCTTACAAAAGTAGATCCCCTAAAGAAAGTTTTCCTTGCTAGCAGCCATAATACTGCCTTGCACCTGACCAAAGTACTTGCCAGCTCAATGTATGGAGAGAAGAATCGGTTGTTTGACTTATGTCTACCATGTAATAAACCTGTAAATAAGTATCTGTAAATTTTTATATTATATAAAATATGTAAGTATAATTTTGCATAACATCAAACAAGTCAAAAAAAAAACATTGCACATTTTTCAGTTGAACAAGTGGCCTCTTCATGAACCTACTGGCCAGTGACTGACTGACTACTAACTAAAAATGGGAGTTTTGAACTTTGTGCCCAAGCGTTATTTATAATGGGTTTTGTTGCTTCCCTTTAATTAATGTTCCTCGTTGCTTCCTATTATGAAGCAAAGTATTAGCACTTGCACATGGCACATGAATATTTATTTAAAGTAAGGTTGTTAAGCACCATTGCCACACAGATCTGGAAATAACTTTTGAATAACCGTCATTGTTTATGAACCCCTTATAAATGTTTTACACCTCACAGTATAAAAACTTATGTTTGTATATATGAAATGATAGTATAATAAACATTTTTATCTACTTTTCTGAACTTAAGTAAGCAGCCTAAATGATATGAGAGTTCTTCTAATTATTATCTTCAATTTGTGCAGTTAGAAAAAAAAATTTTATAAAGATCATATTTTAAAGTAAGAGATGTGTAATTATAAAATGAGTTTTCTGTATATTTGCAATTTTATTTTATTAATTATCTATATACACTGGCTTCCAAACGTTAAGCACGGATGTTAAAATCAACAAAAATAGAAAAGTAAAGCTTTGATTAACCCAAAATTGTACATGAAGGTGGCAAATGTGTTTATGCATTAAAGAAAATAAGAATTAGTACAAAGAGGAAAAAAATATTTACTTTTCGTAAGTTATATGAGGATGTCACATTTGGATCATTAACAAAATGATGTTTAAAGGCAAACAAACCAAACAAAACTTACATTCATATAGTATGTTACCACCCCAGACCTTCACACAAACTTTACAATGATTTTCCATGCTTTCAATGAGGTGATCAACCATCACAGATGTATGCAATGGCCATTCCTCCAATAGGGCAGTTTCCAACTCTCTAAGACTGGCTGGAGGAGGTAAACGTGCAGAAACAGCATGCCCGAGGGTATCCTAAAAGCTTTAAATGCGATTAAGGTCAGAGGAATATGCCGGCCACTCTGTATGAGAAATGCCCTCACTTTCCAGATATTTGTCAATGATCTTAGCTCAATGGCGATGGGCATTATTATCCATAAGGAGGAAATCAGGACCAACTGCTGCAGTGTAGAGTCTCGCAATGAGGTCTAGAACTTCATCCTGATACCGTACAGCCATCACAGAACCAACCGCATTTAAAGTTGTACAGCTCTGTGCGATATCCCATTGAAATTCCAACCCACACTATGACTCTGACACCTCTGAATGCATGATGTTCTTGGCCTGATTGCGTGTGCCTCGTTCTCGCCAAATCCTTACGCGCTTATCATCTGATTCCAAGGAAAATCTGGACTTATCCGTGCACAGGACGTTGCACAATCTAAGACAGTCCAATTGACATGTTGATGACATCACTTTAATCTTGCCCCTCTGGCTTGAACAGTTAGTGGAACATAGAAACGTGGTATTCGGGCATACAGTCCCTTCAGGTGGAGCCTTCGGTGCACACTACTGGCAGATATTGGCTTATCAACTGCTGCTACAACCATGGATGTAACAGTTGTTGAGGTCGCTCGTTGATTCCGCTTGGCTACTATAACAATATGCCAAGCATCAGAGGGGGTGGTAACCCTTTGACAACTGGGCACAGGTCTCCGGACAACTGTTTGATTTGTTTGGAATTGTTTCCATAATCGAGAAATTATCGAATGATCAACGCCAAAGAAAATAGTGACATCTTTGATTGACTGTCCTGCTTCAATGCGTCCGACAACACATCAGTGCTTACTATCTGTCATTCATCTTCTTTCAACCATAGAAACACGAATATCATCAAAAATAATCTTACAAAAGTTATAAATACTTCGTATCAGCATTTAAATGCACCTCCTCAAACCCTTCAGAATGCTGGTGTCTTCAACGACTGCCTAATTAGCATATATTCGGACAGTCAATCGTGATTGGCTGTAACATACGATATTTGCATACTGCCATCTACATCCACAGCGATTTTCAGCCACTCAAATGCAAATACACTTTTGAAAAATGAAAATTTGCATTGCATGGTTAACTTTTGGAAGTCCGTGTACTTTTAATTTGAGTTTTAAAATTAATCACTCATTTTTTTTTTTTTTAATATAAAAAAAATTAAAAAATATTTGATCAAACTGAATATTTGCAATTTTACCAATTTGCTGCATCTCTAATTAAATAATTATAATAAATATTTTCCCTCTATTGTATGTTTTATTTTTTAACGGTACTGAACAGTACAATACATTTTTTGGTTTTTAATCTTTTATACTTTTATTTGCATCACTAATTATTTTATATAAAATAGATAAATTATCTGTATCTCTTTTACATTTTACATGTGGGCCACAGTATGCAATGCATTCTTTTGTTAAAATTTAAAATTGTGCCCTTTTGAAAACATGTGCCCCTTTCATATGTAATGTGACCTTTTTCAATTACAGTGAGCCCTTTTAGCCCTTTTTTGGAAGTTAGCACCCTGCCTTTTGAAATCCTAGGATGAACTCTGCTGGGAAAAAGACATCCCAGATACGATCTTGAGAGCAACTGCACTATGCATGATTAACGAAAAATACCCGGAACAGACTAGAATATATGCAGACGGGATGCAGATCAATAATGCCGCTAAAGTGTACTTCAAGACTTTTTCTAAATATGCCCGTCAAGCCATATATGTCTAATTTTGATGCAGAAATCTATGCTATCTTTTTGGCAGTTAATAATCTTAAGTTTAGAATTGACTCTTTTTCAAAAGCTGTCATACTGGTCGACTCCAGAACAGCCATTTAAGTTGACTTGAAAATTAATCTTATTGTGAGAGCGATCATAACTGAAATAAAGCAAATTCTGGACTTTCTTAAAAGTAGAAACAAATCTGTTGTGTTTCAGTGGATACCATCACATGTAGGAATCGACGGTAATGAATCAGCTGACTCGCTGGCAAAAATGGATACCCAAATTTATCTTGCCCCAAAACCTGTTCCACTAGAGTCATGTAAAAAACTAGTTTATAGTAAAATGAATGAGAATTGTAAAATAAACCTGGCAATTAAATCAAATGGCACAGTTTGAAAGAATATCTAAGATAGCTGAAAGGCATTTAGCAACCAACCTTACAGGGAGGCAGTGGCCAATTTTAGATTGAAAAAAAGGTCATGATTGCCTAACCGAATACCTAAATAAGATAGGAATTCTCCCGCTGCATCTGTAGTACTGATGTTATACTCGAGTTACCTTTTAGTGTGCCAGGGTTTAGATAGATTCCTAGAAGCAAGTTGATGTTTGCATACTGTATTGGGAAGCTAGAACTTATATGAACTGCCCCTGAGGGTGTGATCCCTTCTTCGGCCTCTTTCCATTGGGCTTTGTGTTTGTTTGATTTGCAGTATTCTTGTTTTGTGTTTAGTTAGTTTTTTCTGTCTTGTATTTCTACTTTTATATCATTGTGAGATGCCAGTTATGTAATGAATTGATTTCTAATAAAGCCATATGTAACAACATATATATATTTCTTTCAGTTTTCTAAGACTATGGTGTTAGATATATACAGTGATTTTATCAACAATTTTTCATTAGCTATGGAGACTGCAAAACAGGCTTCGAAGAATAAATCTGCTTTTGCTGATTTTCTGAAGGTATTTGTTTTTAATTGTTAATTTAACAGCATTATTTTGCATCATTGAATGTCTAATATTAATTACTTCTAATAGATTTTCTTGTGTATGTAAATGGTGTAATGCAAATATATACAGTCCTTTATTCACAAAACTTAATCAAAGTGTCTACCAGTCAAAAACATCTATAAAAATTTTTCACACTCTTAGCCAACACTATATTTGATTACATATAGAAAAGATTAAAATTTCTACTTCTCCTTGTCTTCATTCTCATCCATAAACTTTAAATCTATAATGTCACTGTGTTGATTGGCTGCCAGCCAAATAACATGTATCAAACATGACATAAACATATGTAATGTCTAAACATATGATGTAAACTTTAACCTGGTCACCTATAGTAGCCATCCAGCATAGCTAGTTGTTGAAATGTGTATGCATTATACACTAATTCTTAGTATGGATCAAATCTGAAACCTGTTAGGGAACAGTGTTGCCTAATATATTATATGGGGAAAATGTTTAATGCCATAATCCTGTCTAGACTTATAGAGTGTAGTAGTGTGAAGATGTAGTTCTTACAAGGTGTCCATGATGGAAAATATTGTTAGTTATTAGCTATTTGTGATCAGTATTACAGGCCGTCCGTCCAAACGGTTACCTTACACCTTCCTGGTAGGTCGGACAGTCTGGGTCTCATCAACAACAACATGTGTTACAGGGCTTCATGTTTAAAATGTTATAATTCTGATTATGTTTTAACCTGTTCAGAACCGCTGGTGTGTATAAGCAATGGAGAGATTCTACCTTCTTCGGTCCACTGATACATATTCGCTATGCAATGCGGACGGCTGCTATAGCCCAGTGATACCAATGTACAACGTAGGATTGGGACGTTTCATTAATATTTTTAATAACACTAGATGGCAATTGTATCCTAGAATTTTTGCAAAGCCAGTTACTTGAATCATTGATCTTCACATTTTAGCTTCGGTTTTTGTTTTTTATGACAATGCTGACTAAGTTCATTGTATAAACAAACATGTGCAACTTGTTGTGGTGGTTCTGATACCAAATGGTTTCTTTTATGGCAGTTATTCTGTGTTTATTTTAACAATGAGGGTGGTTTTAAAAGGGGAATAGGGCTGAGAATTCTTGTAGCTGGTTTTCAGGGGGAGTGCATATGAACTAGTAAGTATTTAGTCAGAACAATGTTGTATTAATCAATCATATCGAAAAAAAATAAAAATATATTTCTGAAACTAAAATTTAACAATTGATAAATAAATCTCATAGCGATGTAAGTTAAGAAAGGGAAATAATTGGTATATGTTTCAGTGTGAAAGTTTATTTAAAAGGTATCAATGTGTGTGTTGATGTTTTTGGATACCTGTGGTACAGATAATTAGTTGAAATGTCGAAGATCTGCCGTATCTTTAGTTTTCTGAACTCAGACTAAATACAAACAGTTCAAAGCCTTTTTTTAAAGGAAATTAATGTATTTTATCTGTATTTCATTGATAATATTATACAAGTAATAGTTAACAAAACAAACACGTTTTCAAAGCTCATGTTTGAAAATAATGGTGCAGTCAGATCCCTCAAAATACAATAATACCTGTGTATTTCTATAATAATGGTAGATGTATTTTAAAGCAAAGTTTTTATAATATGTTTTTTTTTTTTGCCTCGTTAGACTTAGCATCAAAAAGTGCCTGGGCCTGGTGTAGCAGATAATTTTTGCTATGCACAGTCTCACGGAAATGCTTCTTCCTTCACTCGGCAGTCGTGAACAGGTTAAAGCATTTAGCAGAAATTTTATTTAATATTTTTCAGACTGTGTGTACACATAATGCAAATTGTATGTTGAATTGATGTTTTTCTGCAGGTTAAACAGATTAACAGTGCAGATAGGTTGTCATTTTTTGGTCTGATGGTAAAGCCTGTTCAGCGATTTCCTCAGTTTATTTTAATGCTTCAGGTAAATATATATATATATATACATATACACAGTGAAACCTGTATAAGTTGGACACTCACGGTTCTCCATAAAAGTGTCCAACTTAGACAGGTGTCCAACATAGACAGTGTGATGAAATTTTATTTTTACCTTCAATAAAGCATTTCAAAATACTTTCCTTTTAACATATATAAAATACTAATGAGTCAATGGTTTTAATTAAATATTGTAATTACTGTTACAAAATACTTATGTACGTACATTCTTAAAATGTGAACCAAGGAATCTGCATACACCTACTTTTGTATGTAATGGCTACTCGCATGCTGTATTTGAATTCATTGGATCAGATTGATGCAGTAATCCATTTCTATTGTTCAGAAAAGTACTCTGTCAGAAGTTTTTTTTTTTCTGATTCCAGATGCCCATTGTATTTCTATTTTACTATGCAGATTAAACACAGCCTTAATGTGTTCTGGCGTATTTTGCATAAAAGCATACAGTTCTAATTTTTTGACACATTGCATTGCACTTTCGTGTGTAGGAAGTTCATCTGTTTTTTCCTCTTCCTCCGAAGAAAACCTGTCATAATCACTCTTGCTCGATCTAGTAACAAATGGAGATTCAATATCATGGCTTTCAAGATTTTGACAGATGCAAAATTTTGACAAGCAGCGGATAACTCTTTTCTGCACGTTTCAGGAAGGCACTTTAGTTCTTCATCCAGTGACTCCAATTTGAAACAGTCTGTCACTTGGCACGCAGAAGAGATGAGATCACATAGAAATCCCACATACTTGAAACACTTAACAATCGTGTTTTCTGATAGATTTTTCCATGCTTCATAAATGCATCGGACTGCATCTAAGACTGTCACTTTGACAAATTTTGCCACATTCTCACAATTTTCTGCAGCCTGAAAAATTTTGGAAGTAGTCAACTTACAAAGGTTTTGAGCTATGCTTTGTGACAAATTCTACCTAATTACCTGGTCAACATACAAGTTAGACAGGTGGTCAACTTATAAAGGGTTCACTCAACGTCAAAGTAATTAAGCCATTCTGTTCCTGGTCAATTAGGTCAACTTAGACAGGTGGTCAACTTCACAGGTTTCACTGTATACACATATACACACATTTATCCCCGCCACTCCCACAATTTTAACCTTAGGATCCTTTAGTTCTTAACCTTAAAAATAAGATATACTTTGTTTTAATGTTTGATTTTTAGACTAATAATCTGAAATGCAGAACAAGCAACTTTACTGATGAGATTTTGCATGTAATTTTTATAGACAATTAGGTCACAATTATTTATTTGATATCAACCATGAAAAATAATATATAAATCAAAGTTAAACAAAATTAAAAAATACATAATTATGAATGCAAAATTAATTAATTTGTTCTTCAATTTTCTGAAACACGTATTGTAGTGTGACTGTAAGAGATCTTATTATCAACCAAAAACTGAGTTTAAAAGTGTTGCATATGGTTTATGCATTTTCAAATATTTTCTCCATGAACTAGTGATATCTTCAAATTTAGTTAAATAGTCATTCACTGAAAATTCTTTGTTTTGAAAATTATTTAAGTTTTGCATTATAATAAATTATTAATTGCCATGAAAGCGGTAAGGTTTGATTGAAAATGATTTCTTCTTTCACAATCACTTTTAACCAAAAGCACATAGGCTGCTATGTAACCTTGTGGCCTGCTTTTCAAATAAGTGCTTACATAGAAGTCATATAGGCCACTAAGTGGCTAATTCGTGGAATTCAAAAAATTTAACCTACTTTATGCCTAGACATTGTCTGGAAAACCATTTTTTAAAGTTATTGGGTTAGTAGATAATAAGAAAGTGTGTATATGCACTTTTTTATTCAATATGTACAATGAGGTGATGCTCTTGGGATTACCTGCTGAAAGAATGTAAACAAACATCATAACTTATGATTTCCCGGAGCTAAATTCGGATATACAAACTCTTTTTGAACAACTTGCTTCATTCTTAGAAGTTATTCACAGCATTCTTTCACCAGACGTTTTCATGCAAATTGCTTATCCAATGAGTATATAAGTCATTTGCATATTTTGGAATGACCCCAGATATTGTGACACTCATCCTAGAGTATATAAAAAGCCCAATATGGAAATGGAAAATCAGATTATTCTCGGTTCAGATCAATCATCATCATAGATAGATAATAGATCGGTTCAGATCAGATTGCAGACAGATAGTCAAATCTGTATGTGGCAGTTTTAGTCACAGGAGATTTTTCAGTTAATTTGATCTGATAATATTCAGTTCAACCGGTAATACCTTATAGACTGTAGTCAGATTGAGTTCAGTTCGAACTATTTCAGTCAGTCTGAAGTATGCGATTGACAGTTGACAGTGTTGTCTGATCGTGAAGTGCTATCTTTTGCAAGTAAAGATATATTCCCAGATATATGACCAGCATGTGGGGGGGACCAGATGAACATATCAGCAAAAAGTAATATACAATTTAGTGCATTATTACAATTCTTTGATACACTATATTGAGCTAACTAAATAATAAGCTCTTTGGAAATATTCATGCTGCTCATGCCAGTAGTAGCAGTTACTGTATATATACAGTACAACCTCCAAAATCTGGACTTTTTTTCAAGTTTTAACTGTTGGACTGACGAAGTTGCAGATTTAAGATAACAGGGTAATATTATTTATATTGAATTATATTTTATAAACAAATGCCATATTTTCCAGTCGACTTTTTGATCCCGATATGAGATGAAAGTTTATGGCTGGCTACACCTTATATATATATAGACGGCCATAGATTGGCTCGTGGTTGGAGTGTGAATCCCATTAGCGATACCCCCCTCCCTCCTTAATCAAGTCACTATTCCCGATGGATTATTTTACACAAAGTATACACCGTTATTTAAATACTGTTTTTTTTTTATCAATATTTTCTTTTCTCATTATTGGAAAAGACATTTTTTTGAAACAATTTAATTTTTACTGTTAAAACTGCGGATACGTGACAGTCGTCCTTGAATACAAGTTCGCAGCTGACGTGCGGGTGCACCAACCATCCCAAAAGGGTTAAATACATCGGCATATATAACTTCATTAAATCTCAATGAAACCGATATAACAGAAGTTCTGCACTGTGATGATGATGCATGAATCGTAAATATATGGAGTGATGATGAAATTCGCAATATGATATTAAATAAAAAAGAGTAAAGGAACGAAGAGGATAAAAATTACTTTTGCCCAATTTTTTGTATTAAATAATGTTTTAATTGATTAACTTAACTTTTTGTCATTATTTTTACTAAAAGTACTGCTTGCTTTATAGCAGGCTTCGGGAAATCGGCAAAATCTAGCCCATCCGCGAGGACGGCTATTGAAATTTTTTACCCGTCCTCCTAAGAATTTTTTTTCACTTTATATTCCTTAATATATGTGCTTAAATACATCGCACAACAATAATAAATTAGAACCAACTGCCTCGCGATGAAGTGCTATAACTGCATATTCATACACCACCCCCACAGCACTTAACCGCCGCGATGAAATTCGCCGACGCGGAGTCTCCGATAATGGATTGGACCGGCGGAATTCCAATCTATGGGTGGGGGCAAAGGTGTAAGATATGTAAGGAATCGCTCCTTTTTTCAATGTTTGATAACTTGAAGGCGTGGTATATAAATAATTATATAAATCCTCTTGTCTCTAAACAGTTTAAACCTCATTGGTACTCTTAATTTCTAGGGAATGTAGTCAATCAAGATTAAAATCTTCTTGGATTGAATAGATGTTTCATACTTTAACTTCAGTTGTCAAACAACTGGAACAAATGCCATGATCGAATTTTAAACGTTTTAGTTTTAAAGTTGAAACCAAAGTGGGGAAGAAAATGAAACACTTCTGGCTGAAACTAGAAGAATCCATTCCAAAAATTCAAACTTGTTACTTATTCCCGTCTATTACAGCAAATGAAAATTTTATAGTTTGGGTTTTAAAGAGTTAAATGGGGATTTGGGCTTAGGCCCGGGCTGGACTTGTGTTTTCTATTGTTTCGGGCAGGGTTGAGTCTTTTTTTTTTAAACGTCCATTACGACCGGACCGAACATATTTCTTTTGAAAATTTTTAAAATGGATTTAAATAGAATGCATGAACTTATTGCTTTTATTTCAGCTATGTAAAGATAAATGTTTAAGAAAACAAACTAAATTCTCCGTACAAAATTTTGACAAATTTATTTTTAACATATTTGAATACAAATCATTTCGGGCCTGCTGAGACGCAGTTATCTTCAGGCTGAGTTCATTCTACATTTATAAATTTCTTCGGGTTTGGTCTGGATTTAAGCATTGGTATTGTTGGTCTTGTGAAAATCCGAAAATTCCGCACATGTAGACCTTGAAAAGGAGAAGAGAACATGTCACTTCGATCGTGAGTGCGCTAACGCATTTTCGTGTGATCATCGGATTCACTAGGTGGAGGTTGAGGGGAGAAAAAATAATTAGCGCCAGTGGTTACAATTCAGATCTGACGGCTCGCCTAGAAAAAAGGCATTGATAATGCACACTAGGGGGATTTGCAGGTGACGACATTTCAATGTTCATTCATGGCACGGGAAAGGGCGGCTTTCGCCACAATTTTACGATGACAACAATTTGTTATCTATTTTTTTTTTTTTTTTACGGAATCTCTAATCTCAAGGCCGTCCGAGGACGGCAGTTTCCGAAAATTGGTCGTCCTCGCCGAATTTTAACCCTGGGAGGATGGGCGATTTCCGGAAGCCTGCTTTATAGTGTATTTAGTTAATATTAAGTGTGAATTTTAACCAAACTCTATAATCCGGGAAAATCGAAAATCCGGAATTGGCAAAGTCTCGACGAGTCCGGATTTTCGAGGATGTACTGTATTTCAAAATTCTGATCTTTTAATAAAATCAGTCTTTGAATTCCTCCTGGAAAAATACATTATTATTTTCTTCTTTTTAACACTACTTAAACACTTCAGGCTTAAAGCTAGCTAGTGTGTCTGAAATGAAGCTGCTACAGCAATACATTTTATAAAGACTGTTCATTAACAATAGGCTATAAACTGACAATGTCGTGCACCTCATTTACGGCACCAACATTACTGAGGCAAAAGGTTGCACAGTGCATACTGTGGTTTGTTATGAGTTGTGGTTGTTAATTTCCTTTCTTCTAATCTGACCCCACATAGTTACAAAGTTATTTTAATTTCATGCCCGTTTTTTGTTCTCTGACATTTCTATTTTGTTTTAGTTTCTTCAAATGTAAAAAGTTGTTTTGGTTCAGCAATTTTTTTTATTTCAACTATCCCTTCATGAATTTTTGTTTGTTTTTAGTTTAGTTTTCGGATTTTTATTTAAATCGCTCATATGACAATTAGAATGGCAAATATTATTTCTGGTAGTTCGAAATTATGTGACATTGATCATCTAGAATAGTCTTTAGCAAATGCAGAACAATTTTGAAATTCAATTTTTTGATGAAACTTCAAAATTAGGAAAAGTCCATTGTGGTCCAAATTATGCATTCAAAATGTTACCCATTTTTATTTTACGTAAAACTAATTATATTGCAGAACCAGGATTTCACAAAAAACATTTTTAAAATGCTGATCTAAAAATATAAGAATTCTACTTTATTTATTGATCATCTAAAACCGTGTTTTTCAAACTTTTTTGGTCGCACAACCTTTTTAATTTACACAAAACTATCACATCACAGAACATACTTTAAGAAAATACTGATAAAAAACATTAAATTTAGATATAACGGATTAACAAAGTCTTAAACTGAAACTTGATGATAAACAAATTGATGTATTGGTTAATGACAGCATAAAAAAGTATGTGAGTGGGAAAGTTCTATGCAGTCTTTATTCTTTGTTCTGACTTAATTTACTATGGCAAAAGAGGATATGTGACAATAGGGGATATGTGACAAGAGTTCCCATCGAATTTGAATTTTTAGATTTGTGGAAATGTTCAATGTGTTCCAAAGGAAACTTTACTAGGAGAACTCAAAAGTCATAAGATATTTGGCTTTCTGATATTGGATCTAGTTTTCCAGAAATTGAACTCTTAATTGGCAGTGATATTTATAGAAAGATACTGATTGGTAAAGTGAAACTGCTGCGAGGTCACAGCCATTCAGACAAAACTAGGATGGGCAATCTGCAGTGAACTAGAGAACAACCTCCCTGAATTGTTCAGTTAGTGGCACTGCCATATTAGTCAGCAACTTGGCTGTATGAGAGATGAAAATTCTGGATTTGTGGAAGCTAGATATTTTTGTAATAATGGATCCAGGTGAGACTGTGTCAAAAATTGATGAAGGGGAAATAGCCCAAGAACATTTCATGAAGGAACTAAAACGGAATGATAAACAATGCTATTATGTAGGGTTTCTGTGGATTAATATACCAGAGATTCCTTCTAATAGGCTAGTAGCTGAAAAAAAGATTGTTCAGTGTCACAAGAAATCTCAAGGCATTAAATAGGCTAGATGAGTACAGTAAGGTGCTCCTTGAGTGGTTAGAAGATGTGATTGAGAAAGTTCCAAAAGATCCAAATCTGAAAAACCATTACCTTTCTCAATATGCAGTTATCAAGCTAGACAGTCGTGCAACAAAAATCGGACCAGTATTCAATGTTTCTTGCAAGATTCAGAGAGAGCCTTCCTTAAATAACTGTCTATTTAAAGGCCTCAATCTGATTGAATAGATTCTTTCAATTCTAGTAAGATTCAGAATCTACCCAATTGGAGTAATTGCTGACATAAGACATGCATTTTTTCAAGTTGAAGCACAAAAGGAAAACCATGACTATCTCCAATTCTTATGCTGGAAAGAATTCCAAAGAACAAGTCCAAGTATTTCAACATAATAGAGTAGTTTTTAAAGTCACTTGCAGCCCCTTTTCTCTGGGATCTGTAATTCTTCATAACCTGTCCAATGTGTTTCATAATCTAAGACCCATTGCAAAAAAATGTCTGAAGTCATTTTACATAGATAATTGCTGGATGATACCTCAGAATTGGAAGACTTCATTACTAAATCTACAAGAATTCTTGCAGAAGTGAAAAGGAATCTTAGAATTTAGGAATTCTGACTTTTCAGCGATATTGATTTTAATTTTATACAAGATAAGTTGTTACTCGTCAGAGATATTTCTACATTCGTTTCAGTAGAGATTGTGCTGGGATAGAAAAAGTGATAGTTTGATGATTGGATCTAAATTTTAAATAAAACATCAATATTCATCTGAAAGAGAAATTTTGTTCATCACTCAAGGTATTTTTAACTCTATCAGATTTCTAGCTCCAGTGCTTTTACAGGCAAAGTTAATTATCCAAGAAATATGGACTACTAAATCCAATTGGGATGTACCTCTAACAGATAACATACATGAAGACTTTGTGAAATAGTACTGTGAACTGGAAATTCTCTCTACTTTAAAAATTCCAAGACACATCTTTTGGAGCTAAAAGTGACAAGGCAATTTACATCTGTTGTGATGTAAGTTAAAAGTCATACGCAACTCTGATTTTTCTTTGCTGTGAAGACCAGGAGAAGGTTTCTGTGCAGTTTCTTAGTGCTAGATCTTGCCTTGCTCCACTAAACCTTGCCTTGCTCCACTGACCGTCTGGTATAAAGTTTATGGGGATTATTGATATGTTCAATTTATTACGTCATCTGTTTTATTATAGCAAAAATTATTAAAACTTGTATGTTATACAAGTAATCTTCTACAAATGCATGGGTATATCTTCTAATCTGCGACAATATCAGTAGTACGGGTTTATATATTCCCATATAATTTTAGCACTTTCATTTTGGTTTATATTCGAATCAATTATGGCCTTCAGGTTTAAATATTACAGGTTTATTGATATTTCCAATTTATACATGTAATCTACTAATACAGCTTATATCTTCTAATATTCGCTTATATAAGTAGTACAGGTCCCATACAATTTTAACGCTTTTATTTTGCATATATTGATTCAATTTCATATTTTTTGTAAATTTGCTTACAAAAGTGGCCAGGATGTTTTATTCTTCAGATCTGCCAATGAAGATAATTTTGCATAGTGAGAACAGATATTCTTAAACTTATTTTTAGGAGGAATAAATTTAATATTTTAACAATGATATTTAATATTTTAACTTTGATTAACAATGTCATTTCGTATACTATAGGAATTTTGCACATGATTTTGAATTTTAAGTTTCTTTATATTATATACTCCGTACGAAAAATGGGTATGCTGCTAGTATTTTAGTAAGAATGAAAATTTAGCTAAATTGCATATTTATTCACTGAATTGAAAATAAAAAAGAATAAAATTAATCTATTGCTTACTCAAAATGTTATCCATTTATGCAGGAAATATATTTTTAATTAACAGTGCTTAAAATTTACGGTCATCCATTTACCATCTCAACAAAATTAATTCATTTATGTAAAATATTAATGGTAAAGAATACTTGTAATTGTCCAGTTTTACTTTCCCTACAATACATGGTAATTTATAGGGAAAGTGTTGGAATTGTGTCAAAAATCACAACTCGAATTTTTGCTGGATTTGCAAGTTTTGGAACCTCTAGAACATGAAAAAACTATTTTTCGCATGACGTGTGTGTGATGTAATGTATGTATCCACTCTTAATGCAAAAACTAATTAACCAAATTTTATAAAACTTTTATAGGTAAATCACTTGAATTTCCCCTGGTGCTGATTAGGTTTTGGTACGATTCAAGGTGAAAGAATCTGCCTTTCTTTTTTTGCGAAATGGCAAAATTTGCATGTATCTACTCTAGCTAAAAAACTTAATTGACCAAATTTCACAGTGGTACATAAGTCACTTGTGTGCTACCCAGGTGGGGATTAGATTTTGGTATGATTTAGAGAAAAAGAACCTACCTTTTTTATGAAATGGCTTGCAAAACTTATTAAAATCTAAAATAAAAGATTGTCTGCTCAAATATATCAATTAAATGGTTTTATATGTAATTTTTGACGATGAAAAGAATAAGTCTAATCCCATTATTCTAAAACTAACTCTTCTCAAGATATTATAGTTTTTGGTACTCTTCCGTTAGCTAGGTACCAGACCAAAATCGCTGAGCTTTAAAGTTGACGTTGTCATCGACAAGCCTAAATGTTCACTCTGGTGGACTGTTATTTGTATATGCAATAAAAAAATCACTTTATATGGCGGGCATGAAATTACAAATTTCAGTTACAATTGCTGAAAATAAATTTGTTTTAGCATGCAAATGTTGCCACATAAATTAAATTAAATAAGATTGTAAATGGTTTCTTGCAGTTCCACATTGATGTTTATTCCACCATTTGGCAGAACCCCACAACCGCTCTATTATTTGGGTGTGGCATCCAGTTGTTGAGTCCACAAAATTATACGAATGATTGACAGTAAAATGTTCAAATCTGGAATTTTTCAATTCTCCAGTTTTGTATCCTTTCCAACAGTCGGAAAATATGGTATTACCATCAGCTATATGTTCTTCGATCACAGCCATTAAAGTGATTGCTGTTCGATCTGGGACTGCAACAAGGAAACATTCTTTAGTTTCACGACATAATCCGCCGAAAACCCATGAGGTGGAAGAATGTGTCAGACATTGTTTTTTCTTCGAGTAAAAAGACTTTCGTCTATTTCAACTACTCTGTTAGCTCCTCCGATTTTTTGTTTTTTTTCGTAACAACAAAGCATTGGCACAAACTTGCCTCATATATTTATTCCAATCGACAGTTGTGTTGTGGTGCATTTGAAGCTGAAGTTCGCAAAATTCAACTGACGTTAACTCTTGACACCACAGGTATATAAATCATAAAGCACTGAGAAAAGGGATACGTGATCCATCAAACCAGGTTTGTGTGTGCATTCCTTTCTTTTCTCAGCATGATCGTAGACTACATAACCATTTTGATGATGAATCACTTGTGCATAACCTCATCGGATGATCATTTGAACATGGTTTTTCTTTGTGAAGAATTCCATTTTTTTTTTTTTTTGGAAAAATTGAATGCTTGCCTCTTTCTTCATCTTTAGACAATTGCCAAATTGTGTAGTCCATCTTAGTGTTTCAAAAAGTAGCTAGTTTTTCTAAAAAGAAATTTATTTTTTAAAAAATGGTTTGTTTTAGTAAAAAAAGTACAACTTTAAAAGATAAACTCTTTAAAAGTTGTTAGTTTGGATGAGTTATCGCTGTAATTTGGTAGTTTTTATCTGGTACCCTGCTAACGGAAGAGTACCTAGTTTTTTCACATTTTTGCTACACTGTCTTTAAAACTACATCCAGTTACCAAACGGAAATTCAATTAAAAGTGCAAATTTAGCATAATTTCATAATAATTATACATGTTGTTTTGTGCAACTTTTGTAAACTCAATTTTATGAATTAATAAAGAGAAAATGAATTTGAATCTAAAGAAGTCATGCTGCCCATATCAAATTTTTTAATTTATTATTTTTTAAATAGACTTAGAACATTATGATAAACCACATATTGTAAAAATGTAAATAAATTTTTGTGGGTATTTGTTTAATCTATAGGATTTGTTGAAAGATACCCCTCCAGGTCATCATGATAGAATGTCATTACAATTAGCATTAACACAATTAGAATCTTTAGCAGAAACATTAAATGAAAGAAAACGAGAAGCTGAACAACATCATGCTGTTAGAGAAGTTTTGAAGCATCTTGGAAAATTTTCATTCAAGTCTTCAGCAGACAGAGATCACTATTTGTTAAGACAAGATGATGTAGTACAGCTTGTAAGTGTTGTATAATTTATATAGTTAATCCATTTTGAATCTCATTCTTAGTTTCCTTGTATGCTTTGTTTAACATAGAATAATTCTTTTAATTTTAGCAATTAGATCAAAGTGGCCTTGTAGTTAAATCCAAAGAAAGACGACTTTTCTTATTAAATGATCTTCTTGTATCAGTTGCTGTTACACCTCGGTAAGTAATTTATTTGTCTAGCATTTTTAAAAGTTTCTATTTGTGCATGGTATGATTTAATATAATATTCATTACAGAAGTACTGATGGAATATTAAATGGAGAAAGGTTAAATTTAAAATGGGCTGTACCACTTCAAGAAGTAGAAGTTCACGATGATACTGCTTTTTCCACTAAGAATCTTATGATATCTTCAAGTCGTAATAAAGCTTTTGGAAGTCGAAGTTTGGAACGTAATTCAGGTATAAAATGCTGCTAAACAAAGTGAAATAATTGAAAACTATAAATATATCATCTTAATTCCAATGATGAGTATGTTTCTTTAAATTTGGAATATGTAGTGATTTATATTTTTTGAATATTGTTAAGTAATTCACCTTTTGAAAATAAAAAGATCATATTTTGAAGTCAAACTAACTCCTTTCTAGATATCAAATTTCTAGTCTCAAATCATGTTTATTAGTTTATTTTCATGTTCCTTGCAAAAAAGTGTGTTGCTCCAAGCACACATACTCTGTTTTACATTCTTTTAAGAAAAAGGGTATTTTGTGGAAAAGAAAAGCAAGTTGAAGTTATGATTCAATTTCACTAAAAATCAATGAGCTTCTTGTAATTGCTAATTAAATTCATCTCATAAAAAATTTCCCACATCCACTCAATTCTTCTAAATGATATCATGCTCACTGTAGAAGAATTTGTAAAAATATACTCCCTTGGGGGTGATTCCATGTCAAACCAAAACAGCCACCAATCCTACAGACACCATTTTTTAAAAACTTAACTATATTATTGCCCACTCATATATGACTGAAAATTTTAATCTAATTTTCATTAGTTTTTTATTTATAAAAGTTTGAAGTTTGGAAAATCTTGTAATTTTCGTGATTCTTGACATATTTAACATCTATATATTTTGACTTAATGTATTGCAGAGTTTCCCCCATGCACTTTTGGAAGGGCGCAGCGCCCTGCCTGCCCTTTTTTTATCAGAACAGCGCCCTCCTTGCCCTTTGTACGAGAAAAGCGCCCTCCCTGCCCTTTTGTTAGCAGATCAGATCCCCTGCTTAGCCTTTTGTTAAGAGAGCAATGTCTGTCCTCAAACGAAATTCAACCAGTTCAGATAAGTCCCAGAACCCTTTCTCTGCGTTCATTACCATAAATTTTGATCCTGTCTATCTCCCCCCCCCCTGCCCTCTCCTCCTTCAAAGAAAGAAAAAGGGTGATCTAGTGCCAATAAAAAGAAGATTTACAGCCCCATATCACTTCTTTCCTTCACTGAAAGAAACAAAACGGAAAGGGGAATATTAAGCACGTACATTCCTTCTTCCATCTGATGAAAACTTTCAAAACAGTTTTCTTTTTTAACTTGTTAAATTATTTCATGTTTGATATGCATGAGTTATAAAATTCTGCAAATGTAAACCCCCGCACGCATATTTGCTCTAAAATAAATATTTAAAAATATAGATATCCGGAATAGGGTTCTTTGCGCCATTTGCGGGAAGATGTTTACGTTGATTCCGCCGATTCAGTCAAAACCCGAGGATGATAGAAAGGGTGGGGTGAAAAGTTGTTAGATTAGCGCGGTGATTTTAGCCGGCTTGAATGATATATGGGAGAGCTTATTTTCTTTATATTGTTTATTAATTGCCTTTAGCTACCAGCCTAGTGGCTTTTTGAAAATTCTCCTTATATGCTTTCTTGCTGCAGACTGCTTATCTCCGCTATGCGTGAAAGTCACGGCTAAAAGTACTCCTATTTTTTGTTCGTGTAATAGCTAGCGACTGTGTATTTGTCCACCGCCGCCCTTAGAGAGGATTGGACACCACTTGTCAGGGCCGGCTCAAAGATATTTTCGTGTGTGGGCAAGACAGTTTGGGACCGCCTTTACACACACACACACACATATATATATATATATATATATATAAATTGAGCTACAGCCACGAAACTGAGCATGCAAATTTCATTTTAAGAGTTATGCAAATGATCAAACTGTCAACGCCAATGACGTTATACGGCTCATGCAACGCACATGGGAACGACATATCGTGCAGCATTTAAAATGTCTGATGTTCTTACTTACGAGCAATTGAAACTGAATTTTCTGCTTTGAAACTGAAAATTGTGTACAAAGATGCCTTTGAGACGTCCTCGACAGCACTACGAACAATTGTCGGATTTAGAGAGAGGTCGCATCAATGACCCAATGGAAACTGGCTGTTCGAACAGACGTACCAGTCGCCATCTTGGTCGGAACGATATGGTAGTTGCTCGGTGATAGAAACAGTGGATCAAAGAAGACCCATGTAACCATCGCAGAGACTTAGAAAGCCCCAGACAGACAACTGCTCGAGTGGATCGTGCAGTTAAGAGGAGTCACATCTACACCAATGGCGTGGTTCGAATCTTATCAGACATCGCCCGTGCATCCTGTATCAATGTATATTATTCGGACGACTGATGTCCTTTAAAGCACCTACCACTGACCCCTTCAACATAGGCAGAGGCGTCTGAATTTGTGTTTAGCTCGGTCAAACTAGACAGTGTCTGATTGGAGGCATGTTTAGAGACAAATTCCGCTTCGTCAGTACTGATGATCGACACATAGGTGTGCGGATGAGGACTGGACTTTTTTCGTGATTATACGAGAAAGCTACAAAGTATCTTAGATAGGCAAGAGCAGGAGGGAATAATCTCCCTTATGAACAGGATCACCATCACCTTACGAAAATTATTTTATTTCATTGATCTATCAAATTTTATTCTCATCTAAATTTAGAGGTTTAGAAAATGTATTACATAATGTTAATTATGTGTTAAATGTATTACATAATGTTAATTATTAATGTTACATAATGTTAATTAATGTTAATTACATAATGTATTACATAAGGTTAAACTTTGAAACATAAAAATTAGTTTTTTTCCTTGTTTCATACTTTCACTCGAAATATCTTTGAAAGTATAAAAGGTCGATAGAATTATTAAGTGATAAAAATATGTATGAGGAAATTTAGTTTCTAAATTTATATGTATATTTAAAAAAGCTTCTATAGTTTTCGAGTAATCATCTTGTCAAGTGGAAGAAGTTTGAAAATTTGAAGTATTTCAAGTTTGTAATGCTTATATCTTAAAAACTAAAAGTGATAACTATAAACAATTAGTATGAATTTATTGCTCTTGGTTTTTGAAGTATAATGGTTATAATTTCGATATTTTAACATATCGAAATTATAACCACTATACTTCATAAACCAAGTTTTCCAATGGGTGGGAAAGCTGTAATATTTGAATTGCCACGATTCTTGCAAATCAGTCTGGTTACTTACTCTTTTGCAAAATATTGGTGCACAAGCACGAGATATTTTGCTTTGTTTAAAAAGAATTAGGAAGTCAAATGAATATGGGGATTCTAAAGATGTTTAATGATTAGTGAGGTTGAACAGAATAGGTAGAAATATACGTATTAAATTTACGTATTTATGTGCCGCAAGACAAGCTTATAGATTAACTATAATATAAAATTTTGTCACTAAGTTTAATTTTTATAGTGCAAATCAAGTTAGTAAAATAATCGAATATATTAAAGTGAAGTCTATGGTCTAAGTTTTCAGATGAAATCAGGGTGAAAATTAAAAACGCAAGCTAGCTATAAATAGTTGATTTGTATTGCTAGTAATTTGTATTGCTTTGAAAGCCCATAAACGAAACAAATGAGTCTGAAATAATCGAATAAACTTATTGACCTTTACTGGAGTTTTATCTTACAAAATATTATTCACGCAAAACAATTTCGGCTCCATCGGACTGGAGTCACCGCCGATTATATTTTTCTGAATTTATCAGGAGTCAAAAGTAACTTACTCATTACGTAGTGTCATGAAAGTTGCCCTCATCAATTTTTTAATAAAATTTGAATTTTTAATTGCATAAATCTTATGAATTATTTGTACATCTTAGCAGTAAAATATTATACGCAAATCAAAGAAATGATCTTATGAATAAATTAGGAGAGGAGAGATGAAGGAAAAGCATTTCAATCCCAATGAAGCTAAGATATAATATAATAGGACAATTCAGAATTTTGTCGGTTATTATCAGCAATTTATTTAAATAGCTAATCTTTATTATTAAATGTAAAATGCAAAAATATTTAAATTTATTGGTCTTTGATTTCGCAGATAAAAGTCTGGGATTCTATTTCGAAGCAGTTTGTGACTGTTCATTGTAGCTCCTCTAAAATCTGATTAAAATACAGAAGGGACATAGAATATAACCACTATACTTCAAAAATCAAGTTTTCTAATGCGTGGGAAAGCTGTAATATTTGAAATGCCACGATTGTTGCAGATCAGTCTGGTTACTTATTCTTTTATGAAATATTAGTGCACAAGCACAAGATATTTTGTTTTATTTAAAAAAAAAATTAGGAAGTTAAATGAACATGGGGATTCTAAAGTTGTTTAATGATTGGTGAGGTTTGAACAGAATAGGTGGAAATATACATACGGAAATATACGTGGAAATATACATAATAATGGAATACTATCCAAATTACAACAAAATTTTACACTTTGACTAATTTAACATTTGTTTTACTGTATCACTGGAACGAATTACCCGATGTTGACCGGGACGTAAATAAACACCCATTATGTAATACATTTACAAATAACACTACTCAATTTTCTTCAAATCCTAAACTGACGCCAAATTACCAGTACGCTATCCGCAAAGAAAAAATAAAATAAACGCTCTCCGTAATGCAAAATATAAATGAATGAAAGATTAATAACTTCTAGGAGATGAACGTGACATTAGATCATTACGGTAGCTGTTAAATCGTATGATTTGCTGTTAGATCATATCGATGGCTGGAGGTTCTGTAACTGTTAAATCGAGAATAAAGCTGCTAGGTCATATCGGTAGCTGAAGATTATCTGATTTTGGAATTTAAAAGTTCGTTAAAAATCAAATGTAAATTTTGGTAAAAGGCGTTCGAGATGCATTAGTTCAGGTATAGATTCAGGCTGTGTGAAAAAATTCAATGAGATAGATATCGGTCGGCAATGTGGACAGACAAACAGATAGATTTTTCTTTTTATTATTATAGATTCACTGGGGGGGTGAAGACGATTGATATGTAATGTTTAAAATGTCCCCGAGTTTGTGACAAGTGAATGAAAATATATACAAAAATGTTCGAAGATACAAAACCTAATCCAAAAGCAGGAAAAATATATAGAATAGAAAAGGGGACAACAATTAAGAAAGAAAGGTAGAGGGGGTAAAAATTAAAAACATTCTAATTTTCTGCCGAAAGATAAAGTGCATAACAAAACTAAGAGAGGGGAAAATATCATATTTGCAATCATTAGAGAACAAAGTGGTAAAAAGCGCAATATTTGTTATCGTAATTTTGAAAAAAATAATAAACGAGAACATCTGAAAAGAATTTAGAGATACATGGGCCCAATAGAAACACAGGGAAATATCCAAATGCTTCCAAATTCTTTTAAAAAAAAGGGGGGGGGGGGTTAGAAATTAAAAAATTAAAAAATGTGAACTTTCGAGTGGGGTAATAAAAATAGGTTGTATTAAGAATAAAAAAAAATATCCATTCGTTGGAAAAGAGGACCGTCAATGTTTCATTTTTTCTCGGTTTTGAAAAAAAAAATGGACAAAAAAATACCGCATATCATATAATACAACTTTATATAAGAGAAATAATGAATCGAATGTTGACTGGAACATGGGGATATTAAATGAATTGTTTGAGTAGAAATAAAAAAAATCACAATATCAAAATGTATATTACAAATTTTAAGATTGTTTAATTAACATTTTACTTAAAAGTGCATTAAATTATAACTAAAAGTGTAATTATGCAAAAATTAAATAGTATTTACAGATTATTGAACGTATATCTAGACAGAAATTTGTATGCATGAGCAAAAGAATATGTATAATTCCCAGATTGAGTCTATAGAATAAATTTATTAATTTATAAAACATCTCTAAACATCTTATCTTATTTATCTCTGACATCTAAACATCTTATTTATCTATCTAAAACATCTTATTTATCTCTGAAATTCCTCATAGAACAGCCACGGGTCATATTATTTTAGATAAAAACATGAAAAAATTATTCTTTTATCAGTATTATTCTGTGGCTAATGCTATAGACTAAATTCAGTACCAAATTCATTTTATTTGTTGAAACACATTAAAAATCGACAAAAAATGTAGTCAATTAAGAAATTTTGCAAAAATATTTTAAATAATTGAAAGAAAAAGTTACCCGAATAGTTAGAACTTAAAAGACAGCCATATTTGTCGATGGATTTGTGAATTTCGCACAGCAGCATAACACAACACATTGCTTTGAACACTAAGAAGTAGTTTTTTTACTTCTAGTCACTATGTTTGTTATCTGCATGGCCTCCAGCTAGGAAAATAGTCACTTGTTATCTTAATGACCTCCAGCTAGACTCAATGCCTAAATGAGCTAAAACGGTAGACGACCAAAAGAATGACCATCTAGACTAATCTCCTCCCTCCCGTCCTTTTAGAAGTGGGATCATAGAGACCGCATCCATGTGTTTGCAATTTGAATTTGAAACCAAGAAAAATTCTGAGAATCGCTCCTTGAGTTTTTCCCAGTATTTGGGGACAACAAAGTCCCCTAAGGGATTGGACCCAGCTGCAAGTTGTTTAAAATCTCCCAAGTGTTTGAGCGTACGCACTTCACTTGTGTTTGACCGTACAGTTCAAGTAGAACTGTACATTGCTTCAAAAAAGATATAATTATGGGAGAAAAACGATTTTATCCTTTTATATTTTGATACTATCTGAAAAAGTAAATTCATTTATATTGAAGTAGCATAAAATTGGTTCATTTTCACATTTTTTTTTTTAATACGACTACAAAAGTCATTCTTACTACACCTAATTTCACTTCCAAATGGCCGCCCCTGATTCGGCCGCTGTGGGCAAGTGCCCACGCCTTAAACCGGGCCTGCCACTTGTGGTGGGACCCGTATTCCCCACCAATTTTTGAGGGAGGAGAAGACATAAAAAATGCACAAATGAAAAAAATGAAATATGAAAAGGAACCCAGGAATTTGTATGGGCGGAACTGATCTGACCACTTCGCATTATATACAATATAATAAAAACTCCGCTTCATGCAATAATGATACGCGGACATATATAATTCACGTAGCGGATTTACTCCCAATGCAGGTCATGCAATAGCTACTGGCTGTGTATCTGACCATGGCCGCCCATAAAGAGGGTCGGACACCACTCAAATGGCCGGGCCCCCAATAATTTTTTGAGGCAGGAGAAGACATGAAGAATGCACAAAAGAGGAAAACGAAATATGAAGGGTAACCCAGAAATTTGTATGAGCGGCCCTGACCTGACTACTATGCAGACGGATGTAGTATGCGTTATATATAACATAACGATAACTCTGCTAAATGCAATAACGATTGTACACATTTAATTCGCGTAGCGGATTTACAAAATTAAGCGCTTTCTTTTAACGAGTGTATGTAATCCGCCTACAATAACGATATATACCTTGTGCAGACGCGTGCAAATAGTGTGACATTGTGGTATGAACATGCGCACTATGCGGGCTTATATATTAACAGATTAGCCCGTTGCACGACATCTGCATAGCAGATTTGAAACACAAAATAACCCCCCTCATATTAGCGGACTCGTCTTTGTCCCGCTCCGCTTACGCATGTAATAATAATAATCAAGCTCATTTAATAACGATGCGCCCGCTTTAGGGAGGTATGCAGTAGTTGTCGCTCGCTGCGCGAGTTTACTGCTAAAGATACGGATGCTGCGCAGACACACGAACGTACGTTGCTTGCACTATTAATAACTCTGCTCCATGGAATAATGATTAACTTAGCAGCTAAACATTTGCTAATCCATTGTTCAATACTTTCTTTATACGGTAATTTTATGGAGCTTTCTAGAATTTTATTTAGTTATTTAAATCAGGTTTTTTTTTTTTTTTTTTAATCAATACATAACAACAAACAATTAATAAATATTTTCAACGTTTAAATATATCTTATCCCTTAAAATCATCAAACCTCATTGACTAATGAGAAAATACTAAAAATTAAAATTTAATATCCTCCTTTTTAAATTTAATAAACTCTAAATTTATATAAATTCAATAATTGTAATTGCTAATAAACCCAACTGCTCAAGACTATAATTGCATTTGATGTAAAAATAGCATTTATTCAATGATAAATTTGTTCTCAACAAAAGAAACATTTTCATACCTTAGTGGTGGTGGCTCCAGTCCGATAAAGCCAAAATTGTTTTGAATGAATGAAGTTTTGTAAAATAAAACTTCAGTAAAGTTCAATAAAGCTATTCGATTTTTTCAGATTCATTTATATTGTTTACAGGATTCCAAAGTGCTACAAATGACTCGCTAACTGTTTATAGCTAGCTAGTACTTTAGTTTTCACAACGATTTTATCTGGATGTTATAGACCATAGACTTCAGGTTAAAATATAAAGTTATTTTACGAACTTGTTTTTCAGTATTTAAATTAAACTTATCTGACCTGAAATCAACCTGACGTATAATCTATAGACTTGCCTGGCGGCACATAAATATGTACTTGAATATGTATATTTTCATTTCTTTTGTTCAAACCTAACCAATCATTACACATTTTTAGAATCTCCAAGTTCATTTAATGCCCTAATTTTTTAAACAAAGTAAGATTATCTCATGCTTATGCACAAATATTTCACCAAGGAGTAAGTGACAGATTCCGCTGAAACAATAGTAATATTTTAAGTAAATTAAAGCTTTCCCACACATTGGAAAACCCATGTTAAAATACTAAAATATCGAAATTATAACCACTATACTTCGCAAACAAAGAGCTCATCCAAAATCCAATTATATACACTTGTAAGGATTTCAAAGAGCTATATTCTTGCATAATTGTTTACAGGTTTAATGTTTGAGATAGCATTACAAACTTGAAAAGGGGAAATTTTCACTCTTTAACTCGACAAAACGATTACTCGAAAACTATAAGCACTTTTTAAAAATATTAATATAGATTTAGCAACTAAGTTTCCTAATACATATTTTTATCCTTTACTATTTATATCTGTCTTTTAACCCTTTCGCGACGAACAGCACGCCCAGGTGCCAGCTGCGAACTTGCATTCAAGGACGAACGGCACGCCCACGGGCCGGAGGAAATTTTACCCTAAAGGACGACTGGCACGTATTGGTGTTTCTACGTGGAACGTTTTAATTTGAATGTTTTTGTCTACTAGATGGCGTTAAATGCCCGTGGAAGCAACTTAAATGTATTTTGTAGATGTTTGAGCTTGGCACAAGGAGAATCCAATGAATTATTTCTCCATTTGGAGCGGTGAAACACATGGTTCTGTAAAGTAAACAGAGCACTTCTCGTAGCATCAACAATTTTATAATTGAGTTCCGGGTCTCGTTCTGATTTTGTCTTTTATTGATTTCGTTGTTGAATTAGAGGAATATAAGAGAGTTTTTTTTTTAGTGGATGGGGGAGGGGGGGGTAAAGGAATGTGCGGCAATGAAATGATTAGGTTATTTATGTTCTCATGGAAAGGAAGGCTGGGATTTCGTTAATATATCCCATCGAAAAGGTCCAGATATGGAATAAAAATATATAAATCGTCAGAATCGGAATGAGGCCATAAATGGAATTTCCTTGTGTATACTGGAAAGAACACGGGATTATCAAGCTCTGATGGTGGGTATGGAAAACGTGTTGTGAAAACATTTCTAAGTGAACTTTTAGGAAAAGGATATACTTTGTATTTGGATAAATTTTTTACCTCTCCTGTACTTGCAAAGTATTTGTTGTATAAGAATACGCATGTATGTGATACAGTTTTAAAAAATCAGAAGGACATGCCAAAGAATTATCCATCTGTACCTAAAACATATATACACTAAAATTTTTAATATTTTGATAAAAGAAAATTTGTATAAAAAATATACATCAAATAAAAAATAAGTATTTCCTTTCTTCCTGAAAAAAGTAGAATGCTGTGTTGAACGGGTGATTTTTAGTGAATTTTTTTCGAGAGTTAGGCTTAGCGCAAAAAAATAGCCGTCTTTTGGGCACATTTCGGAAATGAAGCGCTTCGTCCTTTGGGCCACGGTAGTTTCGGAATGCCGCCGTCCCGAAAGGGTTAAGGTTTCGAAGATATTTCGAATGAAAATAAGCAAAATGAAAAAAAATCACTGGCTCAGACAGATACTTTGTTTTTCAAAAAACAAGTTCAAAATATTAAAAAATTGAAATTAATTTTATATATTCACAATCTTGACCCATTTTCTACAAAACAAGAAAATATATTTACATTTTTGTCTATTAGACTAGGAAGTATACGCGACAAAAATGTTTACATTTTTTGCAATGCTCTGATTTTCGTCATAAAAATCCCAAGCATAAATGTTATTCAAGCATAAAAAATATGTGCCCTTTTTTTCTAAGAAGTGCCCTTTTGCTGGTAACAGCACCCTGCCCTTTTTTAATCCTGGGGGAAACTGCTATTGAATGTACTAAAATAAGGCTTATTTTGTACCTTAAGGTATGGGCCTACTTGTGATATGTCATATGATTCTGAACAAGATATTTTTCATTTCAAGGTCATTTGATTTATCCTTTGACTTTGAACGTCAAAAAAAGTGTATATTTAATTTTTTTTTCTTTCAAAATAATATATTTTGTTGATATGCTATTTATCTCTATTATACAAAAATTTCAAGTTGGGAAAAACCAGGGGGCTCATAGTAAAAGAAAAATTCTAAATATATATTATATGAGCAGCTATACAAAATATACTGAAAACTCACACAAAAGTATAGTTGATTAAATAATTCTTAAGGAATAAACATCATTATTCGTAACTAGAAGTTATAAACCTTCTATAATGTGCATATGACTTTATAAATTTTATTTTGCTGAATTTTAAGATTTAAAAGAGATTGCAGATGTTGTTAACCCTTTGCAGACGGCAGACGTGTCCGTGCGTCGACTGCGAACTTGCATTCAAGGATGGTAGTCATGCATTCATGTCGGAGAAAACTTTACCCTAAAGAACGACAGTCACTGATGTGTGTTTTCATATGGAATATTTTTATTTGAATTCATTTGTGTACTAGATGGCATTAAATGTCCATGCGAACAACTTCAATGTATTTTGCAGATACTTGACCTTGGCATAGGGGGATCCAATGAATCATTTCTCCATCTGGAGCGGTGAAACAGATTTTGTAAAATAAACAAATAGAGCACTTCTTGTAGCTTCTACTATTTTATAATTGAGTTTCGGTTCATGTTTCGATTTTAGCTTAATGATTTCGTTGGTAAATCATAGGAGTATAAGAGAGTATTTTTTTTTTTAAGTTTGGGTTTTAGAGGAATATGCGGCAGTGAAATTATTATGTTATTTCGTATAAAAGAACGGCTGGGCCTAGACGTTTTCCTTCTGTGGAACAATACTCGTATGATAAACGAACCGGACAATAATGAAAGTGATGTAGATAGTAAAGATTCATGGAACTATATTATGTCTGATGATGAATCTAAAAATGCAAGTGATTCTTCAGATTCTGAGCGTACTATTATTACAACGCTGCAGCTTCAGTGGCTGTTTCTGTGAATGATGTTTGGACAAGAGATTTGAAAGATCTGAATTCTTTTGAGTTTTTTTAAGCATACCCTGAATCAATCACAATATTATGCCGCCTAAATTGGAAAAGGAAATTGATTTTTTTAGCATATTTTTCGCTGATGAACTAGTAGAGTTCAAAGTAAAAGTAACTAGCAAGTATTTTGTATTGAGATTTGTATGAAATATATACATCAAATAGAAAATAAATATTTATTTTATTAATGAAAAAAGTAAATTGCTGTGTTGAACAGTTGATTTTTGGTGAATTTTTTTCAAGAGTTAGGCTTAGAGCAAAAAATTAGCCGTCCTTTGGGAACAAAGGACGGAAGCGATGCGCTCCGTCCTTTGGGCCGTGGCACAAAAGATTAGCCATCCTTTGGGAACAAGTTCGGAGGCGAAGTGCTCTGTCCTTTGGGCCACGGCAGTTCCGGAATGCCGCCGTTCGCAAAGGGTTAATCATGTTTATTTTTTTTAAGTACACTCACATTGCTATTTTGTACACACACACACACACTCAGACAAAAAAAATCGATGCACCAAGAAAGAATTATCCAAATGAGACAAAGTTCGGTACATGTAATGTGGATTTAGAATTTCAGAACAATTGGATGATTTATTGCACTGAAAGATCTATACAAAGTGAGCACGTCAATATGGCATTGGTCCACCTCTGGCTGTGATACAAGCTGTTACCTGACGTGGCATTGATGCATAAAGTTGCCAGATTGTGTTCTGAGGGGTATCGTTCCAAATGGCCTCCAATTGACGAGCTAATTCATCTACATTCTGGGATGGTCGCATGCGATGCCCCATCTCAGCCCAAATGTGCTTGCTCAATAGACGAGAGCTCTGGGGATCTAGCTGGCCAAGGAAGTGTGTCGCAATCACGCAAACAATCAATAGAGAGGCGTGCCATGTGTGGCCTGGCATTATCTTGCTAAAAAGTTATCCTGGTGTATCGTGAAAGGAATGGCAATACAGTGTGTCATAGAATGTCGGCAACGTACCGCTCTGCCATGGAGGACTATCAAAGGGGTCTGGCTATCAAACGGAATCACAAGAAAGGCCATATATTAAGCTGCAAAATAAGCATTATTTCAACATAATCTGTATATTAGGTCAAAATATACAGATGTTTCAAATATGTCAAGAATCGTGAAAAATTGGATGTTAAAATTTTGCATAGAGTCTTATATATAAGTGGACAACAAAATAGCCAAGTTTAAAAAGAAAATTTTTGTCTGTTGGGTTGAAAATGTCACTTTTCTGTGTTGATTGATATGGAATGAACCCTTGATTTTAAGGTAAGAACATTTAATTTTTATTGCAAAAATGGGCAATATCTTGTAGTTGCCAACTATACTAGATTATCTGAGAAACGCTTGAAATTTCATGTCTCATATTTTTTGATTTTGCAATTTAAAAAACCAAAATCTACATTTTTTAAATTTTCAATAAAAAATTACTGTGAAGGTGAATTTTGACCAGAATGTGCAACTGCTGATTTGTTTTTTCCTATGCTATTAACAGACAATGCAGTATCTGAAAACACTCCCAGAGCCGAAAAGCACAATTGTACAGGTGCAGGGTAATTAAAATACATATTTGGTATAAACTGAAAAATACCAGCTTCTAGTGAATCCTTTCAGCATCAATGATTGGTGTAAGTGATGAACCGTAGCCTTTGAATCTGACAATAGTTTTTGCATGTAAAACTGAAGGAAATGAAATCAGTTTTTCCCTTGTAATCGTGATTGATGAATAGGGAAGCACCAGCCTTGCAATATTGATTTTGTATTAAGAAATTATTTACATTCAGAGTTTCCCCAGGCAGTTTTAGAAGGGCGCAGTGCCCTGCCTGCCCTTTTGTTACCAGAGCAGCACCCTCCTTGCCTTTTGTTACGAGAAGAGCCCCCTCCCTGTTATCAGTTCAGATCACCTGCTTAGCATTTTGTTAAGAGAGCAATGTCAGTCCTCCAATGAAAATTAACCAGCTCTTGTATGATCTGGGATAAGTCCGAGAGCCCTTTCTCTATACTTTCTTTACTGTAAATTTTTGATCGTGTATTATCTCTCCCTGCCCCCTCCTCCTTCAAAGAAAGAAAATAAGTTAAACTATGCAGTGATCTAGCACCAAAGAAAAGAAGATTGACAGCCCCCACATTACTTCTTTCCTCCATTTAAAGAAACAAAACAGAAAGGGGAAGATTAAGCACATACATTCCCTCTTCCACCTAATAAAAACTTTCAACAGTTTTTTTTTTTCAACTTCCAATTTTTATTAAATTATTCCATGTTTGGTATGCATCTGGGGTATAACGTCCTGAACATTTACACTATATAAGCATGTTTTTGCTCTAAAAACAAATATTTAAAAACATAAATTTCCAAACAAGGATTCTTTGCACCATTTGCAGGAAGATGTTTACGTTCATTCAGATGATTCAGTCAAAACAGAGGTTGATAGGAAGGGAGAAAAAAGTTGTTAGATTAGTGCTGTGTGTTTACTTCAATTTTAGCCGGTTTTAATAAAATATGGGATAACATGTTTTCTTTATATTATTTACTAACCACCTTTAGTCATCAGCCTAGTCACTTTTTGAAAAATCTCTTAATTTGCAATAGCACTCTTGTACCTCCGCTACATGGGAAAGTCAAGGCTAATGGTACTCCCACTGTGGTTCATATAATAGCTATCTAGATCGACTGTGTATCTGTCCACAGCCGTCCATAGAGAGGGTTAGACACCACTCAAGTGGTGAAGCCCTGACCCCCCCCCCCCCCATATTTTTTTAAGGGCGAAAAAGACATGACAAATGCACAAAAGAAGAAAATGAAATATAAAAGAGGACCCAGAAATTTGTATGGGTGGCCCTGATCCGATCACTATGTAGAAGGATACAGTATACATTATATACAATATAATTATATGCATGCTGCACAGACATATTTATTTCGCGTAGTGGATTTACTCCCATTGCAATTCATGCAATAGCTATCGGCTGTGTATCTTGACTACGGCCACCTATAGGGAGGGTCAGGCACCACTCAAGTGGTGCCCCCCCCCAATAATTCTTTGAAGGAATCGAAGACATTAAAAATGCACAAAAAGGAAAATGAAATATGAAGGGGGAACCCAGAAATTTGTATGGGCGTCCCTGACCTGACCACTACATAGATGGATGCAGTACGCTTTATATATACAATATAATGATAAAGCCACTCTATGCAATAACGATTTGCACACTATGTGGCCATATTTTATTCGCATAGCTGATGTACAAAATTAAGCGTCATTTTTAAGAATGTGTACGCAATCTGCATAAAATAACGATATGTATGTATGTATGCGAATCATGTGGCATTGTGTCATGAACCTCCCACTATGCATGCTTATAATTAACAGATAAGCCCATTGCACGAGAGCATGCAATCAGCATAGCAGATTTGAAACACAAAATAAATCCCCTTATATTAGCAGACATGCATTTGACCTGCTCTGTAGATGCATGCAATAATAAAGCTCCATTTAATAACTATACGTCCGCTTTAGGAACGTATGCAGTAGTTGTTGATTGCATACTCGTCTGTTACACAAGCTCATGGCTAAAGATACGGATGATGCACAGGAACATTGTTACATGCACTACTCATAACTCTGCTCCTTGGAATAATGATCTATTTAGCAGCTAGACTTTTGCTAATCCATAGTTAAAAAATTTTAGTGATTTTATGGAGCTTTCTGAAATTTCATTTAGTTGTTTAAATCAAGATCTTTTTTAATCAATATATATATATATATATATATATATATATATAAATATAAAATTGTAAATCCAATGGTAGAATGTAAGTAACTTATAATACACTATCTTAAAATTTACCTACAAAATACAATGAAATAAAAGAAATTCAACCATAAAGAGGAAATTATAAAACGTAATGCAGGTCATAAAGACAAAGGCAATCAACAAATTTCAAAGGTGAGGAATGAAAATAGGAAAACAAAAAAAAATTAAGCATAAAAGCTTGCACGTGGAAGAGCTCTAGGCTTAAGAATAGTTCATTTCGAAAAAATTCTTTTTCAAGTCCATATATCCCTTTGAAATGAACACAAAAATGCTTGTTTCTGAAACACAAGATAGATTTTATCTATAAACTTGTGTTATATATATATATATATATATATATATATATATATATATATATATATATATATAAAGTTTGAATGTCCAGTGGAAGAAAAGTTAAAAGCTGCAGCACGAAAAACCTAACTTTCTAACAGGCTTACAAAATAAAAGTTTAAAACAGCAAATCTTCAAGCAAATGGAAAAAAATATAAAAAATACATATGTATTTATTGCCTGTTAAAAAGTTAGGTTTTTCGTGTCACAGCTTTTCACTTTTCTTCCATTGGACATTCAAACCTTTTTATTATTGAAATAATTTTATTTATTAGCTGCATTTGCGCAATAAATTAAATAAATTTTGCATTGTCATTCCTATTTACTCATTTTTTACATTTGCGAAGTATCCTTAAATTTTTTAAGTTTGCTATGGTATTTATATAATATTTATATATATATATATATATAACAAACAATTAACACATATTTTTAACATTTAAATATATTTTTTCACTTAAGATCATGTGGTAGGGGAAGGAGGGTACGGTCCCTGTGGATGCCTCCCCCACTGGGTTCCGGTCTGAATTGGGTGGCACTTCCCGACCGTCCAAACAGTTACCTTACACCTTTCTGGTAGGTCGGACGGTCTGGGTTTCAACAACAACAACTTAAGATCATCAAACCTCATTGACTGATGAGAAAATACTGAAAATCAAAATTTATAAACCTTTCTAAATTTAATGAACTCTAAATACAGTACAGAATCTATTATCCGGAATACTTGGGACTTCAGGCATTCTGGATAAGGGGTTTTTCCGTAATTCGGAACACTTTTTCTAAAACTTACTGGAATGGTGTTATAGAAAATTATAATTCATTTTAAAATCATAAATATATTAAAAAAAAGCTTTTTTACAATCTATATGGGTTAACTAAAATGCAAATTACATGTAATTATAGTATCAAATTTAGTAATTAAGAAAAATTTTGAAAGAAAAAAATGTCTGAAAAAAGTTGATTATTCAGGGTAGTTAGAAGTCTTTTTTTTTTTTTAACATTTCAACTAAAGTGGGCCCTCATCATATTCATCTAATATTTTGGCAGAAACACCTTTGTTCATATGTTTCAAAATATTTTAAAGTACTTTTAATAAAATTAAGATGAGAAGGATGTTCATTTTTAATTGAAATGAGATATTCAACTATGGGTGCAAATATATCAAATTCTAATTTATGCTCTTCAAATGTGTTTCTAATAAGCCTTTATAATTCTAAATGCCTGAATAAATAAAAAAAATTTAATTTCGTTATCCTAAACATATATCTCATTTTCACCAACAATATGTTTAAAAGATAATATCCCAGCATAAAAAGCACAAAAAATATAAAAATATTAGTGGATGGAAGCAAATTGAAAAAATGGAAAATATTTAAAAATGAAAACGAAATATTCCAGCAATCGTGTTTAACTAAAAAAATTTCGCGATATTGCTAAACTGTCTTCTATAAATTACTAATTAATAAATGTAACACGTTAAAACCCCATAAATATACTGCAATGGAACTTTTTGCTAGGGTCAATTTTCGGTCCAAAATAGCCATTTTCATCCAAATAGGATTTAATTGAAAATGATTTTGATCTTGGAATTCCATCAACGTTTTTTAAAATATTGAAGATGTGTATATTTGCACGGAGATGAAAAAAAAAAATGGATTTTCCCGAGAAAATGACAAGTTTATTGCTTAGGTTAAGTATTTAAAGAGATCAATCAGAAGGCCCTGAATGACATTTTATAGCTGCTATACTTTTCTCTGAATTTCGGCAAAAGTTAACTCTCATTAATTTCGGGAATTCCTTACTTAAACAAGTACTTTCTATCATCTCGTAAAAAAATGCGCTGATGACTGCCTCTTTTTTTTCATCTTTTCCAATAAATGTTTATTAAATTGTGCAAAATAGTGTGAATTCTGCGCGGCACATCGCGTTTGAAGACCGTAGGATTTCTTTAGCGATATCGAGATATTTCTAGCGAAAAAGTTGGAATACTTTTACCAAAAATCGAAGTCCCGGAACAAAACGCAGAAAAGAAAATTTAGCGAATTCGGAAAAATCGAAACCTTTGTGCCTAGTGTGCTCTGCCCTATACACCCAGAAAAAAATGAAACGCCATTAAAAAAGCACCTTTCCGCGACTTGTCCGTAACTAACTCCTGTATTATACTATACAGAAGTTAGTTACGGACAAGTCGCGGCTCCTATCGAAACTAGTGAAGAATGGAATGACGCGTCTCGCCGTCAATGTGACGGTCTCGCCCGTGCCGGATCGTCACCTCCGAGAGCTACTATCGGGGGTGACGGCCGGATGCAGCTGCTTAGGAAATTTTTGGGAAAAACGGCGCTACTTCCGATGTTTTCCGGAAAAGAGGAATAGTGGAACTTCTCGGGAAAAAAATGATCCACGGAATATTTTCATTCGCTATCGCGAGAATTCCTCACGTTCATTTTCGAAATTTAAGAAGAATCAGCGGCGACGAGTGCGCGCGGCATTTTTTTCTGCGCGGGAATTTTTTATTTCGTGCGCGGTTTGCGCGTCCTATTTCAAACCCTCTAAAATAGTATGTTTCAATGCATTTTTCTTTATTTATATTGCTAATTAAAGCAAAAAAACATTTGGCGGGATTTTAAGCAAAAAATCGCTATTTGGCGCAATATTTAGCAAATAATCGCTTGTTGGTGCAGAATTTAGCATTATTTTGCCGTATTCCGGTTTTGGGAGAGTCCGGATATTGGAACGCCGGATAAGAGGTCGCGTACTGTATATATAAATTCAATAATTGTAATTATTAATAATCCCAATTACTCAAGACTATAATTACATTTAATGTATCAATAGCATTTATTCTATGATAAATTTGTCCACAACAAAAGGAACCTTTTCATCAGTACTATATAACACAGTGGCAGTGGCTCCAGTCCAATAAAGCCAAAATGGTTTTGTGAAATAAAACTTCAGTAAAGTTCAATAAAGCTATTTGATTTTTACAGACTCATTTTCAGGCTTTCAAAATGCTACAATTACTCGCTAACTGTTTATAGCTAGCTAGTACTTTAGTTTTCACCCATATTTCATCTGGATACTTTGACTATAGACTTCAGGTTAAAATATAAAATTATTTCATTAACTTGCTTTTCTGTATATAAATTAAACTTATCTGACAAGATTTTACATTCAAGTTAATCTATAACTTGCCTGGCAGCACATAAATATGTTCTTGAATATGTATATACTATAAGGGCTTTTTAACATAGTTGAAAAGTGTTTATGACATTGTTCATTCTGTCTATCTATCCCTTTGCATGATAACTGCCGTAAAAATGACTTTATCAAAATGAAATTTTAGTATGTTGTTGAGACTATCTGTGGGATATATGGGAATGTAAATGAACAGTATCACCCAATTAGTTTTGGTTTGAATCCAGGTTGAAAAAATGAAATACATTAAACCCTGTGGGACCTAATTTTTCAAACATTTTTTAAGTTAAAATTCACAAATTGCTTCAAAAATTTTACGAAATATTTAAATTATTCCATAAAATATATATAAAAAAAAATTCAGCTAAAGATGTTCAGTAGTTTTTAAATAAAAATTAAAATAATATTTACACCCATATAATATGAGGAGATCACGTGACCCACTTCAAAATAAAATATGGCATCCATCTTGTGTCAAAATCGTGATTTTTAAAGTTCTTTTTAATTTATATTTAGTGTTGCGTCTGTTCTAAAACCGCTTTAATTTTTACTTTTTACAATATTTATTTTAATTTTTCTTTACAATATTTATTTTATTTATTAATTTTTACAATATTTTTTAGCTTAAATGATCATCAAACTTGGATTATTTCTACTACTACTAAGCCTAACTTTAATGAATGTAAAATGTAAACAAGTAATTGTAAGAAGAATTGTTGGATTTTTTTCATTCAAAAGTATTTGACTCTGGAGTCTGGAATGAAAATGTGTGAATGAAATATTCGCTGCTTTTGCATAGAGAGCCAGACGATTTATATTTCGATGACGTCATTTGAATAAAGTTTGAATGGAGTTAGAAAGTACTTTTACCTCCATAGTTTTAATTTTCCAAATAAAATAAATTATTGTAGTTCTGTGATAACTAAAAAAATATCGCCGCTGAGTGTATTTCAGTTACATTTCAATTGGAAAATGTTTCATAATCAATGCTTTATGCAAGATTAATATTTCTTGTTTAAAATATAAATATAGATTTAGCAACTAAATTTCCTAAGCATATTTTTGTAGTTTAGTATGTACATATATCTGTCTTATATAGTTTCGAAGATATTTCAAGTGAAAGTAAGCAAAATGAAAGAACAAAATACTTGTTTGGTCAGATACTTTTCAATACTCATTTTCGTCACAGAAACCCCAAGCATAAATATTATTCACATAAAAAAATGTACCCCCTTTTTTTTTAAGAAGTTCCCTTTTCTTGGTAACAACACCCTGCCCTTTTCTTGGTAACAACACCCTGCCCTTTTTTGTCCTGGGAGAAACTCTGTACGTTATGGCTTTTACTTCAAAAAAGAAATATCTTTTATTCTTCAGATGAAACTAAAAAATGGATTGATAAATTTAGTGGAATTTGAAAGCCAAATGTTATGAACAGGAGTTTGATCTGGGTTTTTTGCATAATGTAAAATCTAGTACTAGATTTCCCTATGTATAAAGAAAGTTACCTTACACCTTTCTGGTAGGTCGGACTGTCTGGGTAACAACAACAACATATAGTTGACACTTGTTAAAAGTTAAATAGGATAATTTTATACCAATTTTTATATGTAATGTTTTCAATAATTGTAATAATGTCTTATAATACAATAATTTCGGTTTTCAATATTTGTAATTATGTTTTCAATCATTTTGGTTTTAACTTTGATAAATATCATAAGAAATAAAAACTTTTGTATAGAAAACTTAATTCAAAACATATTTTAACATCTGGAATATCAAATTTCATTTTTAAATCTTGAAAATAACTAAACCATGGCGATTCTTTACAATTATATAAACAATGATCATGCTAAGAATCTCACCATGTTACTCTTGGGAGCTTTGAAATGCTAACTACTGGTATATAATATTTTATTTGTGTTTTAAAGATAATCTGTAAAGTTTTAGTTATTCAGTTTAGTGCTATGGTATATTATAGTGAACTAACTATTGTATTTTAAATAAAATTTATACTTTCTTTTGTGATAAAAAAAAATCCCTATTTTTCCTCAAGTTAAAAGTGAAAAAGTTTCACATGTGCTTGTCGAGACCCGCGAAGAGTTCTCACCACGTTATCTACTGGATTTTCCCACCCTGATGTTGGCAGGTATAATAGCTTGAACACTGCTTTTTAGTCTTATAAATGTAATTCACTTTTAGATTAAAAATTGCATAGAAAGTAACTATCCATTTAACATTGTTACAATTATTTACTATGATATTTTCAATCTACAAAAGAAATTAGGACGTCCCTTTCATTTGACCACCCTAAAATTCAATCTTGTGTTTACAAATTCAAATAGTCATACAACATTTCGATTTAATTCTATCAAGAAACATTGTCCTATTTTTAAGTAATTTTATGATATAATCTGTTAGAATATGTATGATTTTTAATTGCAAATTTCAAAGTAGCATAAAAAATTTGTCAAAGTGCTCAAGTTTTAATTTTATTAATATCTGCCATTATTTATTTAGAAAAATCTGTCTAAATTTTTTATTTAAGAAAAATGACTAATTGGTTTTTAATGTGCAATTTTTTTTATATTTTGTGCTTGAATTGTATCTGTAATTGGCTATTTAATCTTTTATTTTAATTAGTTTACATTTTAAGGCGATTTTGATCAAAATATTTATAGTTTTAAATATATTTCTTTTATTCATAGATACGTCAGCTGACAGAACATTATATGATGAACTTAGAGATCTAGTTCATGATAAAGATATTATTAGTAGAGTTGAATCATTGGTCTCTTCTCTTAGAGGATCTTTTAATGTATGTTTGCTTTCATAAACTTTTTATATTATTTATTCTTTTGTTACTTAAAAATATTATAACCTGTTCAAGACCACCATAGTACATACGCTCTCCCTTTCCCCATCCCACTGATACATATTTTCTGCATGATGCTGATGACCACTAGAGCCTATGTACAATATAAGATTGGGACGCTTTATCAATATTTTTAAATAGCATTAGATGGTGATAAAATTCCATAGATTTTGCAAAGCTAGTTACTTGAATCATTTATCTTTACATTTGAGTTTTGGTTTTTCATGAAAATAAATGCTAAGTTGATTATATAAACAAACACATGTGAAAGCTGTTGTGATGGTGTGGCGATTTAAAAGGTATGTCTACTAAGAGATTTAAAAGGGATGATTTCTTTTGTGGCATTTATGCTGTGTTTATTTTCACAGCGTGGGTTTTGGGTGGGAATGTTAAAAAGAGGGTTAGGACAAGGAATTCCTATCACCAATTTTCAGGAAGAGTGCATAATAGCTAATATAAATTTAGTTAAAATTGTAATAATTGCAGCAAAAAGAATAAAATATCTTTTAGGGATTCAGATTTTATACTTGATCAATAAATCTCATAGTGATATAAATAAGTGAAGAAAGTGAGATAGTCAAAATATGCTTTAGTGAGAAAATTTATTTAAAAAAGACACCAGTATGTACGATGATGCTGTTAATGTTCTTGGTACAGATAATTAGTGTTCAAATATCAAAGATCTGCTATTTCTTCAGTTTTCTGAACTCCGGACTATATATAAACAGTTCAGAGCCTCTTTTAAAGGAACTGAATTATTTTAATCTGAATTTTAATGAGGATATTATACAAGGAATAGTCAATGCAACAAACAAGCTTTTAATACTCACATCTAACAAAGAATTGTGGAGTCGGGTCCCTCAAATGCAATAGCACCCAAGTATTTCCGTGATAATGGTAGATGTATTTTAAAGCAAAGTTTATTCAATATGATTTTATTGTGTTAGGTATTGGATCAGAAAGTGCCTGGGCCTGGAGTAGTAGATGATTCTTGCTATGTGTGGTCTCGCAGAAACTAGTCTTTCTTCACTTGTCTATAATGAATGCAGGGATGTTGCACCTGCACCAATTGTACCAAACTACACCAAATCTAGTACCCTGAAGCAAATTGCCCAAATATTCATGTTTTCCGTATATTTTGCATGGACCTGCTACAATCTCAAAGTTCAATAAGAAAAGGAAACTTATAAAAAGTCCAGCATATATTAAAAACTCCTGTAATTGCTGTGCATACTTTAGCACTTTAGAAATTTTTTTCTAGTACCAACTTTTATAATTATTTCCATAAAATGTGTGAATTCACGGGGCGAGGACCCCCCCCCCCCCCCCCTTCAATTAAAAGTAATTCTCACCGGATAAAACCTTTATATATTTTTTGTTTTATAATTTATTGTCCTGAAATTTTATAAAATTGGTGTCCTAAATTTTCATATTCTACCAGTACTATGCCTGATATTTAATGCAGTATTTTTTTAATGCAGGTACTTGTACATAGTTCAATTCATTAGAAATGTCGTTTGCGCGTGTAGTTTAAAAAAAAATATTATAAATGTTATTCACGCAAAATTTTACACATTCCAATTTTCCCAGGTTGGCAGGTATGCAGTATGCACTATCTTGAATTTTGATGAAGACATCATTAACATTTGGAAAACTTTGGCAATTTCATTTTGAAAAATGAGCAATAAAGTTGAAGAAATAAATACATTTGCTGCTGATATTAAAATTTATACTGACCCTTTTAGGCCAATTCTTCTAACAGTAGAGTACTGCTGGAAGAATGCGAATAAAAGAACTCGAGTCATCTTTCTCCCAGATGATGTATATAAACTCAATGTTTTCCTTTTTGATTACTTACCTCATTCTCAGGAATGACTCACGGCGTTCAATATTCTGGAGATATCTATGGCAGCACGCCTTCCGATCAAATGATTAGTATAAAACTTACTTGCTCTCCACAGAAACTCCAGATTTGTATATGCCGCATGCGCAATGCCTCTACCCTGGCGCATATAAACTCGCCCGGAACATTTTCATGTACATTTGTATTTTGGATGGCTACTTGCATGTGCGTTATAATATAGTCCTATTTTATTTAAGTAAATAGAGTTTGTTATGTTCCTGTAAATAAAGTTATATTTTATGATTGCCTCTGTGTTGAATATCCTACTACATCTCACCTTTGCTATATGAGTACACCCTACAAGCAGTAAAGCATAGTACAACTCACTGTATTCAAACTCAAGGACCTCCAGTTTATGCAGAAGCAAGATGATTAGCTCTAGACAAACTAAAAGCAGTTAAAAAAGAATTTGAATTTTTAGAACAAGGAATTTGTAAACAATCTTAAAAGTTCATGGGCAAGCCCATTCACGCCATGCCAAAAAAAGATGGCGGTTTTCGTGTATGCAGAGATTACAAAAAAATAAATTCCATACCAATCTCAGACCGATATCCCATAGCTCATGTAGATGATTTTGTACAAAATTTTAAAGATATAAAGGTATTTTCAACTCTAGATTTGGTATGAGCATACTACCAAATTCCAATGGAAACAAGATGATGTCCCGAAAACAGCGGTGATTATGCTGTTCGGACTGTTTGAATTTCTATTTATTCCCTTTGGTTTATATAATGCTGCTCAAACCTTTCAGAGATTTCTGTAGGAAGTATTGCATGATTTAGATTTCTGTTTCATATACATCAACTGATTGCTTAATAGCATCAGAAAATGAAGAGAAACACCAGAAACATTTACTCATAGTATTTGAGCGTTTATCGCGATACTGAGTGATTATAAATACATCGAAATGCATTTTTGGCCAATCTGAAGTAAAATATTTAGGACATATATGGTTATGGCAGAAGGCATTTCTCCTTTACTAGACAGTTTCTACTATACAAAATTTTCCACTACCAAAAACTCTGCAAGATTTACATCGATTTTTAGCAATTTTAAACTTCTATCGTAGGTTTTTACCACAAGCAGCAAAAACACAAGCTGTTCTTTATGAATTGATATCAGGAAAGCAAAAAGCGCGACAGTTCATAAGTACAGTGGACAAAAGTTGCCTTTCAAGATTGTAAAAATTTACTTTCAAATGCATCATTATTGACTTATCCCACAACAGATGGTGAATTTTCACTATCGGTAGATGATGCATCACTAATGGCGGTCGGATCGGTATTGCAACAAAAACAAAATGGAAAATTATGCCAATTAGCATTTTTTTTTTCAAGTAAACTAAATGCCTCAGAACATAAGTAAAATGCTTACGTTCGTGAACTTCTCGCAGCATATTCTGCTGTAAAGCATTTTCGGCATATGCTGGAAGGACATAATTTTGTCTTATAACACCGATCACAAACCTCTTACATTTGCATTTCAACAAGAAACTGAGAAAATGACTCCAAGTCAGTTAAAACACCTGGAATTTATAAGTCAATTTACAACTAATGTTCAATACATTCCCTGTTTAACTAATGTAATAGCAGATGCACTTTCACGCATTGAAGAAATCCATACTCCAAATGTGCTTAATTACGATGCAATTGCAAAAGCACAAAGTGAAAACGAATTTAACGATCTCAAAAACTCTTATCCTTCGTTACATTTGAAAGGTACTGCTATTGATCCGTCAGGTGCCATACTGTAGTGTGGCACCTCAACATGTGAAATTTGACCATAGATGCCACAAAGTTTTCAAAACCAAATGTTTAACAACATCCATAATCTCCCTCATCCAGGAGTTCAAGGAACCGTGAACATAGTACGAAAACAATTCATTTGGCCACCACTCTGAAAGAAGTGTGCCGAATAGAGTCGAACGTGTAATGCATGCCAAAAAGCTAAGCTACATCGACACACAAAATCACCTTTACGAAATTTTAGTACTCCTGATGGCAGATTTCAACATGTCCATATCGACATAGTCAGACCATTACCAGTATTGAAGTGATTTCGATATCTGCTCACTTGTCAGTCGTTTTATGCGTTGACCTGAAGTCATTCCTTTAGAGGATCAAACGGCTGCCACGGTCTCAGAAGCATTCTATTCTGGTTGGATCTCTTGATTCAGAGTACCCAAGGTCATCAGCACTGACCAGGGGCTACAATTCGAAAATGATTTATTTCATCACCTGAGATTTTTAGAAAGTAAACCAGAATGATAGCATATCATACTGCCACATATTCTATGGTGGAACGTTTCCACTGCCAACTAAAATTGGTAATACGCTGTCAGAAAACAGAACGTTGGATAAATGTATTACTAAGTGTACTTTTAGGAATTCGATTCATGACCAAAGAGGATCTAAAAGCTTCTAGTGCAGAATTAACCTATGGCACATCTTTACGATTGCCATGTGAATTCCTTCGTGACACATCCTTACAGGACATCCTTAAGCATGCGCATGAATTTGTTTTACAATTGAGACAAATGCAACTGCTATGACTGCTGTCAGAAATGGTCTTAGTGTTGTATGTTTTATGACTAGTGTGAATGTTTCATCATAATCTGTGCCGAATTTTTGACTGAAGCCTGTTGCAACTAGTCTGGCTTTCTGTCTTTCAATTTTTTCACCTGCATTCAACTCCGACCATTCAAATGGTTGCTCTTAGTCCTCGGACGAGTCGGATGGTCTGGGTTTTCGACCTGCATTCAACTTTGCTTTGAAGGTCCACTTGCATCCTATGGTTTTTTTTTCCTTTGGGTAAATCTACTAATTCCCATGTGTCATTTTCTTCTAGAGAATTTATCTCTTTAGTTGCTTCAATCCATTTCATTCTTTCTTCTGGTTCCAAAGTTTGCATTTCTTCCCAGTTCCATGACTTTTGTACCTTCAGTATAGTAACCAGATCTTTCTGGAGGTTGTACTTTTATTTGCTCTTTCTGATTTCCTTGGTTCTTTAGTTTCAGATTCATGAATTTCTACCTTTTCTTTTTTTATTTCTTCTATGAACCTTACTGTTCTATTGATGATTATGTTCTTTTCCTCTACTTTAATTCAGTAACCTTTGCTCCTATTGCCATATCCGATAAAGATTCCTTCGATGGCTTTCTCATCAAGTTTTCCTTTGTTTTTTCTATGTAAGTGAATGCTTTACAGCCAAATATTCTAATATGGGACAGATTGGGTTTTCTTCCCATCCACAGTTTGTATGGCATTTTCTTGCTCAGTTTTGTGGGCAGACGATTCTGTAAATAGTTTGCAGTGTTAACTGCTTCACACCAATATTTATATGGTAATCCTGCTTCCAATAGCATGCATCTAGTCATTTCCACTAAACTGAGGTTTTTCTTTCACTAATTCCATTTTGTAACGATGAGTGAGGTACGGTGACCTGATGATGGATCCTGTAGGTTGTCTTCAATTTCCTTACTAATGAATTCTCCCCCATCGTCAAATCTTAGTGTCTTTATTTCTCTTCCAAATTTATTTCTAGTCATTGCTATGTATTCCTTGAGTTTGGTAAACACTTCACCGTTCACTTCGCAATGACCGTTTCATGCAGGTTATTTCAGGAAAAGCTAAGTTTAACACTAGAACCACGGGACGGGTCAATTTGACCCAAATCTAATTTCGTTTGCATTTTTCTCAAAAATTTTCAAGCAGAACCAAATACAAATTCTTGACATTTCATAATATTAGGCGAATAACGGCCAATAAAAATATCAGTCATTAGACATTTATTAGTTTCATGTTTTTAGCACTTATACCTAAAACCACGGAATGGGTCATTCTGCCCCAAAGATCAGCACGAATATGGAAAGTAGGGCACAACATTTTGTGAAAGTGGAAATGCACGTTTCTTCCTCTTTTTCGGAAAAGGGGTTAACAAAAAACCACCTTGAAGGTTGTGATAAGATAGGGCATTGCAGTGGGGGGGGGGGGGGCGACATTTTTCCTTTTTAGAGATGGAACATACGGCTGCAACTCTAGCAAACAAGTGTAGATAAAACTTGCTCTCTGAACAACATGCCACGGAAGCGTAGTCGTACACTTACTATTACCGAAGCTTTAGAATACTTGCAACAATTGTCGGAAAATGAGTCCGAACACAGCAGTGGTGAAGAGTTTGTTCTTAGTGATGATGAATATGTGCCTTCAAATAAAGAATATACATCTTCAGATAATGATGATCATGTATCTGATTTTTGTGAATTTCCTGTGCCATATGGTATTAATGAAAATGTTTATCCTAACCCCTGATTGCAAAGTGCGAAAGAAACAAAGCCTCGGTAAGCGAAAACAAATAAAATCATCAGACCCCAAGTCGGATCTTACGAAAGCAGGAATTTTTGTTTCAAATGATGGAACACATTGGGAAACCATCTCTTCAGGAAGCAATATTCTTGGAAGAATTGCCGAACACAATGTTTGCAAGGAAGCTTGTGGCCAACCCCTTACGCGAAGCGAAGCATTGAGAATGAATATACATCAAGTTCGTGGAATTTACTTATAGATGAACCAATGCTTCGACAAATAAAAAATTGTACAGAGGAAAAAACTCACAGGAAACTTGGGGAAAATGAGTGGTCTACAACTTTTGAGGAACTTGACGCTTTTATAGCAATTCTGTATGCTCGGGGTATATACTGTGCAAGAAGTCTCGAACTTGATAGCCTGTAGTCCTTAGTTTGGGGATCACCTTTCTTCTGTGATAATATGGCAGGAGACAGATTCAGAGAAATCATGAGATTCTTACGATTTGATATAAAAACAAGATCTGAACTCCTTCAAACAGATAAGTTTGGCCTTATTTTTGAAGTTTGGGAAAAATTTATTGTAAATTCGATCGCCAGCTACAAACCAGGGCCTCATATAACTATTGATGAGCAACTGTTTCCTACAAAAGCCAGATGCCGTTTTATGCAATGTATGCCAAATAAACCAGATAAATTTGAAATAAAATTCTGGCTCGCTGCTGATGTTGACACTACTTCCCATATCTAGGTAAAGATGAGCAGTGTCCTGAAAATCTAACTCTCTACGAATACGTCGTTTTGCATCTAGTGAAACCTTTTGAAAACAAAGGAAGAAATGCCATGACCGACAACTTCTTCAGAAAGACCAACAACACTGAAGCTGTTGCAGATGCTAAAGGAAAAGGATACAAGCTTGGTAAGGACAGTAAAGTGAATTCGAAGGGAAATTCCTGAAATTGTGAAAAAAATGAAGAAACCGTTGTACAAAACATTATTGTTAAAACATAATGATATTACTATGACAGTTTACCAAGGGGAAAGAAATAAAAACATCTTGTTACTCAGCTCACTTTACCTATAATTGATATTGGTAATAATGTTTTGAAAAAGCTTCCACAGACAGTATCGTTCTAGTATAATTCAAAATTTAGTGTAGATGTTGCCGATCAAATGGCACAAAAATGCTTTGTAAAGGCAGGATCCAGGAGGTGGCGAGTTCATGTATTATACAATATCCTTGATCTCGCTGGAATTAATTCTTGGATTTTGTATAAAGCATTTACTGGCAATACCCCTTTCAAGGAGGAAATTCCTTCAACAAATTATTCAAGTGCTACGCAGTCCTTATATTGTGTGTACTCAAAAAAGAAACAATCCAGACATACAGCAAACGTCTGCAACTAATGGAGAATCCATAGCAGCTCAAAAAAGAGTTTGTTGTAAAGTTTCGAAGTGCAGAAACAAAACTGTTGAAATTTGTTCTGATTGTAAAACACCAGTCTGTGGCAAGTGCACAACATATATAAAAAGAAGTTGTTCCAACTGTTTATAGTTGCTGGACTATGAAAGAACACCTTATTGGTAAGAAAGTCAATTTTCTTCATACTTTTTCCAACCAAAATAAGCACATTTTATTTTTGTACTGAAAACGCTTTCATAGTTTTAGAGGCATTGACAATTACACTATATTTTATTTTGTATGAAACCATAGTATTAGTTGATAAAATTTTCTTGAAAACTTGCGCGCCAATAGCAAAACTCCTTCTAAAAATGAAATTTGTATGTATTTTATGCTTATTTTTAAATTAACATTTTCATAATTTAATTATTTTTTCATAAAATAATTATTTTTGTGATTTCGTGAGTATAATGGAAACATCCAATTTCATCCATCTTACTTTTCATATAATCCTAATTTATAAGAATAGAGTTTTATATTTTAACGATTTGTATAAAAATAAATTATTATTTTCTTGAAAAAAAAAAAAATAAGAAATGGGGTATTTATTGCGCTTTTAGTTTTATCCTCTTATTTTCTTGGTAATAAAGTATTCCAAAAGCATTCCCCCCCATCCCATTGCATTTTAACAAAGTAACTCATTTTATTCTTCTGTTTCCCTTTTAAATAAATAATAAGTTTCATAGAGAGCATAAATCAGCATCTTAAAATACATTAAAATAATTGCACCTTTTTAATATATTTTATATTACTTTTTCAGCTTTAAATTTTAAACTTGTTGCAACTTATTAATGTTTTTCTGTATATTACTATTAAAAACTTTGAAGTGTCAGCTACTGTTATATTATATTTTTATATATTAAGAAATGCATATTGTTATTGCAAAATTTAAGAGTTGTTATTAAAACGATACTGAAAATATGATGTTGAGTTACTGACTAGACCATGCATGGGTTGGCATCTTTGGAATCATTAGCGTGGCTTTTATGATATGTAATAAGCCTTTTTTACTATTTAAATATTGAGGACAGTTCTGTAAGTGTGTGATAATATCAGTAGAAATAAATTCAACCTCTTGTACATGAAATAGTTAAAATTCCAATCAAACAGTTTAGTTTTTGCAAAAGCATTTAATATAAATAATATCACATTATCTTCATTTTCCTTAATTTTAAAAAATCTGAGCTAAAATCATTTATAAATCCTCAGACACAACCAATTCTTTGGGCCTGCCCCCCACTATTTTTTTCTTATTATATAAAACACTCTTACAACAGAGTGCAGCACCACCTCGTAGAACATGGAGATTGACAAATATGGTTTTAATAATTCCTTTAGAAAATATCAACAGCATATTCTAGAATTCCCATATTAAAAATATTCTCTCGGACCACATCAGTATTCCCAGTGCCAGAATATCTCTGATACACAATCGAACTTCTATTCCAAAAACACTTATTTGAATAATACTTCAAAATCCACCACAAGCAAAAGCAAATTACATAGGCTGTAATAACTTTTGTTGCTGAGAATAGTCATCGCAAATGGACAACTTGTAAGTTCAGGGACAAGCAATGATGTGTCATCTGCTCTTTGCATGCTGTGGGAAAGTAGGTTCTTTAGCCAATGAGAAACAAACACACCATCAATAACGCAGTATATAATAAATAAATAAAGATGTTCTTGTAGCATATTACTTATATATAACAGGAACCTTAATAACATGTTTCTAGAAATAGTAATATTTTTCCATCTGCAGTTTCTTACATACCTTTAAAATATACTTAAAAGTTTTATGTTTCATTTTGCATTTTGTAATCTTTATCAATGCTTCTGTTCATTTATAGAAAGCTGTTATTGGACCATACATTTACAATAATTCACAAATAACTTCCAATTCAGGTATCTTGATGAACAGTATTTTTCTTTGAAATCACCATATTGTTTTATTATTTAAATGCTTTGCATATTTCTGTAAACATTCAGCACAATCTCATTTAAAAGATCAAATTTTTAAATATATATAAAAATTGGCTTATATAAAGAAATTGCAGAGTTCAGCATTCTACTTTTTTTTTCATAGTAACTATTGCATGCAGGGGATTGCAATATTTTGTTTACTTTTATTTTGACAAAGCTCATTTCAGTGAGCTATACATTTGAAATGAGTTTTAAATTGTAATGTCTGTATTTTTATATGCTAACAAAAATTTTTGACAGGTATTTGGGTGATAATTATTAATCCTTCATATGGCTATTCAAGTTCCACCATCAACACCTACAAGGAAATCCTTGTATGGTTTTTGTATTACTTTTTCATAGTTTTTATGAATTTAAGATATAAAATTTATCTCTAAATTATTTTCATCCTTCAAGAATATGTATTTTTTTCTTCTTGACATCAAACTAAATTTGAAATTCTTCTTTAGGATTTAAGTTTGGAAGTTGTACAGAATATATCAAGCACAATTCAGGAATCTGTTCGACAGAAATGTGAAGAAATAAGTCTCTTGGATAGCTGTTGCTTACAACTAGCCGTTCCTGTCAGATCAAGGTATGTATTGTACACAAGTCCATATTTATTTACCGTTATTACTTTTCATGTATTGTAATTGTATCTGTATATTGTTCAAGGTAAAAATGGAGTTTGAATCAAAGTATTTCTCCCCTCTTATTTATTTGTGTTGCTGTTAATGATTAATTTAACATTAAAAAGTTATTATGCTATTCAATTGGAATTAAAAGTTCATGTAGTAATTGTTTAATATTGTCAAAGTTTTTCTTGAAATATTGATCATAATTTATTTTATTCAATGCAAATGCTAACCATTACAATCATAATCACCACTCACGAGTTAATTTTTCCATTGAGTGATGAAATGCTATAGATAAAGTCTTGTTAACAAGTAAAATTTTGCTGACAAATACTTTCAACAAAACTTTGCTCTTTGTGCTTCTGGTTATATACAGTAAGACCTTGTTTAGTGCTTCCTCGATTAATGCTGATTCGATGTAATGCAGTCTGCTTGAAGCCTAAAATCAAAAACAAGGACAAAATTAAGTTGTCAGCAACCACAACATTTTCTGCAACAAAGATAACCTGATCCAGAAGCAACGTTTTCATGGAAGAAATTCGTGTAGAACTTGCTACAGATTTTTTTAGTAAAAGTTTGGTAACGATAACCGAAATTGTTAATCAAATTGTAGTGAATGATCCAGATTTTGAAAGGAGTGCAAAAGCAAGACGAGGCATTTTGGATGCGATCTCCTACTAACGAGAGAATAAGAAAGTGACAAATAATATTACACTGCTTCATCGCAAAAATATCAAGAATTTCAAAAGAGCCAGGACCTTCATCACAAAAATGAACTTTATATTTATGTATGCATATGTTTGTGTTATGTAACATATATTATTATGCAAATTGATATAAAAATAACTAAGTTAAAAAAAAATTTGTTATTTTTGATCTCGTGTTCCCCTTTCCCTATTTACTATGTGTTATAATGACCTCATTTAACTCTTTCATATTGCGTTTTATCATCTAGGAACTCATCCTAAGTTCTAAACAAGGTCTTACTGTATATAGAAATTTGAAATTAACTTTATCATATGTCTTATTCTAATTTGTTTTTATGTGTTCAAAAACAACTAATGATAACTCCAAACTAAATTTTTGTATACACTAAAATAAAATGTTTTCATCCTTTTTTTAAAAGCAGATAAGCTGATTACTACGGATTCTCCATAGTTTCTATGGGAACATCCTCGTACTATGGATTATTGAATTTGCATAGTTTCCTAAGGAAAATTGCCTTCTGTTGAGGTCAATGTATAATCACAACCATGTGCATGGTAATGCCAATCAACGTGACATCTGAGATTTACGACCACATGTAATGTACATTAAGATCTCTTTTTTCATGGAGATAATAAATATGTGTCTTAAAAAGTTGTCGAATTCAGCATAAATTGCTAAATACACTTATCCCCCGATTTACACGGCACTTGTTTTACACGATTTTGCTTTTACACGGTTTATTATTTCGCTTTTACATGACACAAATGTTGATCGAGCTCTCCGATTCCAGCGAGACCTTCGTAAATGCTTAAATCAATATGAAGAGGTCTATAAAGATTTAGCAAAATAACCTACGTAATTGTTAATTACCGATTTCATGACAAAGTCTTGTCAACCCAAGATCTTGCCTAATTCGTCAACCATTGAGCCAGAATCACATCAAGAAAGCTCAAGTGATGAAAGTGACATCATACCTGTCAGAAAGAAAAGACTGATAGTACATGAAAGGGATGATTGTGATTAAACTTATAATTAATTTTTAAGGGTCTTTTTATTTTTTTGTTCTTTGTTCCTAATGTAAAATAAATTAAATATGTTATATTACTACATTCATATATTTGTTGTTTTATAAACTAAGTATAATTTTAAGTTTTCTAAGATGTCTTACTTTTGTTTTACTTAAATAAATTACTGGGGGGGGGGGGAGAGAGAGAGAGAATCATGCACATTTTGGGGTTATTTTTGTTTTACACTATTTTACTTAGCAAAATCCAAGATTTCAATTTACACGGTTTTGTGCAGAACATATCTTCCGTGTAGATCGGGGGACAGGTGTAGTTAGTTTTTAAACTATTTTCAAATAGACCATGCGATTGCACAATTCAGTTTATGTTCTCATAAATTGCCGAGAGTCCATTAGTATCTTTTTCCATCCATCTTCTAAATGTTGCATATTAGATTAACTAACTAGTTTATTTTCATTTTCTGGTTGTATTAATTTCGCATAAACAGTACTCATTTTGATAAATGGGTATGAACCCTGTGAAGGCATATTTTCCAAAAAATGGTATTAAAATAATAATTTATACAAATTAAAAAGCAACCATTTTGCAAGGATATATTAAACTTTGATATATTCACATCCATAAATGCATTGCAATATTTTGTTTTATTAAAGATCAATATTTTTTATCATTAGTGAAAACTTGTGTTTTACCAAACGTAAATATTTTTTAGTTTTTTTTTAATATAAAGTAATTTTCACTGGATAGTAACTTATGTAAATATGGATATATATATATTTAATGCATAATTATACATATGCTCAAATAATTTTTGTATATGCATTTTTGTATTATGTGAGTGTATATATTTCATTTCTTGACTACTGAAAAAGTCTTAAAATTACTGATATTTTACTTCTATACTACTAAATTCTTTATCAAGTGGTTGGCATTTGTGTAGCAACAATTTGTGTCTTTTTCCCTTTTATTGAAGATATTAAATTTTCCTCTTTTATGAATTATTCACTTGCTAACTATTATGCTATGTATTGTTCAATCTAATGCTTGTTAACATGCTTGCTAAGTGTCCATATTGCTTTTCAGTTTTTAATAGTAGCTACTTGTACACTTATTAGTGTTATTAGGAAAGGTGAATTATTTATTAAGGGAAAGTCGTTTTCATGCAAGGTTGTTAAAAATGTTACCTTAATCAATTTAAATTTTGTTCTTAGATCTAACAAGGAGAATATTTGTTTCCAAATGTCAAGTCCTTCAGTTAAGCGGGATTGGACTACGGATTTAAGGCTTGCAAAACTTGCACTGGGTATACAAAACTACATTTTCTATCATTTTATGTTTTTGTATATAAAAAAATTTATATGATTATATTTTGCTTCATTTTTTCACTCATTCTCATTATTGTTTTAAATAACAAAGTATTTTTTATAATTTTAAGATCCAAATAATACACCAGCATGGGATATTTCAGAACAAGAAAAACGTCCAAGTAGCAAAATGCCTTTATTTGTTAAAACCTTTCCAGTTTTTCAAGCATCTAGTTCAGCTGAAGTAAGTATATATTATTCTTATGTATGATGTATCAATCTGCCAGAGCAATAGAAATATTGATATTGTTCTAAAAATTAATTAAGATATGATCCAGCAAGTGCTTTCAGTCTCAAAAGTTGGAATGCCAAATTTTGTAATTTCCAGGGGTGAAACTTGGAAATTATAATTTTGCTCATTGTTGAATTAAACTTTCCCCCACAGACTAATTTGATTTTGGAATTGTACTAAAATTTTGGTCACTGTTAAAAAAATTGATCAAACATTTTAACAGGTTTAGAAGGATTTTTTTTTTATATATACATCTCAGAATAAAAAAATTAGAATAATAAAAAAAAAATGAATTTTGAAAAAAAGGCTTTTTATGTATTGCTTATACAAAAAGTTATACAGGAGAAAACTTTATAATGTAAGAAGCTACATAATTTGTTGAATATGTTGCCATAAAAATTAACAGAAATAATACAAAAATGAAAATGATTATTCACACTTGGAAAAATCAAAATAGTAGAATAACATTTACCTGGTTCAAAATATTAGAATAATGCATTGTAAATCACCTTATTTTTAAAAGAAAATATAAAAAAAAGTGAATGTTTAATATTTTGTAGCAACACTTTTACATTTTATAACAGCACAAACTCTATTTGGAAAGTTAGTTACAAGTGGCTCACAATGTTTTTCTGCCCAGACATGACCATATCAATTTTATGCTGGAAATAAGATCAACTTTGTTTTTTGGCGCAATTTCTTGAAGTCTTTTCTTTATTATTACCCTCAAATTCTTGATTGGATTTAAATCCGGCAAATTAGCCATCCAAGAAAGTACGTTAATTTGGTGTTGTGTAAGCCAGTTCATAGTAGAAAATGACCTGCGGCAAGATGCTAAATCATGTTGGAAAAAAAAATCATCACACAAATCTTCCGACGATGGTATCGTGAAATTCTCAAGGATTTCTTGATATATCTGAGAGTTAATCCTTTCGTAAGTGATAAGAAACCTTCCAGGACCATTTGCAGTCATGCAACCCCATACCATTATGCTGGCTACAAATTTCACTGATTGCTTCATGCATTCCTTGTAATGTGCTTCTTGCTTTATTTGCTATACATGAACACCTTGATCACCAAATGATACACAGAACATCTCTCATCACTGAACAATACCTTTTTCCAATCATCCACGCCCTATAAAAGCCTTTTTTTTCACCACTTCACTCTGTCACTTTTCTGTTTACTAGTCATGAGAGGCTTTATCTTTGGTACATGAGAATGAAATCCAAGTTTATGGAGACGTCTTTGTTGTACATTTTCAAACATCAACACCGTGTTCTTTCCACTTCCAATGCAAATCCCTTACACTTCTAAAACTATTTTTCTTAGCAATATTCTTTAGCTTTCTATCATCTCTCTGAGTAATTTTTGGCTTTTGGCCACTATTTAGACGATTGTTTTCAAAATATCCATCATTAAAATACTGCTTTTGCTATACTAACACTTGATTGAGAACATTTCAAGTAACTGGCGATATATTGCTGATTACGGCCTTGTTTATGCAAATCAATAATACGATTCTTTGTAAACGCCGTTATATCAGACGAACGACTCATGTTTTACGCAAAATGAACAAAAAAACACGAAAGTCCTTCAAGCTAATTTTATGCCTAATGTATGCAACTTTCTGAACCATTCAAGAAAATTCCTAAGTATTCTGATTTTTTGAACCACCTATTTTAGTATTCTGATATTTTGAATAATGAAAATCTTTGTTAAAAACTACAATATTTGCTCGAAATTAAATCTTTTAAAGTTTTAATTTACTTTAATAACATGTAAATTTATTAAAACATCAACTGTTGTTCGTTTTCAAATTTACTACGCTTATATGTAGCTAAATGCAATTCAAATTACAAATGAAATGCCTTCTTCTAATATTTTGGCTTGGAGTTGTACAATATTTGCCCTTCAACTGCATATATGTCAAAATCCTGTTTGTTTTTCAGCATCACTATTCTGGATCAAATGTCTACGTATATGTACACCAGTCAAAGTGCTAGTTTTTCAATTTAAAATATTAACTTTGTTTTATACTTAGAAAATATGTTCTGCGCTCGATCGCTATGGCAGCAAACTGGATTGGTCGCTATAAATGTTTTATTTTGGATGTTTCATTTACATTAAGTACAGTATTTTGTTCCCTTTTTAATATTTTCTTGTATATTTTTGCTTTTACAGAATTTATGCTGTAACAGCACTTCTACCAGAAATTGTGGTGCTTAAGAATTCAAAATTAAATGTTGTGTTTTTGTAGGTTTGCTTTATGCACTTTAAAAAGTACAAGGTATTCTAATTGAATTTAAATTAATTGTATTTTTTGAATGGGTGTGAATGGAAATTTCAGGAGGAATAATGCCAGGTTTTAATTATCCAAAATTTTTTACTGAGCACCAAATTTAATATTTCTATTTAATATTTCTATTGACCTCCAAAACTGTTGTTCTATTAAAAGATTTCTCATCCTTGATTTAATGGACATGCATAGGTCATAGGTCCTTTGTGTATACTTTCCATCATAATTTATTTCCTATAGAGTTTTGCTTATGAGAAAATAATTACTCTCTTTGATTTATCACTTCTCAGAACTTAATATGATTAAATTTATTTCAGGTTAAATGTGGATGCCACTATATTGTTAACAGTTGTTCAGTTCCTCAGCAATATTTATGGTTGTGTTCATCTGATGGTATTAATAGCCACTTAGTTGTTATGGCTGTGCATTTGACACATTTGAGGCAAGTAGCTGTATACCATCTTAGTGAGACTAGAATACTTGCTATTGAAGCTGTGCCTATAATGCAGTATGCTAAAGGTTGCTCTGATCCAGACAGCTCAGATGTTGCTTTGAATACTGTACACTCAGTAGAGACAGTATGGATGGGAACTGATACTAGAAAGTATGTGGCTGCTTAAATATTTTTATCCATCTATATTCAAGTTTACTGTAGTTTTCATTATAATATTATTTGAGTGTTTTAATTTTTGCAATGATATTTATAAATTAAATATTAAATTTATTACTCTAGCGAATAAGATAAATTAGTAAGAAATATTCTTATAAGTTTAGATACCAAATATATACCTTCATTTGCATATTGAAATGTTGGATCTAACTGTGCAGATATTATTAATAATGAAAAAATAAATAAATATCCTTGAATGATTTGTGTTCATATATACTTAATTGTATTATACACTTGCCAGTCAAGCTCAGAATTTTTTTTGTGTGGCATGTGAGGATGGTGTAAGTTGGCTTTGCCGAATAAGGATACGTTGGACATCTGTGTTGATGTTAACTTATTACCGTTCACTCCGGCGAAGTAGATTGAAAGGAAATGCGCCGACATTGAATAGAAATAGCGTGTCTCTCCAAAGTTTGTGGAGTTTCGTATCAAAAGATGAAGATGAAACTAAACAGTTTCTCAAGCATTGAATAGATGAGACATAGTTTGAAAGTGTATAACAAACTTTTATTGTAGACTGGTGAGATATATATAAGTACAGAATAACATTCTGTTGGATGGGGCTTGTGATTTAGCAGCGCTAAAAAAGTGCGACCTGCTTCTCCAAAAATTGTCGGGCGTCTTCTAGATGCATGCTCCTTTCATGTATATATTCTGATCCAAAATTTGAGGACCACCCGGTACCCAAGCCCTTTGAAATGTTTCCCAGGCTCTTCATATCACAGACTACCTAACCCTCCCATCTAGGATTATCTCTCCCTTCTCTGATGACTGCTCAAAATGGGTGCATTTCTCCGAAATCCGACTGTGATGACAGAGCTTTATAGCCTTGTTTTCCACAACTGCAATGCATGCGGTCTTAGGGTGTATGAACTCTGAAGCTGCACTGAAAAATGGCTGAAAATGGGCTCAAAAAACGACGGTGTTTCCTCATACGCCCCTCCCAGAGAAAAACTAGGGTTAAATACCCAGCTTTTTCCAAAACACAACACTTCAATTACAAAAACTATACAAAATTACCAAAACACCTGTACTGATCCATCCGGTCAGCTGTGGTCCTTGATAGTTGACACCTTGAACAAAATACATTACAAACATAAAAAAAATCAAAATACTTCAATCTCCTAAAGATTGTCAAGTCACAGGTCCATTAACACTGATTAAACACTACTTCCGGGTACGTTGAGTCCTTGGTGGTAAAACACCTAAAGTTTGTACGCTCCGGGTACATTGAGTCCTTGGTGGTAAAACACCTAAAGTTTGTACGCTCCGGGTACGTTGAGTCCTTGGTGGTAAAACACCTAAAGTTTGTACGCTGTCTGTTTCTATCGTGCACTCAAAGTTTTAAGTGTCACAGTCCACGTACACACTGTCAAAGTTTTGAAAGTTCAGAGTTTTTTTTTCCCCTTTTTTCACTTCCAAGAAACATGATTGTAACACAGTGATTATTTACCTCAACTGTCACCCAGGATCTCGTATCATATACTTCCATAGCAAAATTACTATAAACTTCCCCCGAAATTCCGTCCAAAATTAATAATGACAACTGTGTTAGGTAAATGCACTAAACAAATAATAACAAATGAAAAAAAAAATCTAATATTGCATTATCCACCATACTTATCCATATAAACAAACCATTTAATCCTACTCTGTTTACCCTAAAACAGATATACTTACTCCACTGAATACTGAAACTAACGCATCTCTTTCCTTTCCTGCCGCGTACGGTTCCTTTCCGCATCAGCTGTTAACTCGCCTCTGTTCCCAACTTCTCCAAGGCCAGGAGAATATGTTTGACCCAGTTTCAAACACACCTCTCTCTCTCCCCCTTCTTGGGTTCTGCTTTCTTCTACCCCATACCTTTCCTCCGCCGTGCCGAAGGATTAGGGAATCTCTCCATCCTCCCCTTTCTGCTAACGCCATTGATTCACCCCCCTTCTACCGGCGTACTCTCGAAACGAAAATCTTTCGATGAATCTACCTGATCCCACTCTCTGAGCTCTCTTTTCTGAAATCGAAACCCTTTAAGGTGATGTCTGTGCCCTCTTTTCTGTAAGAAAAACTTCAATTATAAACAAGCACGTACATGAATCAGTCGACATACCGCCAATATCCAAAAGTTACTCCGTTCTGATTAGCTAATCGCTTTCAGATCGCTTGTTAAGAAGTTTTACCCCCATGGTCTGTGGTCCTGCAAATTGAGACGTCGACTTCCGGTTTATGCTAATTTCTACTTCAACCGATTAGAGATTAGCATACTCCGGAACAAAAACATTAACTTCAACTTCAAGGATACGGCGCTATTTAAGATAGTGGTTGTATCAGTTGAATATCTCAGTCGAGATCAGATCAGAGCTTGTTGTCTTATCTTATCCTAGTGATCTGGTATGATCATCTTCATGTTTTCATGTCATCATGATTGATCTTATATGTACGCCGGTAAATGGCGAAGTGCATGGCAGATGTTGTTAGGCCTAACTGAAGTCTTATAGTTAAATTTTTCAAGACTCAGTTTATGTAAGCTAAACCTTATGATGATAGCATTTTCTAAGTTATAGAAATGGTTAATGTTTTTTTATTAATTATGATGTTTTAAATTCGTGAGAAATAAATTGTGTTTTTTTTTTCACGTTGACTACTCTGTTCACATCCACTGTGGTGCTCTGCTATCAACTGGTTTTTACGAAATTTTCACCAATAAGAAGTAAAATTCCAACAAACGGGGTTATGGACCCCTGGCAGACCTAGTACAGCGTCCTAGTCAACGAGGTTGTTTTGGAAACATGAAGAAAAAACGAACGAGCCCCGAGACGGGGGCCGCAGCAGCGTTCTACTAAAAAATGGCGACACCTGACATGGAGAAGCTAAGGAAGGATAATTTCTCCACATGGAGTACGGACATAAAGTTCATGTTAACCCTTTCGCGATGGCGGCATTCCGGAGCTGTCGCGACCCAAAAGACGGAGCGGTTCACTTCCGAACTGGTCCCAAAGGACGGCACATTTTTTGCGCTAAGCCTAACTCTCGGAAAAAATGCACTAAAAATCACCTATTCAACACAGAAATCTGCTTTTGTCAGGAGTAAAAGAAATATTTATTTTCTATTTGATGTATATTTTTCATACAAATCTGAATACAAAATACTCGTTAGTTGCTCCCATTCTTCTATCCGAAATAAACGAATAATTTCACTGCCTCTAAAACCCAAACAAAAAAAAATACTCACTTATATTCCTATGATTCACCAACGAAATCATAACGCTGAAATAAAACCCGAAACTCAATTATAAAATTGCTGCTGCGAGAATTGCTCTGTCTGTTTATATTACAAAATCATGTTTCACTGCTCCAAGTAGAGAAATAATTCATTCGATCCTCCTTCTGCCAAGGTCATGCCTCTGCAAAATACATGGAAGTTAGTTCCACGGACATTTAACGCCATCTAGTAGACAAATTAAAACGTTCTACGTGAAGGCACACATGCGTGCCACGCTCCGTTTACGGGAAATTTTCCTCCGTCACGAGTGCGTGCCATCTGTCTTTGAATGCAAGTTCGCAGCCAGCACGTGAGCATGCCGATCATCGCAAAAGGGTTAATGAATGAAGGACTATATGGATTCGTCACGGGTACGGTGGAAAAACCTGATGCTTAAACGACCAGGAAAGTAAAGGTGGAATTCAAGAGACGTAAAGAGAGAGCATTTTCAACACTCTATTACAGTCTAGAGGCAGAGTACCGCGATTTAATTTCATCAGTGGAGGAACCCATGACAGCATGGAACATCTTGAAGACTAATTCGAACCAAAATCCAGGGCAGGAACTCATGAGACTCTTTGACAACTTCTTCAGCGAGAAACCAGTGCCGGGAGAACCGATTGGACTGTTCATTGCAAGGATTAAAAGATGGGTATCCAAGCTGAAAGATGCAGGCCACCCAATGGCCGAGGTCCTGGTAGCTTTTCAAACAATTAGACATCTCGATGAGGACTACCAAGGAATAGTGCAAAACCTTTACAGATTGACGGACGATGAGTTTACCCTAAAACACATCGAAACTGAACTGCTCACTGAGAAGGACAGGTTAGCTCAGCAAAAGCATGACGAGCAAGAAAACGGAAGCAAGACTTTAGCATTTAATGTATATAACTCTAAAAGTACAAAATTGTCTAAATCCAAAACTATTACTTCGAAAAATGTAAATTCTAGTAAACAAGTAGGCCCTTGCCATAAATGCAAGGCATATGGCCATTTGAAAGCTAATTGCCAATTTTTTTACGCTAAGTGAAATCCAACATGGCATAGAAAATTGTAATGTTGAATCGACCGACAAATTCGATTGGGTTGTTAACACGGCAGCAACTAAACATTTTTGTAATAATCTTGAATTATTTGACAAATTTAAAGAATTAAAAGGAACAACAATGTCCTTAGCTGCCGGTGATCAAGAAAACCCAATCGAAGGTGTTGGATCGATCAACATGTATGTGAAAATGAAAAATACTAAAAATCAAATTATTTTGAAATACGTTATGTATTCCCTTAAATTAAGGAGGAATTAATTGCTGCTTCACTACTAGAAGAACAAAATTTCATTTTCACCGGGAAAAATGGTTTCCTTACTTTTTACAAGCCTGACGGCAGTAAATGGTTTTATGCCAAAAGACATAACGGCTTGTATTTCCTTCAAACTCAATATGAGGCGAAAGCCAAAAATTTTAATATTGAGAAATCTACAGGAAATGTAAATGCTAAGCCTAAAACTAAAAATGTAAAATCTAAAAAGTCTAGTGATTTTAAAAGTAAAAGGAAAAATGAGTCATCTGATTGTAAAACTGAAAATGACGATTATGTTTTTAAAAAACAAAGTAACAAAAGTAATTTTAAAACTTGTAAAATTGAAAATTGTAATAAAAATTGAAAATTGTGATAATGTTCAAAGTAATAATGTAAATAGAAATGCCAGTAAAGTTTTTAAACATAAAGTTGTAAATTCTAATGTTAGTATTTTTAAACCTAACAAGCCTTGTAAATTTGATATTTTTAAAAGTTCAAGTAATGTAAAATCACCCATTGAGTCAAATCCCATTGAGTTTGTAAATCACCATTTACAAACCATTGTCCCATTGAGTTTGTAAAATCACCAAAGTCGGGGGAAATACAAAGCTATGGCATAAAAGATTTTGTTACATCAACTTTGAATATTTACGTCACACATGTAAAGTGTCAGCTGTTAGAGGATTGCCAAAAATCAGTGTTCGGAAAATTGACTGTAAATGTTGTAAACTGGCAAAAACAAAAAGAATTTCGTTCAAACCCATAGGCAGAATAAGATCTGAAAAACCATTAGAACTAATCCATATGGACGTATGCAGGCCAATGCCAAAACCATCGCGTGGAGGTGCTAAATATTTCCTTAGCATAACCAATGATTTTTCACGCAAAGTTACTGTGTATCCTATGAAACGAAAATCCGAAGTTTTTGATAAATTTAAACAGTTTCAACATCGAGCAGAGAGTTTTAAATACTAAAATTTTGAGTGTCAGAACTGACAACGGTATGGAGTTTTGTAACACTGAGTTTGAAAAGTTTTTAGAAACACAAGGAATTAAAGAGGAAAGAACAAACACATGCACGCCTGAACAAAACTGGGTTTCCGAAAGGTTTAACTGCTTTGGACTGTGTTAGGGCAATGTTAAATGATAGCAACTTAAAAGACGATTTTGGGGCAGAAGCTTTACTCTGTTTTGCATATGTTAAAAATCGGATATGCCACAAGTTCAAGGATTTGACACCGATCGAGTTGTACAGCGGCAAAAAGCCATCAGTTGCTCACCTCAGAGCGTTTGGATGTCAAGTTTTTGTAGGCAAGCCTAAACAACTTAGGGGGAAACTTGATATGAGGGCACAAGAGAGCATTATGGTGGGATATGCTTTGAAAACTCGGGGGTATAGGATATGGCTCTTGAATGAAGGGAAAATAGTAGAAACTAAACATGTTAGATTTAATGAAGAGTGCAACACAGAGGAAGGCTGTCTGGGACCCAATGTAAATCAGAAACCTAAAGAAAATTTTACTTTGTCAGCTCATAAACCCACCTATCCAGATTCGTCTGACGAGGAGTATGTGGAGAGGGATAAAGACGATTCATCAAAGGAAAATCAAGACATTACGGAAAGTAATAAGGAAGCGGGATCCTCTGATGATAATCATCCAATTCCTGATCCAGATACTACTTGGATCAGAAAAGTCATTCCGAGAATGACGGGAACAAGAAAGGATGTTTAATATTATTACAAAGGAAAGGGACCTAGGTTGAGATCACTAAAAGATATAGAAAATTTTTCTGGGAAAAATAAAATAAAATTTGATAAAAAAAATTTCAATTTTAAGGGGGATCAAGGGAGATCATGGGATCGGCCAGAAGCCAACATTGTAGATATCCAAATTTCTAAGAACTACAAGGAAGCGGCTAATTCACCCCAATCCAAAGAATGGAATATATAGCCATGGCAGACGAATTAGGTGTCATGAAGGAAAGAGGTGTCTGGGACTTAATAATTTTTTATCTGGCTCATTTCTTTGATTTATTTCAGCAAATTCTGCAGGCTCTCGGACCCCTAGGGGGTCGAAATGTGAAAACCACTAATTTGGTCATAACGTAGCGGGTATAAGAAAGGGGTACACGAAAAAAAAACAGCCTTTTCGCCTATACAGGGATGGTCAGACTTTTTCATTTACATAAATGAGCAGTGTGTTGAATTGTGAGCGGATGTATGGTCAATTATAATTTTGCTTTTGCAGAAAGTGCATGAAATTTGATTCTTGCAGTTTTCATATCGAAGCCATTTTAAATTGTGTTCAGATATATTATTTATGCAGCATGTGTTTATTTAATTATATATACATTGTGGATGCCTATTTAAAACCCGGGGAATGCTGGGGTTTTATTCTAATCTTACATAATAAAGGAAGATGCTTGATTTTGTGTGTGTGCAGTCTGTAATGGGAAATCTAAGCATCTTATGGTCATGAAATTTGTACACAGGTACTGCAAGACCTAAAAGTATGGTACATTTTCTTAAAATTCAAATTAGTTTTTTAGTTATTTTATATTTCAAAATATCACAATAAGGGTGCAAAAGCAGCTGGATTAGCAGAATGTCACTTAATCATTCAAGACTGTCTTGAACTGGAAACATAAAGTGTAATATCTATACTACATATCTGACTAGGAATATTTGTTTTGTTTAAGTCTCTTGTAGCTTGCTTGTGACCGACTCGTTCAGTTTTGAAAAGAGATTTCTTTTCGCCTATATATTAATAGTTAAAGATCTCCATACCATTCTAAAAATAAATAAATAACAGAAGGGTGAGACCATTGACTATAAGCATATAAATGTAGTGCTGAATGACCTTCGACGTTAGACTTTCCCTTTCCTGAAGATGCATTGAATTTGACAGACTATCCAGTTTCTACTTTTTAGGCTAGTGAGATATTTCTACATTTTATCATCTTTCGGCGCATTGCTCTGTTTCAGGACAAAAAGCAGTTAAAGAAAAGTGTTTTCTTCAATGTTGAAGTACAAATAAAAAGAGAAAAAAAATATCTGTTTATCAGTTCTTAAATATCTGTTTTTCATTGTTATCAGGAAAATTCTTATTTATCGGCAAAACCAATAATCTGTATTGGATATTAAAACACATCTGGTTAGTACATATATATTCCTGATGTTTATTTCATTATATTCGGAGATCTGCTATTTCAGCTTCTCTTTTCCATCTATTCTAAACTAGAACCCCACTATTTTTTACATCAAAGCAAATAGGATCATTGATCCATGTTTGGGATATACATACAGTTCCATCAGAAGATTTAAAAAAAAATATGAATCTTTATGTTGCAACTATTTTTTGACCCAAGCCCATTTTCTGTGCCTGATGTGTTTTTACTAGCAGATATACCTGACATTGTTCACAATTTAAAATATGTACAACTTCTGATAATATTTTAAATCATATTGCTAAAAAATTTTCATTAAAATATTTATTTAAATCTCCCAATAAAAATTAAAAATGATTAATATATTGATTAAGGGGTGATAAATCACATCTAAACAACCAATTTTTGTCATACAAAGCAGGTCGTAATGCAAGAGGTGAACTGCAAGACGTCGCTGACATTGAACACAGTGATGACTGCATCAGAACTAGCCAGGGTTTAAGCTGATCGCCTGATCTCTCTTGTCTCGACTTTTTCTTATGGGGCCATATAAAAAGTATCATCTACAATAGTCCTATCGACTTCGATGAGGACCTTGTTGCTAGGATTGCTGTTGCTGCCGGCGTTGTCCAAGATATGCTGGGTGTTTTTGCTAATGTGTGCTGCTCGCTACGCCGCAGATATGAAGCCTGCATTACTGCTGGTGGTCGCACTTTTGAGCAGTTTCTGTAACTTTGTCCATGCATTCTGAAATATCTGTCAGTAAAACATACTTCGTGTCTACTGTCATTTTTGTGTTTTCTCTTTTCACGAGAGAGTCATAATTTCCTCATTTCATCAGCTACCACCTAGCTGTTCACCTCTTGCGTTACGACTCTGCTTTATATGACAAAAATAGCGAGCAGTACACGTTAGCAAAAACACCCACCATATCTTGGACAACACCGGCAGCAATACCAATCCTAGCAACAAGGTCCTCGTCAGAGTCAATGGGGCTATCGTAGATGAGACTTTTCATATGGTCCCATAAGAAAAAGTCGAGACAGGAGAGATCAGGCGATCAGCTTAAACCCTGGTTAGTTCTGATGCAGTTCACATCTTGCATTACAACCCTGCTTTGTATGACAAAAATTGCTTATTTAGATGTGATTTATCACCCCTTAAAGTTTGGTCCAAGAGTTCTGACTCACCCTGTATAGTATAGATATTGTAGTTTGTATTTCCAGTTGAAGACAGAGTTGCCAAAATTAGGTGACATTCAGCTAATTTGGGCTACATTTGAACCTTTATTACGAATTTTTGAAACATAAAATAACTAAAATCCTAATTCGAGTTAAAAAACAAAATGCTGAGGTGCACCTCTCCAGGTTCTACAGTATCAGTGCACCAAATTTCATGGCTGTACGATGCTTAGATTTCTCGCTGCAGACTTCACATAAATCTATCTTTATTATGTAAGACTAGAACGAATTACCTAACACTGCCCAGGTTCTAAATAAGCATCCATTATGTATAAATAATTAAATAAACACACACTGCTTAAACAATTCATTGAAGATAATTTTAAAAGACTTCAATACTCTCTACAAAAACAAATGTATAAGAATAACAATCAACCATATATTTAACACCGAATGAACAGGTGGTGAATAAAACGGGCTATTCTGTGACCTTTCAACCCATCTCAAAATATCCACTCCCCTACGACAAAATGAGTGGTTCTTTATCTCGTAAAAGGTCCAAGAGCTTGCCTATGAGATTTGTTCAAAAAAACAAAGCCATGTCTCGAATAAAAAAATTTGTAATTAATCAACAAATATGTTTATGAATTTTTTTTTCTGAAGCGGTTGGATTTTTTAAGCAGGTGCTGAAATAAATGAATAATGAATGGCAAGTCAATTTCTACATATTATATAAAAATTGGAGAGGCTTAAAACACATGAAAGTATATACATTTTTTAAATTAACATTTTTTTTGTTCTTTCAAAATTTGTTTGATAGAGAATTTTTTTATCTTTCAGATGTTATCATTATGGAAACTCTGTTATAATATTTTAGATCACTATAGAATTAATTTGTGATAATGGGCTAACTAAAGTAACTAAAAACTAATTTGAAATTTAAAAAATAACACATAGATGCACCTATTTGGGTCCTCAAGTACCTGTGTACCGAATTTCATGACCATATCATGTTTAGATTTATCACTACGGACTGCACACACACATAGAGCCATCTTCCTTTATTGTGTAAGAAGAAAGCCGAAGTCGACTTATAAAAGTGTTTATAAGGGCTGTTTTTCATGTATGTCCAGAAATGTTTACTCCCATTTAAAATGGGCAGATACTTGCAATATGATACGCAGATGGTTCAAGTGGTGTAACTGGTCAGAAAATTCCAAAAATCTGAAATTAATCCTTAAGAGGGTTGAAGGGGAGGGAGATTTTATTCTCTGTATCTGGTTCATATTCGATTAAATCTCGTTATTGCAGCAGATATGAATAACCATTTTTGTAAGGAAGTTAAAATAGTTTAATATACAGCCTTGTTTTCCTGCTATTTCCTTCACTTATTTTACTTGCATATTTTTGTATAAAATTTGCTTTGTATTAGTCAAATCAACAGTAGAAAAGAAAAAAGCAAAACATTTTTTATCACCTGTCCTGAAAACAAAAAATGTAAAAAAACAAATTTGAAGGATTACAAATTCAATATTCAGCCTCGTTCTCCTACTATTTTCTTTACTTATTTAATTGCATCTTTTTCAGTCAAATTTGCTTTTCATTAACATAATCAAAGTAGAAATAAAAAACAAAAAACAAACATCTCCTATAACCTTTCCTGGAAAAATAAATAAAGTAGAAAGAGAGGTGGAAAGATTACGGGTAGTGTGCTTCCCCATTTGCCTGATAAATTGCAAGTTTCATTTTCTTTACAGAAATTTTGCTTAATTATTTGTTTGATGTCAATTTGAGCTAACATGTTCTGAAAATTTGAACTTCTTAAGAGTTTTTACTCTAAAATCAGTATTTCCAAATATATTTATTTGAAATGGGATTCCCTGACATTTCTCATTTGCAAAAATGCTCTTTTCACCAAGAGTTTGCATTTAGTCATAGTCAAAACAAAACAAAGTGGCAGTAAGAGTTGGTATTATGATGACTGTAGTTAACAATTTCATTTCATGCTTATGATAATGTTGGGATTAATGAGGTTAAGTGTGGAGTGGGTGTTAATATATTTTTTGCCTCAATGTAAAGCTTATTTCCCAGTTATTATTTTTGCTTTCCTCATACAAGAGAATATATTATAGAAAAAGTATTGTTTTCGTGAAACTTTTTGATAAGATTTTTGATGCCAATATATATTTTATATTTTAGGGCCTACCTAAACATGTTTGACTATTTTTAACATGATGTCTGTCTGATTTATTTCATATGTATGCTATAGCTGCTACCAATATTAATGGATTTACATGAAACTTTATATTTGGCTTTGATAACGAAAAATTTAGAACTATATAGAATTTTTTTTAATTCGAGTCAAAACTTCAAATTTTTATATTTTCTTAAAATGGTAGCATAAGTCAAAATTTGGCATTATCATGCATAAAGAATTATTTATAACTCAATGATCACAAAACTTTTCATTTTAAACATTGCTGCGAAAAATAACTGCAATGTATTTTTGTGTTCGTGACGTCATTAGTTACATTTGGAGGGGGAGAATTAATCCCCTTGAGATATTTATAAGAGTGTGAATCCTTAATAGCTGAAGTGATTGAGTGTCGGATGGCAAAGTATCATGTTCACAAATAGGTACTTCATAATTCGTATCCATGCTAGAAAAGTGGTTCTTTTCTTTAAAATATTTTCTTACATACTTTCAGAAGAGAACTGATTCAATGTATTATAACTGATTTTTAAAATAGTATAGCATACCCTGTGGTCTGCTACAGTGTGTTTAGCTAATTGCAGAAATTACAACTTTTTATTTGGATCAGATTGGAGAGACAGGCTCATGACTAGAGATGTCATGAAACCAAAAAAATCCTACCAAATAACCGATGCTATCTGATTACCAAAGAACCGATATAATTCGATACTGATATTAGATTGCTATTATAATGTATAACAAATTCATAATTGCTGTAAAATTATGTATTAAACTTGTTTCAGCCATAATTAACTAGACACCTTTGTAAATATTAAAAAATGAAAACATTTATAATGCACATGTTAATCAATATTTTATACACTCTTCTGAAAATCATAGTAAAAGAATGATCGTGAAATAATGAACAATTTATATTAATCTGAACAGAGTGTAAAACTATTTCTGTAGGGAATAGGAAAAAATTGTATAAAATACAGAATTTCAGATTGTAATCATGGATATAAGAGTATAGAAATACACGAATAAAAAAAAATCATACCATAAATCGAAACTTTATCAATCATACTTCTAATGACATGGGGTTGTGCATTGCTAGTTATATCCGGGCTGGCAAATTATAATAAACATAATTTAATAATCTCTGCACTTTTAGAAAAGATCATTTGTAGCGGAAAAAATCCATGGCAACCTTTCATAAAAAAATTTATGTCTGCCACTGTAGTTATGCAATAGTTCAATGAAATATTGCTGAGGAAGCAGAAAATGGAAAATAAATGCTATCTATGTGTCAACTGATGAATAAACTAAAAGCAAACCCGTCGTGAGTATGGCAAAGAATGTTTTGCATACGGGTTCGGGGCCCCTGGTCAATAACTTCTAAAATATGGAATAGTAGAGGAGCACACATTTACTGTATGGGGGCCCAAAAATTCTGTCGATGACACTGGTCACAAGCTTGTGTCTCCAATCCCATTAAAGTGTTGTAATTTATGCAATTAACTATACATATATAGCGGATCGTGGGGTATGCTATATTATTTGAACAATCAGTTATTATACACTGAAGTATTTAAAGAATTAAAAAAAAAATTATTAAAAGAACCATTGTTTTGGCATAGATACAAAATACAAACCACCTATTTGTGAACATGCCACTTTGCAAACTGATGCTGTTTTACTTGATCTATCCTGGGATGACACTCTTGCTAGTATCTTGGAGGTAAAGCTTAAAATTGCCATTTTTAGTTAGTAGCCACACTGGCCGGTAGGTCCATGAAGTTTAATGGCCAGCTGTTGACAGCTGCAAAATATGTGATGTTTTTTTTCAACTTGCTCAATGTTATGCAAAATTGTATTTAAGTATGTTATATAATAAGTTAGAAATTTGCTGTTACTTATTTTTTTATAGATTTATTATACAGTAAACATAAGTCACTATATGTCTGTTAGCAAAAAATCCCCTTAGCAGATCTACTTTTATACAATCTATTATTTGGATATTGAGGCAAAGGAGGAGGATTTTAAAAATTGGGGAAAATTTAAGAGATTGGCAAGATACATAATTTTTTATTATTATTTGATAATAACACAAGACAAATTCATAGAAATATTTAAATTTTTTAATGAGTAATATTATTAACATGCATTTATTATTGCTAACTTCTCATTATTAACATAAGTTAGTGTTCCTATCCCCATCTTTTCCATTTCTTAAAGGTTTTTCAAAAATTTTTCATTTATCTCATTTTCGAATATTTTAAGTATTTATATTCACTATTTTTTTTATAACCTTATTTTAAATCTTACTAATGATTTTTATTATAGGTCTTTTCAGGTGTTTGATATTTGTTTTCCAATAGATCATAAAAAAAAATTCATTTATCATGAAGCATTCAAATATTTTTGGAGGCAATTTTAAATTAAGTAATTTCAAGTTTTCTCATCTTGATCTTTTTATTTTTTGCTTTTCCAAGCTGATGAAGCATTTACTATTATTTATTCCTCACTATTATTTTCAAGAAGTATTGCCACTAATTTTTCTTTAATTTACAGGGTTTTACCAATGACTTTCTGTGATTTTTAATAAATTTATAATCTTGTTTTTATTTTTTGATCATTTACTCTGTAAATTTTCAATCATCGTGATCACGGTATTTCAGTCTTTTTTTCCGTTATATTATCGGGCGTTATGAAAGCATTTATTTTAAAATTTCCCCAATATATTTATTTCATAACAAGTAAATTCTTTATCCTCTTAAGGAAATTTGATTTTTTTAATATTTCGACATTTCTGAATTTAAGAAATATCGTTTTGTATCACTAGAAACATGACACTTTATTACAATACTCGAATTTTCCAATCAACGAGTAGGGGGTAAGGGCATGAACAGCCCTTGGCCGTAGGTAAGTTGAAAATGGAACCAATTTAACTCTGAATGTATAATAATTGTTAACAGTTAGCACTTCTAAAACACAACTATGCAAACATTTTAGGAATCCATACATTTTTAGTTTCATACATCATCGATGAGAGATTAATAACTGTAGTTCATTGAGATATGAAATTCTCGCGATCTAGCTTTAAAATTAATAAAGTATGTTTGGGTTAGTATCTTTCAAACACTCTATTTTAGTTAATGCTACACACATTCATAATTTCCATATGGTCATTTATGGACCATGAATATGTAGATTAAAGTAGAACAATAATATATATAACATTGCAATATCGGCAATTCAGCTCAGAAAAGAATTCCTCCTTTCCCAAGGTTGATGTCCTTTATTTGCACTAGACGCCCAGATTTAAGTTTGCTTGCGACGGTCCCGAGCCGCAGCGAATTCCAAAACTCTTTCAGAAAGAGAAAATTCTTTTAATTTTTTATTATGAAAAACATGCTATAATGAATATTTAATCAATAAATAAATTCACATGTTGAAAATAACAAGGGCGAATTTCACACAGCATTTTTTTTAGCGAGTTATTTTAATTTTGTTCGTGCATCTGCTTTAAGGAACCCTTTGAAATTTGAGGTGTAAAAATGATGAAAGATAGTACCTACCCAAACAACACAAGGATGTCTTAAATCAATCCTGTGGAAGTCATATGTAGGATTATGAGACTTCCTAAGGAAGTCCTGAAATCTCCCAGAGTCATCCACAGGGTGTCCCGTGGAAGTCAAAATGAGACACTTTTTGTAGTACTGTGGGCATCCTTTGTAGGATGCTTTCCGGAATTTTTAGTATGCGTTTAGGCTTGCTATGGGATTCTGTAGGAACTTGTTGGATGCTTCTTGACATATTTCTGGACGCTTTTGGGATCTCTCAGGATAGTTTTTGGATGGATATAGGCTTGTTTTAGGAATTTATTGGATGCTTCCGGGCATATTACTGGACACTTTTGGGATTTTTCAGGATGCTTCTTGACATATTAGCGGATCCTTTTGGGATTTTCTAGGATAGTTCTTGGATGGTTAGACTTGTTATAGGAACTTATTGGACGGTTCTTGACATATTACTGGATGCTTTTGGGATTCTTCAGGATAGTTTTTGGATGGATATTGGCTGTTATAGGATGGTTCTTGACATATCACTGGACACTTTTAGGATTTTTCAGGACTAATGTCAGCTGATTATAAATTTGTTTTGGAACTTTTTAGATGGTTTTCAATATATTGCAGAATGTTTCTGGGGTTTTTTTCTTTGTGTATATTTTGATAAATTTTGCTATTTATCATTTATGATAAATAGCAAAAGTAATAAACAGCCAAAATTTATCAATATTTCCTTTGTTAGTTTTTTATTACTTAAAAATTACTTTAATAAAAATTAAATATTCCAAAATTATTTTCAAATAGTTTTATTATACTTCTACCAAAATTTTTGGTCAATAGTGCTTGTATCAGTACCAATCAATTTTACTAATAAGAATTTTAAAAAGCACTCATGTCGTATTATAAGCAGTGGTTGAAATAAACTGCTTTATTTTATAGTGAACTAAAACTGTTTTTTTTTTTAAAGTACTTACTACAAACCACTTTTAAAATGTATTCACTACATAACTACTTTTATAAGATGAACTTTTCCACAGCTTCAATTTGCAGTCCTTCCAAGAGGTTGGTGGTAGGGGAAGGAGGGTACGGTCCCTGTGGATGCCTCCCCCACTGGGTTCCGGTCTAAATTGGATGGCACTTCCCGACCGTCCAAACTGTTACCTTACACCTTTCTGGTAGGTCAGACGGTCTGGGTTTCAACAACAACAACAGCTTCAATTTGCACAAAAAGTTGAGGATATGGCTATACTATACTTTAGTAATTTAACATATTTAATTTACTGATCAACTTACCTTACCAACTTTAAGCTTTTATCCACTTCTGAAAACAATAAAATAAAAGTATAAAGTAAAAAATATTTATTTAAAAATATGATTGTTCATTTTTAGTAGAATTTGCAATCAGATAAGCAGGATCTTTTGGGACATAATACATCTGAATATATCCATATAAAAAATCAACTTCATGAGGCAATGGCCTTACTAACCCTGCAGCATCGGAACTATTGCATAGTTAGTTTCTCCTTGTTCTCTCTCAGGAACAGGCATATGCGTTCCACAGCAGAATGCATTGAGTTCCATCTCATATTATTTGGTATTATGAGATAGGTAATTAGCTCCGAAGATATCTTGTGAGCTAAAACAACCGACATTTTTTATTTATTCGAAAGAGCTGGGCACTTTGCAAATCGTACATCGTTGCACAGAACATCAAATTTCGTACAAAGGAAGATCACATATGTAGAATGGCACCTTGTTCGTTTATTGAAAGAATGTTAAAAGTAGCATCAAAACTTGATACAAACTAGTTATTTACCATATCGTTCTACTAGATACACAACTTATTTTTAAAAGTAGCGTGTTACACTACAAACTATGATAAAAAAGTAGTGACTACTGTAGTTTCGCTACTTCTGGCCACTAATTATAAGCATCTGTTAATTTTTAATTGTCACTTTGGTCAGTGACTGTCATGAATTTTTACCATTATAGTAATCATAAAATTTGAATAAATTATATCTTTTTGAAGGGTCCAAATTTTCTTTAAATCCATTTATAAAATTTAAGGGTATTGAAGGTCATTCAGCAATTAAACAAGGTTCTTTACCCTTTTCTCTTTCATATTTAGTACAAGACAACAAATCTAATTCCTATTCACGTCTTAATGATGAATTATTTAGCTCAGAAAAACTTTAAATACATTATTAGGTTACAAAGACTAAATTCATATCCAGATTAAGTACTGCAGAATGCTAAGATACAGTGATGGTATAATTTGTTGGTAGATATATTTAATAAAATCTGAGGAGATGTATGTATTCCTAAACTAAAATAACACTAGATAATTCTCTTTATATCAATATCATTATTGTACAATAAAAACACAAAAGTTTGAAATCATTATTTATTTGAAGCTTTCTTTACAGAATATAATCTTCTCTCTTTTGCATGTCTCAGTCAATTTTTTATGACATCTTCAATATCGGATCTTGTCACATTCTGACCACCACCACCACCTTGAATAGGCATTACAGCATCTATTTGGGATAAAAATTAATATACATTAAAGAAACAGATAAGGAGCTACCTACAGGGGCCCTGTTTGCAAAAATATATCTGACATTTTATTTGAAGCTGTGTTACAGGAGCTTGAGAATGAAATTTGCCTTTTTTATTCCTTAAACCTAATCTTTGGTGCCGTTATATGGATGATGTATTTATTATTTAGAACCATAGTTTGAGTGACCTCCTTAATCTTTTGGATAATGTCAATGACTTTTACCCCTCTATTAATTTTACCATTGAGTCTAATTTTTCCTTACCTTTTCTAGATGTTCTTGCTTCCCATAACTCTCTTGGGTTTCATACTTCTGTTTTTCGTAAACCTACTTTCATTAATTCTTGTATTCCCACTAACTCCTCTCACCCAATTTCTTCTAAAAAAGCCTTTTTTAATGCTTATCTTAATCGTGCATTTAATGTTTATTCATATATTTCAGCTTTAGTTATTGAGTTAGTTGTACAGAAAGCACCAACTAGAGTACAGGAAGCACCACATAGAGTACTTTTACAGAAAGCACCAACATTCATAATGTTATTTACAATTTTAAGATTTTATTTAGAAGCACTAAACTTTTTATTTAAAAGAACTAAAATTCATAATTTTACTTGAAAGCAGATTTTTATGAAAAAGTGATAAAAATTGAGATGTTATTTAGTGTTAAAATATGCAATTTTGTTTAAAAGTACTGAATTATATTATATTATTTAAAAGTGCTTGAAATTACAATTTTAAACATATGAAAAGAGCATGACGTACAATAGAATTACTGGCAAGACCATCAAACTGCACTACTGTAAATTCAAGAGTGAAATTTCAGGACGTAAATTTGTTTTTTCAAGAATTTAAAGACAAGTACTATCCCTGACATTTTCATATCTTAATTTCAAAAGCATAGTGTAAATACTGATTGTAGTTATACTCACCAATAGCAATATCAACAACTTTCAGAGCAGAGAATCAATCGTCTTTTGGTGTTCCCATACCAGTTGTATTCTTCTGCTACAGCATCTGCAATCGAATGTTGTACCAATGCCTAGTATCATCAGCATAAATAGTCTCTCCTAGTCCTTTGAATCTGTTATACTGCAAGAATATAATAAAAATTACTGTAGTAAAATTCAAACTCAACATAATCAATAATTTGTACATTTTAGTAGAACAGAGCAACAATTAAATAAAAAAGATAGGATATTACCTAAATATAACATTGTTTAGATCAGCTGCCTAATAAAATTAATGTGAGCAATTTTCACACAAATTTATTTCATAGCGATTAATCAGTATCAGTATCTATCTTGACACCATCATAAAAAAAAATTGAAAAATTATCTTTTCCAAATGCATATGCTGGGGGCAGCCACATATGCATCCATGCAGCGAGTTACTATACCTTTTGAAAACTTAATGAATGCAATTAATCTTTGCCATAAATCCCAGGCAATGTTGTGTACATTTTCCAGTTTTGAATAAAACTGAAATAAATACATTTTAAAAATATATAAATAAATACATGGTAAATCAATTTATTAATTACTTATAAGAGAAGAACCACATATTTAAAAATATATTAATAATCATTACTAGAAAAAAGTGGCAAAGTGTAAATTAGATACATTTTTTTCTTCTATTTTGAAATAATGAATACTTGAACTTTATTTTTGCTTTTAGTTTAAATTCTTGATTTTAATCATGCATTGTTAATAATTGAAAATTCATGAAACAAAATAGAAAAAAAAAGAAAAAGAAAAAAAGAAACAAGTTCAGTGCCACCAGCTGGAGTCATGGCAAATGCCTCAACATTTATCAGTTCTTCCTCACAGATGGCTGGGAGGGAAAGGTCTATTAGCTCTTCTGCTTCTGGTCCTGATGCTAAAAGAAAGCAATGTTTAACATTCATGCACATAATTATGTACATAAAATACATTCGCATCACAATATAAATGATTCTTTTTAAAAATTAATACATAGAAGTAACAAAACATCAGAAATTTCCATAGATAATGTAACCATGAAATCCAAGCTCTAGTACAGAATTGATTATAGACAACTGTAAATACTTTTGATTATACAGACAATTATATCCTGCTCACCCTCATAAAATATCATTTTCAAATGTTAAAGATCAGTTTCTTCCAGCAAACAAAAAATACTTTGAAACGTATCACTTTAAGCAAGTAAAGCGTAACAATTTTCTAAAAAATACATGCACTACCTGACACAGAAAAAGCAACACCAAGGAGCTTTGGCCATATAATTATACAAATTGCGATACAAACGCAGCTGGCCATGGCCGATGTATGTAAATGATATAAAATGCAAGTAGGTCACGTGATTAGAGTGGGGACAATAGGAATGAAAATGGCAGATGAGCCAACTACTGTCTGTCGCCTACGGAAACCTATTTTTTGTTTCAGAAGACATATGTTGTTGAAGAGATGCCTGGCCAACGCTGCTGAAGTCCATTTCAAACAATTGGACGATCGTGCGATGGGATTCATTTCAGGTCTAAGTATGGTAGAATGCTTATACCGGCACTGAAACCCTCGTAGATGTGTTTACTGTGCAAAGGATTTAGAGAAAATGGATTAAAGAAGGGCATGTGAATTGTCGCAGTGGACAATTGTGTCCATTCAGAAAAACGTCAGCACACATTGATCGACACATTCGAAGGCATGCGGTGACGGTACCACAAAGGACAACTGTTAACATTGCAGAATTTGCAGGGTACATTGGATGTTCCAATATCAGCGAGAACAGCTTCTCAACGATTGGCCGAAAGCTGCTTGCACTCAAACCATCATTTACGAAGACTGTCATTGACGACAAGACACTTATGTGAGAGATTGCAATGGTGTCAGATATATCAAAGCTTCCTAGATAACTGAATGGGATAGGGCAGTGTTCAGCGATGTGTCTTGGTTCTGCTTGTCAAATGACAGTCATCATGTGAGAATCTGGAGGCGACATGGAAACAGATCTAATCCTACTGTGACTGTTGAACGCCATACTGCTTGACAACGTGGCATTATGGTTTGGGGTGCGTTGATAGCCAGTCACCTCTGGTTCGTATCAGAGACACAATGGCAGCACAACAATATGTGGATGATATGCTGTGGTCGGTTGGTGACCATTTTTGAAAGTTATCTTTTCCAAAACAACTTTATTATCCCAAACAATTTCATTATTTCTTCCAAACAATTGAATTATTATATAGCATAAATTAAGAAAATATTACTAACAATCTTTAATCTCTTCTGGTTCAATCTAATATTTACGAGCGGAACACAAGTTTACAGCATTATCAACAAGTCGCTAACTAAAGTGATTCCATCACAAAACACAAAGGGTCCTAATTAAAATTACTTTAGAATATTTATTACACTTTAGCAAGTCCCTTGTTTTTACAAACAATCATTTTCACAAATCATTAAATAAATTGACAGAATTTAGAAAATGAATTAATTCTCTACGCATTTTTTGTCCTACAATAATATTAAAACAACTTAATTAAAGCTTTGGCTTGGATGGTAGAGAACTATCAGTCTTTACAAATGAGGTCTTTGTTTCAAATCCAAGTGAATACTTAAATTTTACAACTCATGCCACCATCTATTGCTACCATAACCAGAAACTAGCAATTACGTGAAAATTATAAATGAAAATTGTCGATAAATATTGGCATCTTGTGACATTAAATAGTACAAGCTACCATTATAGCATTAACTTCCTCCATAAATACTGCACTGTATATAATTGTGCTGACGTGAAAAATAAAGACAAATAATAAAAATGCATTTAACATAAATATTGAAACTTAAGAATTGTTGCAATCGTTTTCAGTGTATGAAAGCAATAAAATAAGATAATTAACAAATTTCTGAAACATATGACAAAATAAGTATATTATGTACATGCAGTAATAAAATGACCCGATTCATTACTGTCTAAAATGCTAATTCAAAATTAGCCGAAATTTAGAACATCGGTGTATGTCTATTTTACAACTTCGAGTATTAGATAATCATGTGCACATCAATAATTTTATTTACAATTGTTTCTTAATGTGAATACTCCTTATGCAACAATGCCTTTTGCATTTTTTTTTAGCAAATGTTCTATTTTAATGAAATTCTGCAAAAGACTTTCTGGCCTGATTTTCAGTTTTTTTTTTTTTTTGGCAAATAATTAAAAATATTAATTTTTATAAATTATTCTTTCAAAAATGCTAAAGGTTTCCCACAGAAAAAAGAAACTATTAGACGACAACAATGATTTTGATGAATGTGAATTAGGTGGAGAAAAACTCTGTACAGTCGCATGTGTTTTAATTATTTAGACAATATGTTTTAATATTTTCATAACAATTGTGTCTTTGGAAAAATTTCTATCATATAACTTTAGATATTTCCTTTGGAATAAAAATCTTCTGTTTCAGAAAATAATCTTCATTCATGTGAATGAGTATTTTAAAAGATAGTTTAAAATGCAGTACTATAAATGCTAAAAGTTTCAAAAAAGATGCTACGATGCTACTAATGTAATAGTCTGACCTGGTAAAACATTCAAAATTCCTGATAATTACATTTTTGCATGCATAGTCAAATAAGAAACTGGTAAGTGACTACCTTTAGAGTAATATTTCTAAATTCACTAACTTCTTGCAGGTTCCATATAATATACAATTTACTCAAAGTTGATACTTTATATTTGGTGCAAAGCTGTTCTACAGCGTTTATTTACAAAATCGCTTCAACAAGGCAATTGTGAATCCATTTCTTCCCTTACATTACATTTGAAGTCTAATACAAATATCTAAAGCTCTATAACTATATAATTAGTTCTGGGCCTCTTCTTTCTTGAACCCGAAAACAAGTAATCTTTATTGCATTTATCCCTTTCCTCATAAATTTAGAAGGTAAAAGAGTAAATATAAAGCCTAATCCACATGTGAAGTTTCCGATATTGTTTCTGCAGTTCAAAATAAACACTCTTCACCTACCTTCTAGCCTTGCTTACAAGTACCTTAAGGCACATGAACTTGTTATGTTACAGTTAATGTTTATACATGCATTCGAAGGTATTAGAAGTGCATTCGAAGGTCAGTCTCAAATTTAGATTTAAAAATAACATAAACATTACAAACCATAATTGTATTTTTTACACACCATTTTCAAAATTTTAGTTTCCATATAGCAAACAATATTCAGCAATCCTGTTCCCAAGCAACATTAAACAATCAACCATGCTGATAAGACAAGATTATAAAGAAAAGTTGTATGCTCTAACTGTAGACATGAAAATTCAAACTTTCGCTTAATAGGAAGTATGTAGTTTTAAGTTTAATGGCCACTATGCAGAATTTTAGTAAAATCCATAAGTATGGTTATACATAATCAGGGCCTGATTAGGTACTGAGGTGAGTGATGCCTATTTTCAGGACTACCAGGGATGTATCTACAGTGGTCGGGGTTTCCATCACTCAGAATTTCCGACCACCACTCAATTGCCGAACACCACTCATCCAAAAAAATATACATATTACAATTACATTTAAAAAAAGTTATATTCAATTTTATCAAATGTTTTTCTTTAATATAAAAGTATAGAATACTAATACTGTTTGTGTGTGCGAATTAACGCAAAGCTCGTTTCGAAATTTTATATTCGCAATAATAATTGTTCTGGAAAATCAACCACCACTCACATTTCTCTAGATACATCCCTGACTACCTAACTGAAACATTTAGTTCACATTAAGTGTTACAATAACTGATAACATTAGCCGAATAAATCTACCATTCATGATTACAATAAGCTCTAATATATCGGAGTTGAAAAAAAACCCACCTTAATTTAGAAAAAGATAGCCCACTTGGGTTTTTTGTGGATTTCTCAGTTTGTTTCTGAATTTTTGTTTTAGTATTGGTTCGGTATTATGCATGTTTTGAAATTAAAATATATTAACTATGTTTTCCTAATTATTATTATCATAAATATCTTTTAGATAAATGGTAAATATCAACATTAAAATTATGATCAATAGTAAATAAGAGCAAGGACAATTTCATTTATTAATCAATAATATAACAGTTATTGCCAATTTCCCTCTCCTAAGAGAATGTTAACATAAATGGTTATGTGGTGCATGTTTTGTAAATGCATTCTACTAGTGAGTTTTCTATCTTTTTAAGAAGAAAAATAGTTTCCATATCACCCCTGCATTATATATTATAAATGTGTAATAGCAATATACCTTATACCAAATACAACCTGCAAATCTTGTGCACATTAAAACAAATTTTTGTTAAAAATTCATTTGTATTAAATTTAACATGTAAATACTTAACCTAATACAACAGAAAAACTGAATTTCAGGCAAATAAAATTTATATTTGGTGATTGTGTAGGGAGGAAAACCCTTGTATATGAAGGTAAAAAAATGAAATTGCCTTTTTTATATTAAAATGTATGCAATAATTTCATAACAATTTACAGCTGAAGAATTATAGATAGATTCATAGGGGTACAGTGGAATCTCATTACAACGAATTTCTAGGGACCGCAGTAAAAATTCGTTATTTTGAATTAAGTTAAAGCGAAAATTTAAAATGGCAGACATTTAAAAAATGGAAGGTATAGGAAGAAACATAATGAAACCATACTATATGCTATGATATATTTTTAATTATATACAAATACAACTATTTCTTTTTTTTTTTGTTGTCATTAATCAAAGATGCATTTTAGAATAAAGAGGAATAAATTTATCACACATATATTTAAATTGTGTAATTATATTGATTGTAGCAGTCAATTCTTTATGTAAAGCATAATATAAAACAAATCAAACATACCTAAAAAAAACTGACTGCAAGTGGCCTTATTTCCAGGATAAGAAGAATCAATTACATATTCGAAAAATAGTCAGAAATTTTTGTTTACACTGGAAGTGATAAAGATTGTTAACAGTTTTCGATATCGCTTAAGGAATAAAAATATTCAGGAACGGTTTTTTGCTGAGCTAAAATTCGATACTTGAAAGGACTGTTTGGAAAGACACTGGAGGGTCGGTCATCTGGTACAAATTCATCATTGTCGCTCATCTCTTTCATCATCTTTTATGTCTTCGCAGTTGCTACTATCAAGACTAGCTATAATTTCACTAGTTGTCAAGTCTGAACTTATAAAAGCTTCCTCATCGTATCCAACATAATCAGAAGGTGATATTGTTAAAGGAAAATTAAGCTCTTTGGATGCTGTAGTCCATAGATCTTTAGGAAAATCGACAGCTGTAGAATCCTAAAACAGATATATTCTTATCACATTCTAAAGAGAATACCCAACTTCTTCTAACAGTTCTGGATTATAGACTGGGACACATTTTGCCAAGCAACAAATATCATTGCAATGACTTGTCTGAGGTTACTTGCCATACTAGTACTCATCATTCAAGTTTGCAAGTATTTTTTCAACAAGTCGTCAACGAAAATGAATTTAAACATTTTTTATGATGCCCTGGTCGAGAGGCCGTAAAATTGAAATGCAGTTAGCGGGAATATTTTTTGTTATCCAGGTTCAGGTGTTGTTTTTGTAATTGCAGAGAAGCGATAAAACATTTTTAAAACAATGAGGTTTTGCGGATTTTCCAATCACTAGTGGGATTAGTTTTTCTGTGCCAGTTGCATTACAATAAAAGAGAACAGAGATGCAAACTTTTGATTTTCTTCCACCTTTGCACTGTTCGCCTTATTTCGCCATAGTACGATTTGGTGGCAGTTGGTAGAAGAAGGCTGTCTCATTAGCATTAAATATGTCTTTAGGTTCATAATCTTCCAAAATTTCCAGCAGTTTGTCTTCTTTCCATTCACGTGCAGCCGATAAATCAGTACATTTTTCATCTCCACTGACTTGTTTTTATGTTATTCCATATCTTTCATGGAAATGAAACAACCATGCAGAACTAGCATCAAATTCTTTTACTTTCACAACTTCTGCAAATTCTTTCGCATTAGTTTGTATCATTGACATAAAAACAGGAATATTTTTCGGTTGAACATCTGTACACAGCTTAATCAATGTTTTAATGATTTCCTAAACAAAGTCTTTTCCTGTCGGGACATAAAACAGACTGCTCAGAAAGTTTTAAAATTTTGTTATTTTTTTTTAAATCGTAGATAATGTAGAAGCAGCAACCCCACATTCCTTTGCAATATCAACTTGCTTTCTTCCAGATTGTACTGCTTCCAAAATTTCAACTTTTTCTTTTAAAGAGAACTAACTGCTTTCACTTCTTTTGGACATTTTAAATTAGAAACAGAAAAGTACAGCCGAACAGCCAAATAAACTAACTACAGTACACGTTTAATGTACTCGACAATACTGCTAATCTCAATTTTCTTATCAGTTCATATGCGAAAGAATTTTCAGGGAAAATAATCACATGTCCCCCCCCCCCCCCCCCCCCCCCCCCCCCGGATGCATTATCTGTACACCTGGTCATGTAGATAAAAATATCTAGATAAGGGGTGGTTGCCCCAGAAACTACTTTCAGTTGCACGTTTACTTCCAAAAGGTTTATAATTATGAAGTACCCTACTTAAAAAGTATATCTTTCTTTTAAAAATAAACAACTTTATTGCAAGTAAAAATAAAAAGGAGTATTAAATGTTATCATAGTGAAATATTAAAATGCAACGTTATACAAGAAGGCTATAATAACGGTGGGATGTTTTTTCTTAAATATTACAACTTTTAGATCTAGAAAGGGGTTTCTGAGGTAAAATGAAAGAAAAAAATTCGTTAATCCGAAAAAACAAATGCTTTCATAGTTGAAATTCATTCGTTAATGTGAAAATATTTAATGAATAATGAATAGGAATTTTTTCAAAACATCGCCCAATATTCGTTAAACTGGTGTTCGTTGTAACGAGATTCCACTGTATACAAACGAATAAAACCATAAAATGAAAATCAACAAAAAATATAAAATGTTAAAAAATGTTATTTTGTATAGCATTGTGAAAAGAAACACTGATATTAATAGATCGAATTCATTTAAAAAAATGAGTCCGTCCTTCATTCATGTTTTTTCCAAATTTAATGAAGTAGATGCAATCGGATTTGATCGTTGTTGCCTTAAAATTCGGTAAGATTTTAAAAATAGGAATCAGATTGCTGAAAAAATTATTTTAAACCGGTAATCGAGTTTTATCGCATTTACAGCGTAAACAGCAGATTGAATCATGCTATTTCGAATGTAAATTCTGAACATATAATGATCTTGTAAGTATAAATGTTTAAACATCGCGAATCTCTATAAAATATTCTTCAAATTATAATTAATTTCTTTATATTGCTTTGTTAGAAAGTACGGCAGAATTAGAGGTATAGTTAAGACACTTTTGTCGATCGGGAAATTCCGATCGACAAAAATGTTTTGAATTGACGTTACTTACGGCCAAATACCCTACAGTATGAAACATAGGCTACAACAAAAAATGCACTTTTTACAACAAAAGCATAAAATAAATACTTTTATACGTATAGAAAATAAAAACTTACTTACTTTGTAGTTTAGTTGGAATACCATGCGGTGCACACATAAATTCAAAGCTCAACAAGCCAAGCCTAACCAGTAACCGGTAGAGGAAGCACCGAATCACAAAGCCACGCATGCGCGAGAAACTCTATGCTCCAATAGCGACGGCGTTTCGGCTGATTCCTTTCGAAGTTTCCCACGATCATTCCTAAAAGAATCCTGAAAGAGTCGTTCTGGACGGATCTTTTTAATGGCTCCTACGCGGGACGTCTCAAGACATCCAACTTAGGATAGGACGCTTTTAGGATCTTTGGGATCATTTTAGGATCTCCTGTGGAAGTCACTGGTTGTCTGGGAAAGAGCTAGATTACTTCTCGAAGCAGCGTAGTTACTCCTTCATACATCGTGTAAAAATAGGGTATGTCTAGGTCAATGCATAGAGCGCTGCAAAGACACTACGCCACGGCATGTCGCAAAACACATTGATGATTAAGGGGAGGGGTAAAATAGGAATGTGTATTGCACTCATTCTCAGTTGCAAATGCAATAAATTACAATCACCTTGGAGGGGAGAACAACTACGGAAGAGCCCGTAGCAGTATCGTAGCGATTATTGACAGATTTTTTTTACTCCACAGGTGGGACTGTTTAGGGAAAAGGGTCATTCTAAGCTATCACAGAGTTTGGCCAGTAGTCAGGATTTTGTTAATCACCAGGTTTTCAAGTTTAATCGCCATTTGGCGACTGGCGAGTGGGAATTTTAAACTTTACTTGGAGGGGGCCTTCCCCCCTCCCAGATACTATATATCTGACTGGGAATGGTTTTGTTTAACTCCCTTGTGGCTTGCTTGTCTCCGATTCATTCAGTTTTAAAAAGAAATTTCATTTATGTATCAAGAGTTAAAGATCTCCATAGTAATCTAAAGATGAATAAATAACAAAAGGGTGGGATTATTAACTATGAATATTTGAACATAGTGCTGAATTACCTTCAACTTGAGAGTTTTCCTTTCATGCAAATGCACAAGTTCTGATAGACATATTCCTGGCCTCCAGTGTCTACCTTTCTGTTTCAGATTGAAAGGCAGTTAGGGAAAACCCATTTCCTCAATGCTGAAGTGTAAAAAAACTGAAGAAAAATATTGATTTATAGGTTTTTAAATATCTGTTTTTCCTTTCTTATCGGAAAAATACCGATATACCGGTGAAACTGGTAATCGGATATAGGAACACACCTACTCCTGACCAGTGCCGCTGACAAAATTTTCCGACCTCTATGCAATAAATGGGCTCTCCTCCTACCCCTATTTTACAATTTATTGACCTTTTTTCGTAAATTGTTTTTGTTAAGCATCCTTTTGCCCTTACCTGTCGGCGGCCCTACTTAAGACAGGTTTGCACTCTGTTTATTCATCAGTTGGCATATATAGCTTTTCTTTTTTATTTTCTGCCTCTTCTGCAGTTTTTCACTGAACCATTGCGTAACCATTATGACAGACGATAATTTTCTGAAAGGTTACCGGGAATATTTCCCACTACAAATGCCATCTGCCATAAATGCAGAGAAGATTATTAAATGTTTACTACAATTCACCACATAGAGAAGTTTTGATTAAGATATGTTTTTTTTTTAATTCACATATTTCTTTTTGCTTTTATACCTGATTACAATCCAAAATTTTATATTTTATACAATTTTTTCCTATTCCCTATAAAACAATTTTTTCACTCTGTGCAAATGAATGCAAATTATTTATTAACATATGTATCATAAATTTTTTCATTTTTTAATATTTATGTCGATGGTTAGTTATAAATTATTTCTAAAATAAGTTGTATACATAATTTTACATCAATTATAAATTTGTTATACATTATAATAACAATTTAATCGGTATCAGATCATATTAGTTCTTTGGTAATCCAATAGTATGGTATCAGGTTGGTATCAGGTTTTTTTTTCGTTTTATGACATCCCTATTCAATTTGGTCAATATATGCTGAAAACATCAGATGTGGGCAGCACATGGCTTTCCTTATATGATGCAATGAATTTACTTCTTTCACAATGAAAAGTTATGTATTAGATCTATGGCACAGTGCTTGTTATATTGAATTGTATATTTGGTGCCTTTACGGATGACAATATGTAAAATTATTTCGAATTACACAATTGGTTTAATTTTTAGCAACTCTAAATTGACAATTATTAATACTGATAGCATCTTCAATCGGTAATATAGTCCATATCTGTAAATATTTTAATAATTCAATTTAGCATCATTTTTGTTAACTTTGTGTCATTTTTGCAATTTTGATAAAATTTTCATCAATCTGGGATGAAATATTGCCAAGTTGGTGATATTTCACCCCAGATATTTCGATAGATTATACACCAAGTTCACCAAATGTTTCGCTAAGAATTATAGACAAATGGAGATATGAACATTTCTTATATACTAGAAGGTATGCACGTTGTATGACAGAATTCAAAATTTGCAAACCATCACCTCCCATTGACATCATTTTTATGACTTTTGCAACATTTTTGTCAATTTGGTAACATTTAAAAAGTTGCCAAGTTGGCAATATCCAAATTTTTCATCAACCGTTATGCACAAATGGAGAAATTCATTATTGTTATAGAAGATTCTTATATTCTTTCCAAGATCTTGAATTTTAATCAATTAGTCTTCATTTTCAATGATTTAGCGTCATTTTTATCAATTTGGCGACATTTATAAAAGTCGCCAAGTTGGTGATATTCTATGAAATTAGTTGCCAAAATTTCGCTAAGCATTATGGACAGAGAAATAGGCTATTCTTGCAGTAGATAAATGACTATTGGCAAATTGCTAGGCATCAAGATACAAATCTATTACCCCAAAACTATGGAAAATCCCGTAAAATTCATGCATCCCACCATTCAATTCATATTCCCTGCTTTGCTGAGAGTCCAAAATTATAAGTTTGCATCCATTTTCTTCTTCTAATTATTTCATATCAGAAAAATAGACCTAATTTATTTTTATAGTGCAAGTAAAAATAAAGAAATATTTTGCTAAACAAATTATATCTCTCTATATTAAAAAAAGTAGCTGATACTGCTGCCGACACTGTTTGACAAATATCTCATTTCTCAAGATTCCTAGCTTTGTACCGCAAAAACTATTGCATATAAAAATATGAAATTTGGTACACTTGTAGAAAAAGCTATGGGGAATATGCTGAAATAAATCGTTTTTTGATATATATTGTAGTTTGAGATGTTTAATATCAAAGACAAAATATTTGAGCTGTGAATTCGCATCCTCGATAGACTAACAACAATAGCAAGACCACGAATTTTTGCAGGCAGGTACCTACATGGGTGAATTTTTGCAGGACTGAGCCCCATTTTATTAATTTCGATGTAGTTTTTTGAGATATTTTACTTTTTATGCATGTCTGAAGTGAACTTTTTTTTCCGTATCAGCATGTCTAGCGATTTCTCTGCCTCGTACCGAAAAAACTAGAGTATACAAAAATATGAAATTTGGTACATTTATAGAGAAATAATAGGGTAACATGATGAAATAGCTTATCGATTTAAACTTTAGTTTGGCGTGAAATACCTTGTGAAGCGAGCTCATGATCAAAGAATTCGATTTTAGGATTCCCTGGACTAAGAAAAATCCCTGCTCTTTCCTCCTGTGAAAATAGGCAGGGATAGAAAAAAGAGATTTTTGAAAATAGAAATTTTAAGAAAGGTAGATAGGAAGCGAGCTCAGCAAGTAGGAGGCCCCCTAGTTCTCTTAAATTATAAGATTGCGCTATTCAGTCTTTCTTTTCGGGCTTTGCTGAGAATACACAATTGCCTTTTTCCCATCCATTTCCATCCTGTTATTATTGCCCATTAACTTGACTATACTAGCTTATTTTCATATTTTGGTTGATTTTAGGCTGACTTTTTAATTATTTTCACATAAATAGTACGGTCGTGAAATGCAGTTTTTTTTTCACGGGCGTTGCCGAGAATATGCAATTATCCTTTTCCATCGATCTCCCTATTGTTGCACATGCATTAACTTGTCTAAACTAACTTATTTTTATATTTTGGTTGATTATAAACGCTGATTTTTTAATTATTTTCACATAAATAGTACGATTGTGAAATGCAGTTTTTTTTTTTCACATGCATTGCCAAGAGTATGCAATTATCCTTTTCCATCGATCTCCATCTTCCTATTGTTGCACATACATTAACTTGACTAAACTAACTTATTTTCATATTTTGGTTGATTATACAGGCTAATTTTTTAATTATTTTCACATAATAGTATGATCGTGAAATTAAGTTATTTTTTTCACAGGCCCTGCCGAGAGTACGCATATCCTTTTCCATCCATCTCCATTTCCCTATTGTTGCATATTAGCTTGACTAAACTAGCTTATTTTCATATTTTGGTTAATTATAAAGGTTAATTTTTTAGTTATTTTCACATAAATAGTGCCATTCAGTTTTAATTAACTCAGTTAAGTTGGCAAAACTGCATTTTAAACTTATTCTAAGATTTTAAAATATATATTTTCAATATATGTAAAATCTTACTGATGGTCAATGCGGTTTTACAGAAATCTACTTTAAACTGATTTTTCTACTGATGACCCATTTCAGAGGTTGGCATCTCTGTTGTTGCTTTCTAGAAATGTATTCAGTCCATCCTTGAGTAATAAGACTTTAGAGAATATGTTTATAATAAATATTCTTATATATTTTATACCTCAAAATTTTTCTATGAGCATGAGAATTAAAAATTGTCATGAGTAGGGGTGAGTGAGTTTTACTGAAGCACATTTTATAAAGTTTGCAGGTATAAGTTAAAATTTGTAATATCTTATTTTTCAAAGCTGTAGCTAATATTAGCTTTTGGAAAAGTGCCTTTCTACTACAAAATTGTAAATGCTATTTTCATGAGCATTGTACTTAATGCATAATTTTCAATTTTTGTCCAAATATAAAAATTTGACTTATTTTATTTACATGTATTATTCTTCTATTTAGAAGTTGTAGTAAAAGCATAATTACTACACTGGCATTTTATTGCGTACTTATTATTTATTTAAAATGTCAATATTTTTACTCATTTTACTAGGATACTTGTATTAGAGGGATCTTGTCCAGAGAAATGGGAAGAAATTGGTAATGCTACTGTTCCAGCTGCTGTCATGCAGATAAAATATCACTGGGATCAAGTATATATAGCTTTAGAAAATGGCTCTGTAATAATATTTCAACGGGACACAGGTATGACTTTACAAATTAATAAAATTTCATTTGCTAGACATATATATTTAAAATCTCATAATATTACAGCATATAGAGTGCCCAAAAATGATTGAAATACGCTTTAATTCTTTACCTGTTGGAGATAAGTGGGCAATGTAAATTGCAAAAACGTTGAAAGTAAGGTAGGAAATAAGACTACGTTAATGAAATAGTCCTCCCATTAATTTTCAAAAAGTTACACTTTTTTAATTTTTATGCAAACCCCTTAGACGAATTTGATCAAGTTATATTTAATATTGTTTATTATTTGAGTGAGTTATATTTAATTGAAAATTGAACATTGTGAATGGAGACTATATATCAAATTAGAACTGTGAATTTGTGACATATCACAAAAAAAGATAAAACTGGATGATAATACATAGGATACCCAACCGCGTAGTGAGTGCCACTGCTTTATTTAGTCTCTGTCTGTGTAATACTTTATTTAAATGCATTTGTGATAAAAAAATTTGACACATATTAATGTAGTTTTGATCTAAACAGTTTCCATTGTCAATTTGCATATGATCCCTATTTTGACTGATGAAACAGCCTTTCACATGGTATGAAAAAGTGACATAAGTCAGATTTTTTCCTTTATCATAATTCATTTGATTTTAAAGATACAGATATGCAGTTTTTTTAATGATCTTGTTGCATTAAAAATAAATTTTCTGATTGACCAAATTTGTCTAAGAGGTCATATAAAAATTTTTAAAAAAGTGTAACTTTATGAAAATAAATGGGAGGACTATTTCATTAACATAGTCTTATTTCCTACCTTACTTTCAACATTTTTGCAATTTACATTGCCCACTTATCTCCAACAGGTAAAGAATTAAGCTTGTTTCAATCTTTTTAGAACACCCTGTATAGTCAAATGTATTTAAATTTTGGGAAAAACATAGATTTTTTATAATTTATGTATTTATATAACCTTTGTGAATGTACTCCTTATATTTTATTTGTCTAGATGGTCGTTGGCAGCTTCAAGAACCAACTGTTATTACTCTTGATCAAGAACCAGTGACATGTCTTTTGCCTTTAGGTTTAATGATGTATTGTGCTTGTGGTCCTAAAATATGGCTTGTTGATTCATTAACAGCAGAAGTACAGGTAATATTTTTATATACTATTTGTAGACTTATCCATCCATTCATTCATCTGTGAATTTCTAAACAACTAGTTAGATCTACAGCTATTAAAATAAGACTGTATAAAGAATTAATACACTATTCCCACAGTGCTTACAAAATCCTTAACTTTTAAAGTGGATTTTGAAAGGATATTAAAAGTGCTTAATTTTTGCATTGACTCCTTATAAAGAAATTGCTTTGCCATGTTCAAAATACTGGTTTCTGTCTGATCACCAAAGTCAAGCAACATCAGATATGATTAGTATTTGGGCGGATGTGTTAACCAAGGAGCCTTGTTACATGAGGCCAGTTACATGAGGCCAGGTAACCTTGTACTTTGATTATTGTGAAATGAGCCATTGAGAATGGTAGCTGACCCTTGGCTGAAAGAATATAAACATCATTCTGATATGTAATTATGGCCACATCATTCACTCATGCACTGTTCTCGGTGAAACAGCTCTAAACTACCTGGACTCCCTATCCCTATATAGGGTGCTGTTGCACTTAGTTTTGATTCACTAAAATATAATTTTTTTCTTCACATAACAAGGAATGTTTATGAAATGGATTAAGGGGGTAAAAATTTATAAAAAGTTAGTTGAGTCATATTAGTATGGCCACCTCGTATCTCTAACGTCAAGGACGCATGTCAATGAATGAATTATGCATGTGTCAAAGTCAAACTTTGTGGGTATATAAGGTGGTATGTCGGCAATTTGCCAGGATAACGATCATGGCTGACAATAGTAAACAACATGATTTAAGAGACGCGGAAAAATCCTTTGTTTTTCCCATTTTTTTCCCCCACTAATTTCTACCTCTCCTGGGATCAATGCAAATTTGTAATAAAATTTTGTTGAGGGTGTGTAGTTTTGTTAGCAACAAAGTCAAACTGGGACCAGGGAAGTGTCGTCGCATTTAATTATTCTCAACAGCGATCCTTGATCTCAGCAAGCAGCAGCGCCGTATACCATAACACCATAAGAGAATTTTAGAGGAAAAAAGGTGAAGATACAGGGGTATTCAGGGTCAGTTTGCTCCTTGATAGTGTCGCTACAGTGTCTAGAAGTTGTAGTAACATGCTGAGGAGAGAAATGTGCACTTTGGACCTCTATAGTATAAATGTGCACAAAAGGACTTTGGACCTGTTTAGGCTTCGGACACCGATGGGAGAAAGAAGGGCAGTAGAAGTTTGATGTGTAGGATGAGGCAAGGTGTACCATGGAAAGGGGATGATGTGTACGATGTGAAGTACGCAGTGTATTTCATTATGGTTGTTTATTTCCTTTCTTCTAATTTGGCCCTGCGTCTTTAAAAAATTGAGTACAAAGTTATTTTGATTTCTTTCTCATGATGTTCCTATTTTTTTTATTTTCTTCAGATGTGAAATACAAGTGTTTTGTTTCAACATTTTTTTTTTTTATTTAAACCATCTTTTCAAAAACTTATTTATTGAAATATATGTTTTAGTTTAATTTTTGGATTTTTATTTAAATCATTCACGTAACAATTATAATGGTGAATATTATTTCTAATAGTCCAAAATTATACGGCATTGATCATTTAGAACAGACTTTTCTAAACATTTTTGGTCGCAGAACCGTTTTGAAATTAATTTTGATTACGAAACTCCAAAATTAGAAAAAGTCCATTGTGATTTAAATTAAGTATTCAAAACTTTACTCATTTTTTTTTTCTATTTTACATAGAGATGTGGATTTTCCAGAAAATTTTGAACTTCTTAAATATTACATTAAAGCTAGAATAATATGTCCAATGACTTTTAAAAGTATTTCTTTTTACATTAGAGCTACAGTCATATATATATTAATATATATTAAATAATTTGATTAAAAAAGGGGGCTTAAATTTAGAAATATATAAACATATTCTATGCTCAATGATTTTTTATACATATATATTGAAATCAGCAGCTGCAATTTAATATTTTCATTGAGTGCCTATGCTTTTGAAAAATTATAAAATAATTATATTTTATCTATAATAGAAAAATATTTTTGTAAATCATAAATTTAAAACAATGTACTAAAGAAATAATAAATTTTAAATAAATAAAAATTGGTAAACCCTTTCTCAATCATAAATAATTTACTGTTTATTATAGGTATAAGATATAAATTATTAATTATATAACTTTCATATACTTTCTTTCTTTAAGGCAGGATTAGAAAGTTTTATCTCACGAGCAGCAGTTTTATTTATTGTGATATAAAAATATTGTAAGAAAAAATAAAAACTACCTGTAATTTAAAAGTAAATTAAATATTATATTAACAATGCTTAAAAAATGCCTGTCGAACAGGGTTGGAAAAAAAAGGGGGGAGCGGATAAACAAAATTTGTGGTTTAAACAAGTAAAAAAGAGCATGGTTTTGACCAATTGGGTTTTAATCTGTCAACTGTACTGCTGATAATTGAAATGGAAATTTGAAAAACTACTGTTTATGCCTTATAGTATGTAAATTAGCTCAGCATGAACCCTGAATCTACCACTTTCTTGAATGACTACTGCTGTACTACAAATACTGAATAATTAATAATAATAATAAAACAAAGAATAAATTTGTTAGCTAATTAATAATATAAGAAATATATTATTAAATGTACAAAAATAGTAAAATAATTATAATTAAACCTTTTTTAAAAATAATTCCTATATATAATTTTAAAAATTGTTTAAAAATTACCTATTTATTATAATTGAATAGGTGAGTACCCTGAGATAAAAGACAATTTGGTGGACATTGAGTTTAGCATATATTTAGTGCTGTTAAAGTATTTTTCGTTCAGTCAAATCACTTGTGAAAATATTCCATATTTATTTTATATTCATAAATTTTACAGAATTAATTGCTGAAGGAATAGGCTCCTAAAAATATGACCTGCTGTTTTATCAAAATGAGTAAAATGTCGCTTGTACCCTTCTAGTTCTTGTTTATCCTTTTTCTCCAAAATAAAGCATTAATTCCTGTCCTCAAAATTAGAAAACTAAATAATCAAAGACTTTTTGTAAAGTTATCTACTTTTCAAATAACAGCATGGAAAGAGTACTACATTTTCTTTTCAAATGAATTAGGGAGAAGGGGAAATAAAGATGGGAAAACTTTCCGAAAAAACAGTGAAAAATTTTCCAACCCGCATCTCTAATTTTACATAAAGCTATCATGTTGCGAAACTCGGAGAGTCTGCAGAACACACTTTAAAAGATGCTGATCTATAAAAACAACCAAATTCTAGATCATTCATTTATCAACTAGGACAGTGTTTTTCAAACCTTTTCGATTGTGGAACCATTTTTAATTTGCACAAAACTCTCATTTCACAGAATCCTGGAGTTTCACAGAACAAACTTTAAAAAGAAAACACTGATCTAAAAAAACAAATTTTTTTTTAGATATGATGGACTAACAAAGTCTGTAAAATTGAAATTTGTTGATAAACAAACTGATGCTTTGGTTGGTGACTGCATAAATAATAAGTAGATGCGAGTGGAAAGTTGTGTGCAATCCTTGTTACGACTTAATTAACATGGCAAAAGAGGATATGTAGCAGTAGCTGACCACCTGAAAACAAAAAAAGCACATGAAGAAAGTGTTTGTTGAAAATTCAAACTATTATAATGTGCCAAACACATATTTTTATAAATCATTTTCAGCAGCATCTGCATCATCACTAAATGTTGTCCCACCACAAGTTAATGTTCCCCTTTGTAATATATATAAACTTTGTTTGGACACCTCAATATTTTACCTTTCATTTTTAAAATATAAGAAAAAAATTCTGAAAGGGAAATATCAAATTGAATTTTGTTTTATTTTGCATGTATTAAATAATTAGTGAATCAATACCAGGATCTCGGAAGATTTTTAAAGAGTATTTATTAATAGATTTTTGGAAAATAAAGTCTTACAATATTTTTAAATCTTATTTTTCAATGCAATGAATGAATGAGTCCATAATTTGTTGTATTTCTATTAAATATTCCATAATTTGAATTCCTAAATTAATTTCAATCTATACATAGTTTAATTTACAATGTTATGTTATGTTGTTATGTTTACATGCTACCATGTTATGTTTCTTGCGTGATTGCACAAGTTCAGATTTGTTGCATTTGATGTCTTACAAAGTTCAGCTTTTTCTGGTGGAGGACTGTACCATGTTTGGTACTGCATCTAAAAGTGAGGTGTCTGAAAGTCTGAAATGTGCAATTTTCCAAAACTATGAAAAAGACATGATCATTATCTACTGGGCCAAGGGCAGCAGCTCTTCGGAAATGACTGAGTTTATGAACTGTTCACTGCCTAGTGTAGTTAATGCATACCGCAAGTGGAAGAATGAAGCAATTTTGAAGACTTGATGTGGTAATTGTGGAGCACCATGAACCATTGATGTGAGAGGTGAATGTCATCTGTGCAGTCACCTGTGCGGTGCGGGCCAATCGGCATGCTACTGTGAAGCAACTCACCATATAAACAAACAAGAGGCTTTCAAGATATGTGTCCAAAACAACTGTGCAGCAAACACTGTTGCAAATAGGACTCCGGAGCAGATGGCTGGTGACTGCACCTATGCTCACAAAGGTTCATTCCCAACTGTCGGCAAATTTCAGTCAGGCAAATTTCATTCAAGGTAGGTAAATTTAAACATGATGAGTATACAGTGGGTGTGACACGTAGTGTTGCAAAAGAAGTACCAGTGAGTAAAAGTAAAAAATTGAATTTATTACTCACGAAATAAAATCAAACAAAAATGAAAATAGCATGCATCATTGACTTTGATGCAGCTTACAGAAAATACATTAGAAGAACATCGCTCCAATACTTAGCCTAGTCATAACACATTGGCTATTAACATAACATAGCAAGTGCCATTACCGGCACCAGGCATTTATACCCATCATCTGTTATGACGCTTCTGGAGTATTCCAGTCATCTAAGATACAATTTGCAGGAACTCAAACGTAATTCAACTCTGACACTAAATAAATGATCCATAATCCAAACAGTTATCCGTAAATATCCAATACTTAAACTTTGACCGTAACGCTATCGTGATACATTGTTTATTTTTATGGTGTCTCATATTCAGGCTCCCCTCCTGCAGATTGTGTCTTTCTAAGACACTGAAATAATTCACTATTTATAAATTTATACTGCAAACTAACTTGCTCTCAAAGTGAATATCTTGAAAAAATTTTAGTGTATAAACATAAGTTATACAAAATGATAAATCTGATGTATAGACACATTCATGAAACACTTTTTTTACATGACAAAATTAAAAATATATACAAAAAAATCCCTATGCATATAGCAGGAGATTTGCTTTAATTACTTTATTTTATTTCTTCACCACAAAGAGAGTTGAGCAACTACGTGTTGAGAAATTTCAAAAAGTCTATATTTTATATTTAGAATTTAAAAGTTTGTACATCACCACACAGTTTGAATCAACAGTAACTAATCTACTTGTTGAGGAATTTGTAATAAAACATTTTGTATTGTGAAAAATTTTTTAGTATAGTAAACAAAAAATACTCATCTCCACACAGTTGAAACTCATTTGTATCCAAATTACATAATGAGAGATTTGAAAAAAAGGTTGTATTTTTAAGATATTTACTTTACCAATAAAATACAATTTTTAAAAAGTTCAATTTAAATATTCTTTTATAAAGTTTCTAGAATTTTGCATTTTAAAAATTTCTTCACAAAATTTAAAAATCATTTCTTTAGTTATAGGTTTGGTAAAACCAACTAACTTTTTTTTGTAAAGGACAAGATTCACTATACTCAGGCCTGGATTAAGATCACTGGGGGCCCTGGAGCTGGGAAAAACATGGGACCCCATTAAAAAAGAAAAATTTTAAGGTTTAGTTATTGTGAACCAAAACGAATCTACTGAGAACTGACTACGGCTTTTAAGAAGAACTTTCTGGATTATGTTGTAAAAAACACTTAACAAAAAGTAATTTTTTTAAATTACAATACTCAGTAACTTTTTTATTTTGTTTCGAAATGTAATATAAAAATAGGACATACACAGTAGTATTTAAAAGGCTTTTTTTCTGCACTTTGCTGATGCAAAATTTTGGATAAGTTCTTCGATATGCACTTTTTGCAAGAACGTGGACTCAATTGACAACAGGGCTAAAGAGTTCAGCTTCTCTTCCCTCATAGTTGTGGGAGTTGGAGATTTTATCCACTTCAACTTTGAAAAAAAGCACTCTCCTATACAATTTGTTACAATTATACATAAATAAATTCTGAAAGCCACACAAACATTGGGAAAAACTTCCTTTAAGTTATTCTTGTAAATCAGCTTCAGCAAATCCGCAGCAACCATTCTTACACAGTCACTTCGCTTCTTCATTCCTTTTATGTACAAAGCAAATTGTTTAAATTCATCATAAAAGTTTAAATCAATGTCACTATTGTACTTCACAAAAAAATCACTGCATGCCTTTTCTAAATCATCTTTCCTGAGATCTGCAAACTCAGTCAAAAAGCCAAACCTCTTATACAGTTCCATGTACTTATCCTTTCTCATTCGTAATTCAGAAGCTAATTTGTCGATTATGTAGTAGAACGTTTCGACGTGGAATTTGTTGCTTCCAATTAAAGAGGTTTCTGCTGATGGGCTCTCGTCTGAAAACTTCTTTTTGACTACATTTCTTCTGATTTCATCCTTGTACTTTTGTTGTCCACTTTCCTCCTTTGCTTTTCTTTCAAAATCTTCAAATTTGTCTCGCAATGAAGATATTTCCAAAGATAAGGTTTCAAGCAACTTAACAGCCTCTACTAGTTCCATTCCTTCACATTGCAGATATTTACTGGTCTTGTCAATCTTTTTCAAAATTGTGTCCCACAGCAACGCTATAAAATGCATTTCAAGTGATGTCATCTTCTTTACAAGTTGATTTGCATCTCTATTTGTCTCTGTGCTTTCAGATGGGTCCAGCCCAATCTCTCGGAGAACTTCTTTTATAACTTAATAGCACTTTCTGACGACAGCACATGCGTTTCCATTAGCGGACCATCGAGTTCCTGATAGCATTTTGAGAGTTTCAAAGGTGGCAGGTTTTTTTTTTCCTTTGGATTTCGACCAATTCCAATGACGGGGTGTCCCACTGAAGAAATTGTACAAGAGCTGGAGTAGGGTAAAAAAATCTGAAGCATTTCGGCAACATTCCACAGGTTTTCCCTACCAAATTCCAAGAATGTGCTGCACATAGTACAAAAACCGCCAATTCGTTACGACAGTTTATATGAGCTTGTACACCCTCATATTTTCCTGCCATATTGGAGGCATTGTCATATGACTGTCCTCTGCAATCAGCAAGGGAAATACCGTACTCATTGAGGATTTCAATGACAACACTTGCGAGTGATTTGCCTGTATGGTTGAAAATGGGTATGAACTTTAAGAATCTCTCCACTGGATATCCTTCTTCATTCACGTATCGGACTGTGAATGACAGTTGGTCAATATGACTTCTGTCAGACGTAGAATCTACACTAATGCTATAGTATTTCGCTTGTTTCATTTCTTGAACTATTTGCTTCACAACATGTGTGCTCGTAAGACTGATAAACTCGTCGCATATTGTTGACGATAAATAGTTTACATGTCCTTTGCCCTTGTTTCCATGCTGATCTATATGCGTTTATAGAAACAGATCAAACTTCGCAATAAGTTCCAGAATACCCAGATAGTTACCGTTGTGAACCAAACCAAACAGTTCATCCTTACCACGGAAGGGAAGCCCTCTTTCACGAAGGAATTTAATTGTTTCTCCGATTCTCTAAGAACCTGAACCCAGTAATCTTTGTCAGACTGCATTTGTTGCCTTAGTTTTTTGTCGATTTTTTGTCGTTTTTTGTCGAGCCCTTGTTGGCTCGCCGAGTGGTATACGCTGTTACGTTCTGGATATGGCTCACTGAATTCTCATGCGCAGCTAAATCTCTAGATACATGTGGCCAGGCTGAATAACCAGAGATAAGTGAAGTAGTTTTTTTCTTGTCACTAAACAACACACAAGCTCCGTAACAAATTGTTCTTTTTGATGGTGAATAAAGGAGCCACACTCTAGGAATTTTTTCACCATTAGCCAATTTTCTAGAGAACAGTTCTGGAGAGAAACCTCGTTGTTCTTTCCCACAATCCTTATATGACAGTCGGAAATCTGCATCTTGGTTTTGAAAAGAGTCCAGTCCTTTGTCGATTACATACCGTCTCAGATCTTCGCTGAAAGGTGTTGGCCATAACGTCTAATCTGTACTGAAAATATTGCAGTTGTCTTGTCAACACTAGTTTCTTCACTGACGTGTGCACTTTCACTTGCCACTGGTGCATTGGTTTCGGTATTTGCAATGATGAGAGCATCAGTAGCCACACTTGTTGCTCCAGCTTCATCGTCAGGCGAAATAGAATTTAAGAAACTGCTCTGGTTCCTTGATTCTCTCTCCAGTCTAGTCGCTTTTGCCTTTCGCTTATTTGCTCCACTTTCATAAATACGCTTCATCTCTAATGGAATTCCAAAGGTCTTTCTTTGTTTGCTTCTTAATTATAAATTACAGTCCATAAAACTCTGCTCGGAATCCCTATTTGGCATTACCTAACACAGCAAACAAAGAAAGCAGAACCTGCTGTAGTGGAAGCTAGATCTATTTTAAATGCGTAAATGTAAACACGCTATTGTTAACTCTTAATGTTTCCGCCCTCCCCTCCAGAGGTCAGCACAGTCTTCTTCCCTCCCTTCCCTAACCAACATACAGCCACTCGCTTCAGTATGAGTCATCGGCTTATAGTACAGGCAAAACAGAGTACGGTTTTTGTAAGGAACAAATTTTGAAACTAATTTCAAGTGCTTTTAATTCAATTACTTATTAGTATATTATAATTACGGATAATTTAGGGGTCTCATAATGAAAAAATGTTACGTTATCTTTATGATGGGGGCCCCTATTTTAACATTTTCAAAAAGGTCTCTAAATTATATAGGAGTGACTCATGTCATTTTTTAAAACTTTTATGTTGAAATGGTTTTTTTTAGTAATTTTTAAACTTTTATGTTGAAATGTTTTAAAAAGTAAGTTGTAGTAATTTTTAAAAAGTCTTTGGGGCCCCCTTGGTCACGGGGCCTTGGAGCGATCGATCCAACCATGCAGCCCTGACTATACTTTCCGAATGGATCTATGCTTTCTGGGAGTTGTGAGAGACGAATAGCCCCCTATATTATTGCATGTATCCACATAATGTCACTAACTCATAGTATGACTTACAACAGGAAAAGACAGCTGGTGTAAACTTAACTATTTAATAACGAATAACTTTAACTCAACTAGAAATAGATGTCCATTACAATATTGCATACGTGGCTATAAAATGTCATAGCAAAAAGCTCAGCTGTGCTAGATGCACTCATAACGAGCAAATATCTCGAAACATGCACTTAAGAGTTCAGTTCGACAACTGGATCCACCACCGTGCACCTGTCAGCATATGCCAAATGCACTGCAGTATGCATAGCTCCAAATACTTCTATCAACCATTCAACACCTTATTGAGTCACTCCCATGGCATCTGACTGCCATCAGTGTTGCCAGAGGCAGTTATTCTGTATATAAGCAAGTGGTGATAATAATGTGACTCAACTTTATACTATATATACAGTGGCTCCCAAAAGTGTTCGTACACTTTAAAAATTTATTAAAAAAAAAGCATTGTCACCTGGAATTGAACTCGAATATAAAGTTCAATATTTTTTCATATCATCTCCATGTGATTCTGAATAAAATCAAAATTTTTTTTTAAATATTGACTCATTTTTTTTATATAAAAATGAAAATGCAAGGAGGCAGAGAAAGAACACGTCACAAAAGTGATCTCACACCGAAACATTTTCGGATAAATTCATAAATAAAATTGTCTGTCGCTTTTTTTTATTTTTGCATTGTGGTGCCATTTAAAAAATTGGTTGGCTTTAATCTTTGCTTGCTTACTTTGTAATATTTATAGTATTATTTAAAAATGGCTCGTAGTCGTAAGGAAATAAGGAACAGCATTCAAAAATTATTTTTCATCATAGTAGTGGTAAATCAGTTCGTAATATCTCTAAATTAGTCAATTTATCCTATTCTACGGTGCAGTATGTGATAAAACGCTTTAAAGAAGAAAATCTGATTGAAAATAAGGTAAGAAAAGGTTGTTTGGCAAAGTTAGCTCAACGTGATCCGAGATTTGTAGTTAGAAAATTTGAAAAAAATCCACGTTTGAGTGCTGTAAGAATTTCTGAAAAATTTTCTACTTCAATTTCACCTGAAATTGTTCAACGAGTGCTCAGATCAGCTGAATTACACGGGCGTTCTGCCCGAAGAAAATTTTTTGTAAGTGCGAAAAATAAGAAGCGTAGGCTTTCCTTCACAAAATCAATGATAAATAAGCCCGAAACGTATTGGAATGAATCATGTCTTATTTGCAGATGAAAGCAAATTTAACATTTTTGGTTCAAATGTGCATACAATTGTATGGAGAAGAAAAAATGAGGAACTTATCCCAAGAACTTAGTTGGAACAGTAAACCATGGCGGTTGAAGTGTCCTTGTGTGGAGGTGCATGGCAGCATCCATTTGCAGCAGTAATTTGGTATTTAATGATGGCATAATGAATCATGTTCTTTATTTAAATATTTTAAAAGACAACTTAAAATTATCAGCCCAAAATTTGTGTATTGGAAACAACTTTGTTTTTTTATCAAGATAACGATCCTAAGCACACGTCTCTCAATGTTCGCCTCTGGTGTCTCCATAATTGTCCACAAGTTCTGAAAACACCACCTCAGTCGCCAGATTTAAACCCAATAGAACATATTTGGAGAGAACTGGAGGTTAGAGTACGAAGACACGACATTAAAATGAAAAGCGAACTAAAAATAATAATTAGCGAAGAATGGAGGAACATTGATGCAGAAATTACAAAAAAACTAGTAAACTCTGTTCACAGACGTTTAAAAAAACTGTTGTGGATGCTAGTGGCTAGCTTACTAAGTACTAATTTACTGAAATATTACACTGTATGTAGAGATTTTTTTTACGAAGACTTTTGTGATGTAACATTTTGGTTATTTTTTTATTATTTTTTCAAAAAAAAAAGTTTTACTATGTTTTTAAAATATTTTATGTAGTTTTATTAAGAACAAGTTATAGATATTATTAAAAAATTCCCATTCTGAAATATTAATTTTTATGAATGGATAGAGCAGTATTTCATTGAAATTTGTAAGTGTATGGACACTTTTGGGAGCCACTGTATATATACTCGTCAAAAGTGAAATTGCAACACCATGAAGAGATGAACATAGCCATATGCAAATCACAGCACCGGTAGAAGAGAGAGTCATTTGCAAATGATTAAGTTTTCGTGCATATCGGGTCACTTGATACTCAGTTTAGGGTGATAAAGACCAGTAGACAGCTTGTTCCTTAAATGCTATCAGCGACGATTTGCAGCAGCCAAACTTTCGAAAGAATGAAGAAGCGTGCCTCAAAGACGTCAGCAAGCTGTGTACCAGCAGTTAACAGCTGAGGAATGAGACCGTATCCTGGAATTGCGTGACATGGGTTTGTCGATGCATGCAATTGTCACACGTGTTAGGCATGACGTGAGTACCATCCAGCGTTGTGTGACACGATGGACACAGGGACATCAGAGAACACGCCGAAGATAGAGTGGATCGAACAGGCACACGATAGAGCGCACAGACCAGCAGATTCTCCAAATGGCTTGTCGAGACCCATTTGCAACAGCAAGTGACATCTGAAACAGCCTACCACCATCAATGGTTGCACTTGCGTACACTTAAACTGTTCGCAACAGTTGAATGAAGTACAGCTGCACACACAGTGGCCAGCCACTGGGGTGCCATTAGGCACTTGACACAGGGATGCACGTCTGCCGTGGTGTTGTCATAATCGCAGCTGGACAAATGAATGGCATCGGGTATTGTTTGCAGATGAATCTTGCTTCTGCCTGTGGATTAATGACAGCCCATATCACTGAGCTTCACACCGGACATTATGGTTTGAGATGATATCATGTTCGATCAGCGGACAGCTCTGGTGCATATTGCAGGTAATCTGACAGTAAACCGGTATATCAAACGCTGGTACTGATGCCAGTGGTTCGGCCACTGGTGCAGACTGTCCCTGGCATGGTGTTCCAGTAAGACAATACCATATTACACACTGCACGGCGAACTCTCAATGACCTGTATGGAATTTACATCCTTTCCTGACCGGCAACCTTGCCGGATCTCTCTTCTATTGAATACATGTGGACTGTCATTGGACATCAGGTACACTGGGGACATACCATAGATGAACTGCATGCCACAATGGACGCTGCTTGGCAATGATTACCTTAAGCAACCATTAATAGCCTTATTGACAGGGTCTGATAAACTCACGGGCCTCTAGGGCCGCGGCTCTGTGCCCCCAAATTTTGTATATCAGTAAAAAAATGTTTAACAAAAAATACTACTTTTATATAACAGTAAATAAATTTAGCAATAACTTTGTTTTTGCTCTTGTTTTTCTTTAAAAAAAAAGTAGTATTTATAAAATAATAAAGTAAATTTCCATAAAATATAAAAATATAACTAAAATTTTGGAAGTAATTTTTTAAAAAGAATGTTTCCAAAGTTTCAGAATACAAGCATTTGCCTCCCAGGAAGCAACCACTTTAATATCATAAAGAGACAAGTCCTCGTACAAGTAGCTAATAGTTGAAGTGACTTCTAAGAAGCACAAATACGTGTTTCTGCATTTCTTGTTCCAATGTTTCTGTTTACATTTTACAACGTGCATGTGATCCATTTGCTGAATTTGTTAAATTTATTTGCTAAATAAAACTAGTAGGCAATCTAGTTAAAACAAATCTAACGATGTCTTCTCGAAAATAATTATCTAGAAGCAAAAAGAGACAGAAAAGGTTTCACACAGATTTAGCTGCAAAATGCTTGAAAGGAAGCATTGAAAAATTTGTTACGCCTGTTGCAAATGCAGAAATAACAGTAGCAGATCCATTGGGGTGACATTAGAAAATAAAGAAGCAGAGACAATCTTGAATTGTTGTAAAGTGAAACCTTCTTCTGATTGCCATCATTTTAAAATGGATAACGATGTAAAATTGTCAACTTATCCTTATGATCCTGTTCTTTGGCCGTCTGTTATATCAGAAGAGATAAGAGAGTATTTTGTGCAACATAAACCAAATCAATTTATTTTGGAGATACATAACTCGAAGCAGGTTTGTGGCAATAAAGAATGAGTTCTTACCGAACATAACTTTTATAGATATAAACAAATCAAGGAAAAACGAAAAGAAATGGCTGATTTATTCACCATCGACAGGAGTTGTGTATTGTTATATATGCAAACTGTTTACTTCCAATCGTCAGTCACTTTGTGAAGAAGGTTTTTGGCCAATTGGATAGATATATCTAAAAGGTTAAGCGAACATAAGAATTCTAGAACACACCATGATGCTGTATGCAAATTATCTTTACGATCAATATCTCATGCACACTTAGATCTGATTTTATCCATCTTGTATGAGATCAGTTTGATTTGTATGAAGTAGAAGCATTGACACTTGTTGAAGAAGATGTAACATACTGTGTTCAAAGGAAAAAATCCACACCTTATTCAAAGGAAATTAAATTCTGTGTTCAAAGGAAGAAATTTTCACCTTAGCTGTACATTATTGTACATTTTATGCAATCTTCATTGAAATATGTATGTGGTGGTTCTAGGTAATCAATTTCACATTTAGAGTGTGCTGCTTCTGAGCAATATGAGACCACTTGGCTTGGCCACACATGGCTGATCCAAATCGCCTTCACTGTCAAATCAATAAATGCAAAAAATTCATCAATAAATACATTTCTATTTTTAAAAATAGTTGTAGTTCACATTGTGCTGTCTATTCTGTCACCCAGTGAAGCAAGTAAGTTATAGTCACTTTCCGACATGCAAGTGTTAAAATATTATCAAAATTTTTAAAAAATGTGATATAAAAGCTCAGTTAAAAAAAAAATTACTCAGTATGAAAAACAATTTTAAAAGTTTATTTAATTATATAATGTTCTTGATTGAAAATTTTTACAGACTTCAAAAAATATATAAAATTGTGTTAACGGTTAAAATGCTTTATTTTCTAAAAAAGTAGATTTTAAAATTTTCTTTCTTTCCTATTTACCTGTTTAGCGAAGTTATTCAGTTCAGCATGATGCTGATGGACAAGCTTACCTTCTGGCTCATTCGGGTACTGGCTTATGGATTGCTCTTAAAAATTCTGCTACTATTTGTTTATATCATACAGAAACATTTCGTCATCTTCAAGATATTAATGTTGCTGCAAATGTCAACAGAATTCTTGCAGGTATACTTTTTCTTCCTTACTTAATTATTCAAAATCATTATGTATAAATTTGTTATTATTTTTCTTTTACAAATACAGTGGAACCTGCATGTAGCAATGCAGCTAGGGACTGGAAAAATTATTTGTGATCAATTATATAAGTAATTAAATATTACTTATATACAAGGTCCCTGCTCCTGCACCAATTATTGATATTACACTTACCTGATACAAACTGTTACAAAAATTGAATTTTTATCTTGATTTGTACCAATTTTACCATCAGCCAAAAGAAATCATAAAAATTCTAAAAAAAAAAAAATTATTTAAATATAAAAAATCAAAAATAAAAAAAAATAAAAATTTAAATATAAAAAATGAAAAATGTTTTGACAATAGTTGGCAAGCAAAATTATTACCAATAGCTTTAAGTCCATTGGGGATATTTAGCTGGATGTATATAAAAAAAACTTGTTTTCAGTAGCTTTTCTTCTCTTCTGTTTTGCAATTTGTAGAGCTGCTATAATTGATGATGAAAATAATCTAAGGAATCAAACAGATTATACAATATTTTGACTAGTTCCTAGATATGAAACTGAAGTTTGAATTTGAAACTTTCTTTTATCGCTTATGCTTAAATTAGCACAATACACCATACAAACTTCACTATAATAAAGGTGAGGGATGCAAAAAAATACATTTAAAAATTATTAGAAAGATGCCTGTAAGAATATGTACTATTAGCAAGATATATGTAAGCAGACGCTTGTTTAAAATTGTTGTCAGGTTCGAAGGTTTCTTGTTATGACTAATCAAACAATGGAGTTGAAATAATACGAATAAGTCAATTTTTGTGTTTTCAGCTCCATTAGATACCCGATCGGTTTACGCCACATTGCTTTTAGAAGTTTTCAACATTAACTTGGATTGAGTTTGATAAATTTGGGGTACATTAAAAATGTTCTTACATGAAGAACCATTAATTAAACTGTTCAAATGCATAGCATCGGTAGATTTTGTTTAGGGGGAAGACAAGTTGTTCTCTGTATATTGCTGTTCATGTAACATCTCTCTCACTTTCATATCTATATGAAAATAGTTTTAAATGCTAAATTTAAGCATGGTGTATTTGTGTTATGCTAGTTTAACTCCATTATTGAGTAATTCATATTAAGCTGTCTTAATATATACTTAAATTGGTGTGAATCGGAAAAAATTTAAAGATAAGGTGAAAAAATACACAATCTTGTTGTAAGTACATCATATTGAAAATAAATTGTTTTTCTTTACAAAAATTTTAGAATTTTTATATTATACATCTGATGTCAGAATCAGTTGGGATATCCGAGGCCACATGTCAACGATACTAACTAAAGATCTTAACATGCATAGGGTGTGTCAACACATTGTTCCCCGCATGTTAACCGAAGACCAAAAGGCAATTCGGATGGAAATGGCGGGAGACTTAATTTCGGCTGTTGACAAAGATCCTTCCCTGCTTGGCAGAATTGTTACTGGAGACAAGAAATTGTGTTTTTTATATGACCTGCAATCCAAGAGAGCATCGGCAATGTGGAAATCACTACAATCTCTACGCAAGCAGAAATTCTGCTAAGATTGCTCTAAAGGGAAGGTCATGCTAGAGGTGTTCTTCGATATCCAGGGCATTGTGCATCTGGAATTTATCCTTGAAGGACGCACTGTGAACAAGGAACTCTATGTAGACATCCTGCATCATTTGCACGAGTCGATCCGGAAGAAGAGACCAAAATTGTGGGCTGGACAGTCATGGGTGCTTTTGCATGACAACGCTCCTGCACACCGATCCCTTCTCGTCGTTGACTTTTAACGAACGCTGACTGAAAACGCAAACAACTGTTTTGCCACATCCTCCTTACTCCCCTGATCTATTCCCCTGCGACTTCAGCCTATTTCCTGAACTGGTAAGTTGCTTGCAGGGTCATCGATTTCAATCCGCAGATGAAGTTAAAAGTTCATCGACTACATTAAAGGACATGGCTAAAAATGGATTCCACAAAGTGTTTTGATGACCTTTACAAGCGATGGCAAAAGTGTGTTGTTGCGCAAGGATCTTATTTCGAAGGAGGATGTGTTTCAGCATTTTAATTGATAATATTTTTTAAGTTATAGACTCAGTCCGAGAACTTTCAAATCCTACCTCGTATATACATATACCAAAGCTGCCAACTCTCCCAGTTTTTCGCTATATCTCCCGGTTTTCACTCAACGTCCCTTATTTTCCCCTTTCTAGGTAGAAATCACTCGAATGCAAATCGTGACTTTCAGTTGTTTTCCGCCGTGCAGTTTTCTGCTACCGCGGTGTAGGAATGGATTGCGATTGACGTTTGTATTTGTATCTACAGGTTACAAAAGTAAGAAAATCGGAAATAGATCACAAATTTTCCGAAAATATTACGAAATGAGAAACGAAGTCACAAATTTTGAAATCGAAGTTTTTCCATTTTTTCGTCTAAAAATGCATTTCTCAGCTATCATGTAATCGGCGCTCGCAAATAGCAATTATTCCCACAGCTTCATGAGAGAGATGACCAATGATTATCAAATTAATGTGGGAAAAACGCATTTGCATAGACTAAAATTTTATTAAATTATTTTGTTTTATATACAAAACTATTGTTCAAACATATTATTAATGAAATGAAACTACTTTTTTCATCAGTTGTGCTGAAAACGACGTTTGTGCGCGATCCTCCTTATATTTTGTTTTATTATGAAACTATTTTTCCACTTTTGCAATCTGTCAGCATCGTCAAATTTTTTTATAATTATTTCGTATTTTATACAGAAAACTATTGTTCAAATGTAATATTAATGAAATGAAAGACTATTTTGCAGCAGTATCACGTAAAACGGCATTTGTGCGCTATCCTCCATATATTCAGTTTAATTGTGAAAATAATTTCCACTTTTGCAATCTGTCAGCATCGTCGCATTTTTTTATAATTATTTCGTATTTTATACAGAAAAATGATTGTTCAAACGTAATATTAATGAAATGAAAGGCTATTTTGCAGCAGTATCGCGAAAAACAGCATTTGTGTTCGATCCTCCATATATTTCGTTTAATTGTGAAAATAATTTCCACTTTTGCAATCTGTTAGCATCATCAAATTTTTTTATAATTATTTCGTATTTTATACAGAAAAACTATTGTTCAAACGTATTATTAATGAAATGAAAGGCTATTTTGCAGCAGTATCACGAAAAACTGCATTTGTGCGTGATCCTCCATATATTCAGTTTAATTGTGAAAATAATTTCCACTTTTGCAATCTGTCTGCATCGTCTAAAATTGGGCTTATCAAAATCTCCCGGTTTTTCATATTTGGAGGTTGGCAGCTATGACATATACAAATATTCCACAGGGCATGCGCTTCAAAATTTTATGCATCAATATTCTTTTTGAGGGGTATTTTAATATGTTGCATGTTATCAGGTGGTATCGCATAATATGATGTCTCAGCTCCAAAATGCTAGTTTACTGTGTCAATTGAGTGATTTTCTACACCAAAACAGTAGTTTACTGCACTAATTTAGGGATTTCTTTATACCAAATTTAATACAAAATGCCAAATTCGGTTCATGATTTAGAAAGAAAAAATCTTACTTTATTTTTGTAACTCAATATGCACATAATTTGTTCTATATTATTTAAAATATTACAATCTTCAAAATGTGAACCCAAATTTCACAAACTTTTTAAGTTGCTGAACAGCTTTTTTTTTTCTTTATTTGCATCTTTATCTTTTGATTCATCTAAACAAATCCTGTTCATTATCCAATAAGTTTGCAATAATGTTCCCATCCATATTCTGTCATGTTTATACATGCTTATCGCTGAGAATATCATTAGAAAGTCATGTCATGTAATTATTTATCCTTTTTACAATCATAATTACAGTACTCTATTCACTTGCTTTTAATTGTGTATGTTTCTGTCCAAGGAAAAAAGCAGTATTAATTCTGCTCCCATTGGTCTAAACTGCTGTAAATTTCAATGCTTGCATATTTTGAAGAATTTTCTTTCATTTTTGTGATCAAAATCATTTTTTAAATTGATGAACAACATTTAAAAGTTTGATAGTTATATTGAATTAAAAAAAAATTAGTTTTTAGTGTGTGTGTGTATTCATTCTTAACTATAAGTTTTGAAATGTTTAAATAAGTCAGAATAATTATGCTTACAGCTTGTAATTTTTTCAATTTAACCACTTAACGTGTAAGGAGGTGCAATATCTGCAGGAAATAGTCACAAAATCATTCAAGGAATGTTGTATTAGTAATGAACTTGATGGCACAAATGATGATGGGGGTTTTATAATTGATGATGACAGTGATTCTTATGACATGGGCATAGATGGAATTGCATGTATTTACATGATGCCCCAGTGGCAGAGAAAGACTTTTTTTAATTGTTCGGTGAGTTTAACTTGGACTGTATATATAAACATTGCTTGGAATCGAACTTAAGAACGAAGGGTTATGATGAAGCTTTTTTTTATACAAATTAAATTATATATCATTTTTTTTTTTCAAATGTTTTTGAATAAATTTATTGAAATTTTTTTTATCTTTTTGTGATTGACTTGTTTCTGATTTATTTCAATTTTCTTCTCTTAAAGTAGGGTGTCATAATTATACACAGTAATCATTTTTGTTCTAAATTGTGATATATTGCAAAATGCACTGAAGCATTCATTTTTGTACAATATAACAAATTTCAATATTTATTTTTCAGCCAAAGAAAAAGACAAATCACCTCATATGATATATGTTACATCATTACTTGCAAGTAAAGGATTATTGTGGGTTGGTACTAATGTAGGAATCATCTTAACTGTTCCGCTACCTCGTTTGGAAGGTGTTCCTATTATAACTGGGCGTGTGAGTCTAGCTTTCCATGCCCACCAGGGACCTGTGCAATTATTACTCAGTTTGCAGCCCAAAGCTTTAACTTTACCAAGTTTAGCATCTCCCACTGCTAGAAGACCTGCAAGTGCTGATGGTGAAGATGATTCAGTAATTCTGTCACCAAGAACAAGGGTTATTAAGCAGGTTTCTGATTCTGTGTTGCCATCTCCTGTTTCCAATAAAAAATTTCCAGGTATGCCTCTATATTAATTGTATTACTGGTATTTATAAATTTTTGTGTTGTACAATACTTTATTGAACTTACACTGTGGAATTTATTTAAATAAAAAAATGTAATATTTCAATTTTATTATTTAAGTTTGCAATATGCATTGTGATGTTGCCAAGTGGCATTCTATTAATTGCTAGTTTGCTAAAATAAGTTACTCTTATTGTCACTAAGTAATTGAGGACTTAACCTTTCAGTCTAAAGCCTGAGCAAACACTCAATGTACATGGGCATTTGTTGTGTGTTTGAATCTATTTTAACCCTTTCACAATGGTTGCCACGGCCGCCACTCATTCGTAGCGGAGAAAACTGTACCCTAAAAGACGGGTGCCACGTACGCGCATTTTTATGTTGAACGTTTTTATTTGTCTACTAGATGGCGTTAAATGGCCATTCAAACAACTCCAATGTATTTTGCAGATACTTGACCTTGGCATAGGAAGGATCCAATTTCCTTTGGGAACAGTTCGGAAGCGAAGCGCTCCGTGCTTTAGGCCACGGCAGTTCTGGAATGCTGCCATCGCGAAAGGGTTAAACTGGTGGCTTATATCAATTTAGCTATGTCTACAAAGCATCAGTGCTAAAAACCAAACTTGAAGTTTACCAGACATTAATAGGTAGCCAACAGCTGCAGTAAAGCATCTTTGGAGTTCATAAAGTTTAAGGTTTAAATGCTTCTTTTGGAAAGACATGTTGATCCTGATACTTGTAATAATTTTTTTAAAAGTAATCAGTCTTCAATTACTGACACACATGCATTGGATCTTGTAATTATTTATACTTCTGAAAAATAGAAAAATATGTTATTACCTGTGTGTATCTCTTAAGAAGTTTCACTGTATTATGTAGTTTCACTTTTTAAAAAATCCTTCCTTAAATATTGAGTAACGTATTTTCTTTATCCCTGAAAAAAAAAATTGATTACATATTCTTTGGTATACTTCTTTGGTTACGTATATTTGTAGACATAAGCAAGCAAACAAAACTACCTGTTCAGCATATTTTCCCTTTCTACTTTAACTCAAGTCTAATGTCTAACTACATGTAATATCTGATTTTATCTTTATATATAAGAGCATATAACATGATTTTAATATCTGTATTACAGGGCAGCGATCAAATGTTGGAGATATCCATGTTTCTGGTGCAAAAACATTACCCAGGGGAATGTCTCTATTTCCTCATATGTCCCCTCAAGATAGTCTTGAAGAATCAAATGATGTTTATGGTTTATATGCAGATTTAATGAATGTTCAAGATTATGAAAAAGATAGTCAAGAAAAATTGTATGAACGTTTAAATCACAGTGATCCTGAATTGGTTCATTTCCATCTTAGCACACTAGATAGGAGGTAATTAAATGTGTATTTTAATTTAAAATGTTGGTTCATTTTCTTTTTAGCATGTTAGATAGGTGGTAATAAAATGTGTATTTTAATTTAAAATGTATTTTAATAAAATTTAGTATATTTTTTTTTTAATAAAAAAAAGTATAGCATGATTCCTTTTATAAATGTTTTTTGATTATATTTGTATATTACATAATTATCACATATCTATTCAGTGAATTGAAATTGTTGCCTAATTATTATATATATATATTGTGTGTGTATATGTATGTATATATATATGTATATATATATATTAATGTGTGTGTATATGTATGTATATATATATGTATATATATATATTAATGTGTGTGTATATGTATGTATATATATATGTATATTGTAAGAAATTTATTTTACTTGTATTATAAATACCAGTGACCTATCATTATTGAAAATGGTCTGCATATGTGAAATGAAACGAAAATGGTCTGAAGAGCAAATGTGTATTTAAAATAGACTCAATGGAAGGCTGGAGAAAAATTCCAATGTAAATAAGACAGGTACTAAATAGGTATTAAATTCCCCTTTTTCCCTGTTACATATATTTATATAAGCAATAGAAAAATGGATTACAAATTGTGTACATAGTTGTGAAAAACTGATAAATTGAAGCCTGTAACTACACCCAAAGATTAAATAATTTAAAGTTTTATAAATCATATATGTAATGCAGATACTTAAGGTAGTAATCCTCTTGTTCCCTACATTAACATACATGGTGTAAATGCATGAATAGTGTAATAGATGAAAAGAATCAAACTAAAAAACCCATGCAGCTAGGACTTTTCTGGCTCCCTAGATTTTGACATGAAAAAGAAAATAATTCAGAAAATTTGAAATGTAAAGTATTTACAAAACCATATATGTTTTTCAAGGGCCATACCTAGTTCATTAATACTGAAGTTCTACGTTTCTGTGTGCATAACTGTATATTGTATTACAGAAATTATGCACATGGCCAGACATAAAAGAAAGTAGAAAATGGATCAGAATTTTAACAATAATCAAATAAAATACGATAAATAAACCAAATAAACCAGTTTGATGCAATGTAATAAGATTAGAATACAATACAATGATTAAAATTTTAAGAGTAATAAGAATGAAATAACATAAAATGAGTTACCACTTGCACTGAAAACTTGGGAAATGTAAAAGTGAAGAAGTCTTTGCATTGAGCCAGGGTTCCCACTAAGTCAGGAAAAGAGGGGGAGATTTTCTGTCAGAAGGAGAGAAACTTAAAATTTCATTTTTTTTTACCATGCTAATTTAGAAAGTAATAAAAAAGAAAGCATTAACTATAACTCATATTCTTCGACATTTAATTTTTTTAATTCTTAAAACTAACATTCTTACTAACATTCTTTTTTAAAATTAATTAGGAGTCGTTTAAGTATTAAGGAAGCACATTTTTGGGAATTTTATACCTCCCTCCCCCCCTACACACACACACACACTTGTTAGCAAAAGTACTCTAATTCCTGACTTCCCCCATGAATGAAATGAATTAATGAAATGAAGGTGCACATCGACCAGAGGTCCATTGTACTACCCCAGAAGAAAAAAGATCTCTAAGAAAAGAGACCAGTAGCCGATGCGAAAATAAGCAGGCACTTGACAGGAATGCCATTCAGCTCCCAGGGTTCAATCACATGACGACCAATGTGCTCGAATCTGTGAGCAGAGTAAGCCTCACATTCACATAGAATGTGAGCTGCAGTTTCTTCGCTATGATTGCAGCCTCTGCAAAGCGAATCCTTGGTGACACCCATAATATTAAGGTGTCTCTTGAGGGTGCAGTGCCCAGTAAGGAGCCCAACAGCCGTCCTGATGCCGGTTGTACTGAGCCTGAAAAGTTCCTTTTGACATGTGCTAGGGCAATTGCAGTTGAGAATTTTCGCTTGCCTTTGTCCCTTAGTATCACGCCAGTTCTTACATTGAAGCTTCCTGAAGATGTCATAGACAATTCTTCTAACAAGGTCAATGGGAATTCCCAAGGCCGGCTCAAGGCCCACAAAGGGAGTACTTGAGCCTTTCCTAGCAAGTTCATCCGCCAATTCATTGTCAGGAATACCCGAATGACCAGGCACCCAGTAAAGAATGACATTATTATTGCTAGCGATTACACAGAGTGCATTATAACATTCCCAAACAAGGGAAGACGTCACAGTGAACTTCCCCAGAGCCATAAGAGCAGCCTGACTGTCAGAACAAATGAAAATCTGGCTATTCTTATACTTCCTGTCATAGCAGATTCTACACATAAGGATGGCAAAGACTTCGGCCTGAAAGACATTAGCAAAATTGCCAAGCGGATAAGACAGCTCAGTACCATCATCAGGGCAGCAAACACCAGTACTTGTGCCAGTCTTCGAGCCATCTGTGTACCATACAAAACAGTTCCGTTTATTGTAGGTGGGAGTCCTTTTCCAATCGTCCCACGAGGGGACTTGAATTTCATAAGGCTTATCAAACGTATATTTGACATGGATGCCATCAGGTGGCATACAGAAATAAGGATGACTAGCAACATTACTGTTAAGTTCACCCCAAGATAGATACCTTGAGTAATCTTTCCAGTATTTCAGATATTTAAGTCTGTTCATGCAGATGAGTGCCTCTGCTTCAATACGCATGTAGAGCGGATGCAAGCCAAGTAAAAGTTCGAGAATTGCAGTAGGAGTGGTTTTCATGCATCCAGAGATTGCAATGCACACCATCCTTTGAAGCTTAACTAATTCAAGTTTAGCTGTTTCACATTTAATTCTGGACCACCAAACAATGGATCCATAGGAAATGATAGGACAGACTACCATCGAGTAAATCCAATGGATAGCCCTGGGTTTTAAGCCCCAGGTTTTCCCAATAGCATTCCTGCAAGACCAGAAGATTCTTCTGGCTTTAGTCGTGCAATACTCCAAGTGTCTCTTCCAATTGAGTTCCTTGTCAAAGTAAATTCCCAGGAATTTAACCTCCTTGGAGCAAATAAGCTTCTGCCCAAAGAAGCGAATATCCCCAAGATTAAGTATACGTTTCCTAGTAAACTCAACCAAAGCAGCCTTATGCGGATTAACCGTAAGGCCTGCATTTCTGCACCATGCCTCAACCCTCCTAAGAGCAGTAGACATCATGTCGGATACAGTGTTGCCAAATTTGCCACTGGCAATGATGACAACATCATCTGCATAACCAACACAAGAAACGCCAGAAGCACTGATGCTCTCCAAAAGAGAGTCCACAATTATACACCAAAGAATTGGTGAAAGCACACCTCCTTGTGGACAGCCCAAAAGTGCATGCACAGTCATACTATCACCAAGTAGAGATGCACAGATATACCTATTAGATAACAGGTTCTTGATCCAGTAAGAGATCATGGTATCAACACCTTTTCTATCAAGAGCATCAAGGATGGTGTCGATGGGTACCTTATCAAAGGCACCTTCAATGTCGAGAAAGGTGGCAAGAGCAACTTCCTTGGCATTGAAATTTCTCTCCAAAATAAAGGAGAGACTGTAAAGAGCAGTATCCGTAGATTTGCCCGGTTGATAGGCATGTTGAGAATTTGACAAGGACTTAGAGGCCAGAATCACTTCTCTTAAGTACCTATCGATAAGCTTCTCAATAGTCTTTAAAAGAAAAGACGTAAGGCTAATAAGCCTAAAAGATTTGGCCTCATAATAATTGGCCTTTCCAATTTTTGGAATGAAGATTACCTTAGTATGCCTCCATGCATTTGGTATGTGACCTAAGGCAATACAGGCTCTGTAAATGCTGTAGAGAATGGGAGCTAGCACCTCAATTCCCTCCTGGAGAAGAATTGGAATGATGCCATCAGTTCCCGGAGTTTTGTAGGATTTATGGGAATTAATTGCCCATTTGACCCTATCAAGAGTAACAATGCTCCCGGCAATGCTCCAACTATTGTCGTCAGAAGAGGACGTGGAACACGCAATAACATTGTCACTATGAACATAAGGATAAGAAACCAGAAAGTGAACCCCTGAACAGCTCAGTCAGGGTCTCTTCGCCAGTAACAGTAAAGTCGCCATTTGGCATCTTGACAGTGTTCAAATTACAATTTCTGTCCCTTGCCATCAGCTTAACAAGCTTTGCTACGGCAAGGGTATCTTTAATACCTTCGCAGTACGTTCTCCAAGAATTTCTCTTGGAGTCCCTGACTGCTTTATTATAAGAGGTAAGAGCAGATTTATAAACCTGCCATTCACCATTCTTCTTAGCTCTATTGAGCTTCCTGCATTTCCCACGCAACCGGCTGAGCTCATTAGACCACCAAGGAACAATCCTCGGAGAGTCAGCAGTAGTGGTTCTACAGTTACTGTGAAAAGTCTGGATAATGGCTTGTTGCACAGTCAACAGCCAAATCCAGTTTTTCAATAGAAGAATACTCACCAATGTGGCCAGCCAACCTGACCCCTAGATCTTCTTTGTAGGAACCCCAATTAGTATTTCTAGGGTTCCTACCCTTGTCAGCTGCAGGTTTTACAGGACCTTTAACAGAAAAAGAAATTAATTTATGGTCAGACAGTGATATATCATCTGAAACCTTCCAATTAACAACATTTTCATAGGCAGAACTATTGCTTATGCTAATATCAAGCACTTCGCGACGCTTTACAGTCACGAAGGTAGGAGAATTACCCTTGTTGAGTACAAAAAGCTTATAGAGAAGGATCTGTTCTAAAAGATCATCACCCCTACGGTTGCAATCACTGCTACCCCAAACAGTGTTATGGGCATTCGCATCGCAACCAATAATCATTTTTTTGCCATTACAATACTCAGTAAGTTTGATAATGACATTAGACATTAGAAAGAGTTTCCTTATCTTCATAAGGAAGATAGGCCGAAGCAAAGATGTATTCCATCTTATGATCATCGGTTTTAAGATTCACACTGATGGCAACATTGTCACCATCGAGGAACTTAACAAGATGAACAGCATTGAGCTTGTTGCTGACAGCAATACAGGCTCTAGGTCTGATACAGGACGTATCATAAAAGACATTAAAACCTTTGATCCCCAGACCCAAAATTTTTCCATTGCAGGTCCAGGGTTCCTGGATGAGAGCAATATCAGCTCTACCATTTAACAGCCTTTTGCTAAGAATAGCAGAGGCAGAACGACTGTGATGCAGATTAATTTGCACAACATTAAAACAGCCCATAGCCAAAGACAAAAAGAGGGCAGAGAAAACCTAGGAGAGAGAGACTCTCCTAGTAACATGACAATGATCAGCGTCAAGCATAATTTCATTGTCAAAATCCTGCATGCATTTTTCCAACTCATCATCCGAAATTGGAGGGTTTGCATGAAGTGTAACATCAGAACCAGAAGCAATTTCTAAATCATTAAGTTTAGGTATCATAGTCTCAAAACTACCAATACTTACCTGAGGTCGCCCGGTCTACTGGCTGTTCCTCCATCTCCATCTTCCCTTTGGGCTTCTCGTTTGGATCCCGAAGAATCTTAAAGACTCCACGGTCCAAACCGGTGAAGGCACCAAGGTCAGCTTTGCGAATCGCATCCGCAGCTTCCGAATCCACCTCGAAGATCCATCTTACAGAGTGGGGTTCCACAAAGTTTTGCAGAACACGCCACTCCTCAGACTTCAGCTCCGGGTTGAAACGGTTTAGCCGTTTCAGCAAAACGCTCGGCTCCTTAGTGTACACATCTCTGGTTTTGAAGGCCACCTTGACAGGTTTGGGAAGGTCATTGGCACTCAAAACTTTAAGTGCCTCTCCCAGAACCTGACTGTTATTATGGAAGGTTCTCTTGACCCATTCCACAGTGTTTGCATCATTGCACTGAAGAATCAAGGCTCCAGCGTTTGAGCTAAAGCTATGAATCTTCGGAAGTTGCTCACCAGTGGGGATCTCATCTATCTTATCGAGAGTCACCATCTGGATGATATCAACCTCTTCCTTGCTCAGTTTACTAGAAGGGAAGGAATTCTTGACGATTGCCATCTTAATAGCCTGGACTGCCTGAGCATAAGTACCAGGTTGGATGTCTGTCCTTGATCTTTTCTTGATGGCCAGATCTTTTGGAGAAGGTGTGGCTCCTTCCGACCTAAGTCATTTGGTTCCTCCGACCTTCTCTGTGACAGCGCCAGCTTTTACAAGCCTCTGGTCCAGCTGCCTAGGCATGCGCCTCCTCCTGCACCTCTGTGCTTTAGTGAGTATACCCTGCTTCACAGCCATGGTTTCAGTGTGTCGGTCACTGAGGCTCGTGACTCCACTTCCTTCCACAGCCGGACTGCAGGTTTCCTCCTTTTTGCCAAGATCCAACCCCAGAGGGGTTGTTTCAGTGGCTGATTGGGAAACACCCGAAGATGAACCCAATCCTTTTACAGAATCCACACTTTCGCTATTGCAGCACAGAGAACCAGGAAAACTCGAAAGAGTCTCATCTAATTGCTCCATGCTGTAACCATTAAGAGAAAAAAACCACGGATTACTTCCAGTTCGATCGAAGCCCCCGCTAGGCTCCATCTCCCCACACTTTTCTGACGTGAAAAGTGTAACCGCCGGAGTCATTCGCAAAGCTAGATGATAAGGAGCAGGCCATAACGTTCACCAGGTGCACAGGGCCCAAGGATCCAAGGGGGATTTCTCGATATGAAACGCTCCCCACCATCCAACCAACGCAACCGAGGGACTCAACCTCTAGAACCATTTACTACAAACTTTTCTAGAAAGCAAAACTACAGATACACACCGCTTTGCCCTTTTCGCAACACAGCCGCCTGGTCCCGTTCCCGAGCCCAAACGGTATACCTTACGGCAGAGGCCGAAGAGTGGTACTAAGGCCCATAAGGCAGAAGTGAAGTTTACTAGGGTCTTGGCATTGATGCAATCTGCAGCTAGAAGAAAAAGTTTGCTCGGGTACCTCGGGATAGCAACACCCGTATCCACAAAAGAAATGGATCCCTGAGGATTTTACAGAGTGAGACTAGGTGCCTCACTTCCAACCCCCAACCTGGAGGACCAGGATGCCTCATTTGGTCTGGAACCTCACCTTCGACCTGTCCGGCAAGGGAGACCCTACCAGTAGCCAAAGCTACCGCCGGCATAGCTCTTAGGATCATCGGAACACACAAGCTCCACCACCTTGTCAAGGCACAGGCATCATTTAGTGGAGGACTTCCCCCATGTTTACGTTATGATTTTATTTGCTGACATAAAAATGTCTACATGGGTTATTTTATGTAAAATGACTCACATGCGAATTTACGATTTTTTTGTCTGTAAACTGCAAAAGTCGACTGTATTTACTTTATGTTTTGATTTTTAAAATCATTTTATGATCAATTTTCATGCAGCAATAGCAATTAAAAACTTTAACGATTTTTGATCGCCGAAGGCGAATATCGTCGAAAACTATTTCACTAGGCAAATAGAATTAGGTAATAATTTTGACTTGATGTTTGAAAATGGATTTTTTGTTTTTGTATTTTTTGCAGAACGTAAGGGTTGCATCGTCCTTTTGTTGAATCTCAAGCCAGTCATGTGATTTTAGACATTTTGTTTGAAAAGTGTCGACTCTTTTCTTTTTGTTTTCAAACTAGCCCTTTATTTCATAAATAATACGTTTGTAAAATAATTTTTCAATATAAAACTCGAAACAATTACAAACACTGTAGTCGATGTAAACAGATTGGAAAATTGGGAAATATTTTTCAAATTAAACGAGGTATGCTGAGGATCACGTACAAATGCAGATTTTCGTGATGCTGCTGCAAAATAACCCTTCATTTTATTAATAATACGGTAGAAAAATGTTTTGGTTTTTATTCTTTGTATATTAAACGATGTAATTATAAAAAAATTTAGTCGATGCAAATATATTGTAAAAATGGCAAAAAGATATTCTAATTCATTGGTCATCTCTCCTCAGAAACTGTGGGAATTGCCGTATGCGAAAGTCGTTTTCGCAATCACGGAGAAACAGATTTTCAGATGTAAGAAAGGAATGTCTTTGATAAAAAATTCGTTGCTTTGTTCAAATTTTGCAACATCATTTTCAGGATTTTTGTAACCTGTAGACATACTTACTATGTACGGGGAAAATGATTTTCGTCCGCGGAAAGAAGAAAATTTCTCGAGCAAAACACGAAAAATGCGAGAAGTATCCTAAAAAAAAAGAGCAAAATTTTATTAGATCGAATTTGCGACCCACGCAACCGGGAAAGATACTTATAGTTTTCTATATTCTCACTAATTAGAAACACGTAGTACTTTTAGTGTGCCCAAATCGCGATTGACTGTGATTCACACGTAGCTACGGAATCGCGGTCCGCGACCGTGCAGCAATCGGCCCACAATTCGCAACAATGAGGCGATTGATCGCAATTTGCGGTCGCGAAGCAATCTGCCCAATCTACCGCCCGCGGGCGCCGTGGGACTGAAAGGATTTGGAGAAATTTCTGTCGCCAGAAATGGTGACTTACTGTAATAATTTTAACCTTTGGCCACCTGGCCACTGCGATTCTGCATCTCTAGTCATCGGGCATCGGATTTCTCGGTATCCAATTTGAAGGAAAAAATAATTTTAGGCCGGAACTTGAGAGAGAAATTCTTGTGCAGTCTAAATTTTTACGCGAGATTTTTTATGGATTTCGCGAGAATCTCGCGGGTTCGCACTGAAATGGGACCCCTGCATAGAGCCAATTCAAACAAGTTTACAGTTAAGGTTATAGTCTGTCTTATATATATATATGTGTGTGTGTGTGTATGTCTATGTATGTATATCAGGCTTCTGGAAATCTCCCGTCCTCACCAGGTTAAAATTCGGCTAGGACGGACAATTTTTGGAAGTTGCTGTCCCATAAACTTAGCTTGTGTGCATTTTCCTAAAGGAAGGCGTTGATAAACGCCTTCTTTCTAGGAGAACCATCAGGTCTGCATTGTAACCACAGGTGCTAGTTATTTTCTCTCCCCCTCATCCTCCACCCAGTGAATCCGATGACCGAACGAAAATGCGATAGCACACTCACGATCGATGTGACGTGTTCTGTTCTCCTTTTCAAGGTCTACATGCGTCAAAATTTCAGATTTTCATGCTTACAACAATACCAATGCTTAAACCTGGGCGAAGCCCAAAGAAATTTTTAAATGTAGAATGAACTCGACCTGAAGATAACTGTGTCTCGACAGGCCTGAAATGATTTGTAGTCAAATATGTTAAAAACAAATTTGTGAACATTTTGTATGGAGTTTGTTTCATTAAAAATTTATCTTTACATAGCTGAAATAAACAGAATAAGTTCATGTATTCAATTTAAATCCATTGAAAAAACTTCAAAATAAATATGTTCGGCCCGATCATAACAAATGTTTTAAAAAAGACTCAACCCAGCCTGAAACAATAGAAAACTCAAGCCCAGCCCAGGCCTAAGCCCAAACCCATGCAGAGTGCTATCCCCTTTTAACTCTTTAAAACCCAAGCCATAAAATTTCCATTTGCTGTAATAGACAGGAATACATAACAAGTTCGAATATTTGGAATGGATTTTTCTAGTTTCAGCCAGAAGTATTTTCTTGTCTTCACCACTTCGGTTTCAACTTTAAAACTAATATGTTTACAATTCCGTCATGTCATTTTTTTCAGTTGTCTGACAACTGAAGTTAAGGTATGAAACATTCAGTCCAAGAAGATTTTAATCTTTATTCAGTCACATTCCCTAGAAATGAAGAGTGCTAATGAGATTTAAACTGCTTAGGGACAAGAGTATGTATATGATTATTTATTTACCACTTCTTCAAGTTACCAAGCATTGGAAAAAGGAGTGATTTCTTGCATTTCATACCCCTCTGCTTCTACCCATAGATCGGAATTCTGCAGAGTTCGGTACATTATCAGAGACTCCAAATCGCGGCGGTTAAGCGATGTGAGAGTGGTGTATGAATATGCAGTTATTGCACTTCATTGTGAGACAGTTGGTTCTAATTTATTATTGTTATGCAATGTATTTAAGCACATATGTTAATGAATATAATATAAAAAATAATTCTTAGGACTGGTAAAAAATTTTAATAGCCATTCTCAAGGATTGGCTAGATTTTACCGATTTCCCGAAGCTTGGTATATATACATATATATATATGTATATGTATGTATATATATATATATATATATGTATATATATGTATGTATGTATATATATATATGTGTGTGTATGTATATATATATGTGTGTGTATATATATATAAAAGGTTTGAAGGTTCAATGAAAGAAAAGTGAGAAGCTGTAACTCAAAAAAAAAATATATATATATATATATATATATAACGTATATATATATATAATGTATATATATATATATATATATATATATATATATATATATATATATAAATAATGTATATATATATATATATAATGTATATATATATATAGTTGCAGTTGTTTACCAAGTTCATCACTTCTACTTTTCAGTATTTCAATATTTGGAACTTTATGCAGTAATTTATTTCATAAATCAAGGATTGGCAACCTTTTGCAGAACAGCAACAATGTTTAATCTAATGACAGGCAACATTCATCTTTTTCACTATTTTATACCTTTCAGCCTATTCAGCCACCTGTTTTGCTGAAAGTTATATTCACTTCAAAAAATGTTATACTGAAATTGTAATCTCCACATAAATGTAACCTTTGTAAAAACTTTTTGAAATATAATAAACTACTGGTATATTCCGGCAGCGCGATGTGACTGTGGAGGTCGGACTCCGCTATTCTAAAATCTTTCCCGGCCATCTACCTTACTGCTCTAAGTCTTAGGACGAGTCGGCTGGCCTGGGCTTTCGACTATTTTATACCTTGGTTGCTCCCCTCCCCCTTGAAACTCACTTTGCAAGTTGGGGTATTTCTCCAACTTGCTGGTGCTCAATGCCACTCATTCATGTTTCCTATTATGCAGATGTAATGCACCCATTAGGAGTAACTTTTGTTTACCAGCACTCACTAACCCCTGTTAAAAAAGGGGGGGCTCAGTCTTGCAAACATTCAACTATGTAGGTACATGCCTGCAAAATTTGTTGTCCTGCTATTGCTAGACTGTTCAAGGCGTAAACTCACAATCCAACTTCTCTTCCTTTGATTTTGACATTAAATATTTCTTAAACTAAAGTTTAAATCAAAGATCAGTTTATTTCAACATGTGCCTCTAACATTCCTCTTCAAATGTACCAAATTTCTTGTTTTTATATGCTATTGTTTTTATTTTTATTTTTTTTTGTACAAGATAAAGAAACTCCAGGAGCACTTAATTTCTCAAACAGTGTTGTTGTTGGCAGCATGAGCTTCTTTTTCTTAATATAGAGTGATAAAAGAGGGTAATAATAATAAAACAGAACCATGATTGTGTTTATTGTATTTAAAATAAATTAGAAATAGATCATTTAGAAATACCAAAAGAAATGTTTTTCAAGTAATCCACAAGGATTAAATTCCAATTTTGTTTAATTTAATAAAAACAAAGAAAATAACTTTTGAAACAAATCTTTATAACTAATTAGTATATATATCACATTGGAAGTTTAACAACATTCTTGGCACCGCAGGTTGAGTACATATGATATTTTGCTTGAGGACTGCAGTCCAGGTAATTTTAGCCAGCAGGCCACAGGCTACTGACTCCTGTTGTAACTGTTAAAAAAATTGTATTAAAAATGCTTATTATTTTTCTTAATTTAGGGTACAACAAAAATCAGGGCGGCCTAGGTCATGGGATTTGTCTACTATGGCTGTATCAGAAGACTCTGATTCATCAGCGGCATATGATACAGCATCTACTGCCACGTCTACTGCAACAACAGAAATAAGCATACCATCACCAGAGTCTACTATTGAAGAAGTACATTCTCCCACACCAAAAATGAGTGATGAATCACATAACCTACCAACCCAAGTGACTTTAGGTAGGACTGCTTATAAGTCAGTACCAAAGACGATTTCAGACTCAACCCAAAAAACTGTCCTTATGCTTACTGGTGGTTGTGGATATATTAACTGGCGTAAGCCTGAAAAGGATCCTGATTCAAAATCATGTACAGATGCACATGTGATGATTTGGGAAGTTAAATTGTAAATATCTCATGAACAGCCTTCTGTAAATATACGTGAGAAAAGATAATTTGTTACCTTTTGCATATGACTATTGAATTTTAATTACAAATGCATTCAATTTCTTAAAATAACATTTTCATCATTCATCAATGAGTCATAATATCAAGTTTAAAGCTATTTTACTACTTTGTATAAAAGTTATTTTTCAATTTTTCCTTTTATTACTTATTGTATAGAGATTGTTTCAGTTTTCTGTTTTTAATTCCTTTGATGAAAGCCCCCAGATGGGAATTGCAGCTATGTTTGCTACTTTCAAATTAAATATTATGTTTCACTATATCAATCTGTGTATTATTTCTTAGATTCAGTAAAGTGGAATTTTATTGAATGTGCTGAACAAAAAGTTGAATTTTAAATAAATGTGGACCAGAGTAAAGCAACTCATTTCTTTTTTTATGTATAGTCATATTAAAGCATCTTAAATGTAACTGATTTAACAGTGGGACCATAGGCATTTGACTCAATTTTTATAGTTGGTTCATTAAAACAAATATAAAATTATAACAATTTGGGAAACAAAATTTCAATATATTTTTATAAATTATATGAAAATCTAAATCTATAAATGTGTACTTGTGTGTTTTAAGACAAATTTCAATTTTAACATTTTCAGTGCCCACACTGAATTATGCCACTTTAAAAAAATATTTTGTTTTTAAATATCTTCTCCAGCTTTACTGATTGTTGGATTTGTTTTTATTATTTGAGTAATGTTAGGTTCATTTTTAATTGGTTTTACACTTTTTTTCATAGTATTGTAAATATGACTAACTTGCAATGGTTTTCTTAGAATGTAATTGTATAAATGCATTTAAACTTTTTTTTAAATAAAATTCAATTCTGGTAGCTATATTCAAGTATACTAGCATAATCAAAGAAAACTGCGAGTTTGAAATTATTGTAATTTAAGCATTTTAATGAATGAATTGCAGCCTTAATAGCTTTTCTTTGAAAGCTAAAGTTTGGTGTCAGATTTATTTATTGTAACTGTAAAAATTAACATCAATTTATTTTTTTTAGCAATTATAAATAATGATTGCATCTTGTTTGTCACTTTTATTTTACACTTATGTATTTGCTACCAATGTAAAGTAATTGCAAATTGTCAGTTCGCTACACTCCGAACTTAACCATTTTAAAACCTATATAATGTGAGATAAATATAAATTACTTTAATGTAAGGCATATGTAATTAAATATATATATATTTATAATAGAACAATATATAATGGATATGGTCCTTGAGATATTTTAAATGGAAGTTGTGTTGACTTTAGTTATTTCAACTGTCCCTTAAAGCTTTAAAGGTGATTCAGATACAATTTTTTTTGTCATATTTCTGTAGTGAATAAAGAAATTAATTGGTATTAACTTTTTTTGTCAATTTATATAGTGTGTAAGCAACAATTTTGCCAATTGATACATAATTTTTTAAGATAATGTATATATGTATGCATACAAATTAATTTTGAATGATATAGTGCCATATATATCTAAAAATGTATTAACAAGTATGACACACAGATATATCAAATGGGCATCAAATATAATTTAATTTTTTTTTCTTTTATATTTTAGGTGTTTGCATATATATATTTATTAATCATTATTCAATAGATCATGTGTAACAGTTTTCATAGTTTTTTATGTGCAGTGAAAATTTATGTTGCTGCATAGAGTTTGGCCAAAGATTACATAGATTGTCATTTTTAAATGATAGAATGTTTTCATTTAAATAACTACTTATTCTTAAAGGGAAATATTTTTATTTTGCTTATATAGTTCTATATGTCTCTGTTTAATAAATGCAATTTAGCTCTTTAAAAGTATAATTCCTTTAAATAAAAGCATGTAAGAGATTATAGCAGTTACTTTAAAATCCAGGTATTTTTATGTATAGTTCTTTGTATACTATTGTATTTGTTATTTGATAATTGCATTTTTAGTAAACATTTTAAATAAAGAAACATCTAAATCTCGCTATTATAACCACTTTTAAAACACTATACAAAAATATACATTGAAAGCCATTAACAGCATTTACCGTTTTGTGTTGTTACAGCCTTTAAAAATATTGATATATTTAATATAATATCAAACTTAGCCATATTTTTTACATTTTTTATATTTTTATTTCTAAGATTATTGTATAAGATAAAGTATTCTTTATTCTTCTCTATTTGTTACTATTGTATTAAATATAAATTATACATCCCAGAATCTTGCCCCTTTTTTACAATGGATATATACCTTGTGTACATTTTCATAGTGTGGCTAATGTGAATTTGTAATTTTTTATTGCATATTTTCACAATTATTCATAGAATTTAACATGTAATTTTTCATATTATATAGTACATTGTAAATAAATTGTTTGAGGATTATAGAAAGCATTAGTTCATCTATATTTCTTGCAGTATTCCAAAGCACATAATTCATTGTGATCGGTATTAGCATCTGCAATTTATTAAGTAATGTAAGCAATGTTCCCTTCCCTCCTCCCATAAAAAAAATGGCTGCAATATTATAGACTGGAAGTTCAGGCAGTAAAAAAACAAAATAGACAAGCAAATAAGCAAACTGAAACATCAAAATAGGCAGGCAAATAAGCAAATTGAAACATCAAAATAGGCAGGCAAATAAGCAAACTGAAACATCAAAATAGGCAGACAAATAAGCAAATTGAAACAATAAAATAGGCTTTTATTAAGTGCATAATGCTTAAAAAATTCTTATATAGAGATATTAGCTAATTTTACAAAATTATTAGATCTTATTTTTGCAGTTATGCATGATTTCTAATTTTTTTTTCTTTAAGCTGTCAGAGGTTAAAGTTTGCTTTCTGTCATTTAAATGTGCTTTAGAATTGAAAATCATTTATTGACTCTACTGAAGTAATAGGAATGTATTCGAAACTTATGGCATTTGTAAAAGTTTCATTTCAATAAAAACTGAATTACCATTATCACTGTCAAGTATTTTAGTTATGTTTATTTTCTTTAAGTCATTATTTGCTGAATGAACTCACTCACAATGTGACCTTTTCACCCAGGAACAGATTCAATTCTGCTTATTACATAATTTTAAAACACATATTGCTTAATGTTTAGTTTCTTTTTTCAAGAGAAGTAATAATATGAGGCAACTTTGAAAAGTGTGCTTGAATAAAAGCTGACTCACAGTGAATGAAATCTTTAGATAATATTTGTTTATCAATTCATATTGATCTGAATTCTTCTTCTGCGAGAGAGCAACTCATTCAAAAAATATTCCATTTTCTTTGCAAATGTTTGCGTCATATATTTTAACTTTTTTTTTTTAAGGAAAAGGGATGTTAATAAACATAAATTAAGGCCAATATAAGCAAAAAATGGCATTGAAACATATAAAGGCATTTTTTTTTAAATAAGTAAAAAAGCAAAGCCTTTTAAAACATTTTACCTCAACTTCCAGGCTCTACTTATAAGCAAAAATTATCTGCAGTGCTTGATCTTAATCCATATGTTACCAGTTCCTTACATTACTCAATAGAAAAAAATAGTAAAATTCTGCATTTAAGTTCTATAAATTTAATTGTACTTTAGTTTAAAACCTCAAATTTTCGCAAAACATGGATGCAAAATATTTCAAGGTAATTTAAGCAATAAGTAGTTTTGTGTTCAAAGTTTTTCTAGGCAATTATGTCGGTCTCTCTAGTGTTTTTCACAACACAAATGTGATAGTTACCTATCGACTGTTATAAATAATATGTATGCTAGTGCATTTCAACTATACAAGTACATAATGTAGAGGGAACATTGTGTGCAAGAAAGGTGTTACATATTAAAAACACTTTGTAGAAAGTATGATCTGGATTTTGATATGATCTGTAGTTTTATTTGTTTGCATTTATTTTTAAGAGACATTTAAAAAATAATTTTTGTATTTTGGAGAGTTAACTAATTTCAAGTTCTTATTACAGCAGTCCTCTCATAAACCGTTTTTTCCACACAAAACTTCTTTTACTTAGCCTAAAAGGTGGTTCCTTAGAAAATGTTTCAATCCACTTTATTTCTCAACAAAATGTTACACACTCTCATCTTGCCAGCTGGCAGAAATATGAATTTTTACCACTGACAGCTAATGTTTTGTGCATAAAATCATCCGACAGCATACCATGACATATCTGATTACATTGAACATTTATGTCTTAGTTTGACTGCTTTTAAATCTAGAAATAATATTTTCAATCTGAAGTTCAAGGTTACTAGCATTTTAAATGATAAACTGAAAATTATATATTTTAAAGTTTATAACTTTTAAGTAAATTTATTTTTCTAGAATTTTTTTATTTTTCTATTTTGTTTTTATCGACCAAGCAATAAATATATTGATCTCTCTGAAAAAATTTGAAATATTTCTTTATTTTTTCTAAACTCCTATTTTTATTATGGAATATTTTAATTACTAATTACATATGTTTTATTCTAAAAGCATATTGGAAAATATTAGTTTAAACATGTTTTAATAATTCTATTTAAAATTTAAATACAATTGAGGGATTTTAAAGTATGCATTTCTTTAATGACTAGCATTTAACAAATTTAAAATTTGTTTGCTTGTGTTTATGAATAGAATTATTTAAACCTTTTGTTTCTGTAGTCAATGTTAATTTTCATTGTTGGTTGTGTAAAATATGTGATTGTGTTACTGTATTTTGTATATGTATTCATTTTATTAGAATATCAGATCTATCAGCCCTTGGCTACTGCATTAAGGGAGTTGAATATGGCCATATGGCAAGAACCGTCCTGTTTCTAATGTGAAGAAAGGAAGGTGCATGCATTGTAATTTTTTATTGTTAGGATTTTAGAGCTAATGACTCAGGGCATTTTAATAAATGAAAAAGGACTGAAATTGAAAAAATTACTGTAATTATAATTATATATATTTATATATCCATAATGGAAATGTTATTTGGTAACTATAAATTGTTTTCAGTAAGTTTATTTCAACTAGTCATTTGAGCACATTATATATATATATATATATATATATATATATATATTGATTATTTTGTACTCTGGTTTATTCTTAGTTAGGATGATATATTTTATTTCATGTTTGTAGCAAAGATTCATTTTTATTTACTATCTTTGCAGTTTTATATTTAACATAAAAGATTTTGGTAAGTTAAATTGATTTTGCCGATGAAATTTTTTCACAGCCAATTTGTGTACTATTGCATTATATGTTAAGTAAAACTCAGATTTGAAAATAAGTCAGTAAAGATTTATGCCTGAAATTTGATGCTTCATATGTTTAGTTTCAGAATTCACATTATCTATATCAGTAATTTTTCATCCTCTGTGTGATTCTACACACTCTATTCTTTGATATTTCAGAGAGCATCATTAGTATTCTATTTGAGCTGTGTCCTTGCATCTTTATCAGTTTCTAATATTAGCCAAAGTTGCTTCTAGATTTTTTTTATTTATTTACTATACCTTTGTCTAATCTATATTTTAAATTTTATTGTATGTATATTACGTTTTGTATATTTTATCTTGGAAAAATAAATGCATTTGATATTATTGTATAAAATTTTGCCATATTTTGTAATATATTTGCTGTGCCTGTAGTATTATGAGGTTTTTGTTTTCAATGCTACACTTGTACATTGACTAAAACAAATCCTGGTTTGAAATATTACTGTATGAATATTTGATTTTGTGTAGAGCATATATTAAAGTTTGAATTATATATCTGTTGCTTAATTAAACTGCATTAAGTAATTCTACAACTTTGATTCTGAAAGACATAGGTGTATATTATAGATTAAATTTATTTTAATAGAGGATTTTCATTCTTATGATGCCATAATAAAAGTATTTGCATGGTAAATAAAATGTTATTGTTTTACTTCTGTAGATGTAGTATTTGTATATAGTAGATAATTATGTGACTGTAAAAAGGAAAGTAAAAGGATGTACACTGACGAGTAAGAAGTTCCTTTTTTAGATTTGTAAAACGTGCCTTGTACTTTCATTAGATATCCCTGGTTGAGATACCATAGCTAATTTTCTTTCTATGTTCTTTGTTATTATTATTTACATTGATTATATATATCATGTTTTCATTTCTTTTCTATTTTTTTTACAACACTTCCCTTTTAACTCAATATATCCAAGTATTCGAAATATATGCAGCAAAATATTTTATTGCATGATAGATCTAAAGCTTATTTTACTTGAAGTAATTTAAAATTATATTTTCCATAAGCATTTAATTTTTTACCCCTCTTAATACCAACTTTTGTAAAATACAGATTTATTTCCCACCATATGTAAAACTATTAAAAGGAATCTATTGTGCAATATTTTACATAGTTTGTGTAGTCTTTTCCCATGTCTAATGTATGACAAACTGCGTAATTTTGTAACTAATAAATCACATATAGCAATTTTCTAACATCAACATATTACAAATATTGGAAATGCTGAATATTGTAATGTTTTCAAATTGCATCACAATCTTCTATTTATAATACAATCAATAGGTGGTGCCACTAAAAGAACAAAAATTGTCTCTTTTTTATTCTTAGCATTATCTAAAAAAAGTTATTAGGATTTTTTTCCCTTAAAATGCTCAAATTGTAGAACACTTTCTTAAAAAAAAATGGCTTATTCAAGCATTTTTCATGAAAATCTCTATCTTAGCATTATTTGACAAAAATTGTTAATTTCAGAATTCATTTACAAAATTGACTAATTTATGCTCCCCCCCCCCCCCCCCCCCTCACCCCATAAAAATAAATTTTTTCAGGTTCTTTGGAAAAATATTAAGCAATTTTTTCATTCTATGTATAAAATAATTTAATTTTCATATAAGTTTTAATGCATTATATACAGCAAATATTTATACATCAATAATATTTAATATATTTTAATGTGGAAATTTGTAAATTTTTCTGGGCATATGCATTGTAATGTAATTTAAAGGGATTCTTTATATATCTAGAGTGTAATGTAGCTGATATAAAACCAAGAGACCTGGCTCTAAAAGAAACTTCTGCAGAATCATTTTATTTTTACTTTTAATGATTAGAAAAGGTCATGGGGAAAATGCTCATGTCCTGTATTAAGACATTTTTTACATAAATCAAATGCAGGTAGAATAAGAATAATAATATTAATTATCAAACCTAATCATTTAAAGCATGGGTGTCTAACCTTTTAGCTTCTCTGGGCCACATTAGAAGAAGACGAGTTGTTTTGGGCCAGACATAAAATACACTAACGATAGCTGATGAGCAAAAAAACATAGAATATATAGTTAACATATTTAAGGAATTTAAACTTTATTAATTCATGAATTTTTTATTATAGAAGTAAAAGACACGAGACAGCAATATGAAACTAGTAAGATGTTTGACATTGTTTTTCAGACACTAATGCTTCGATATTTGGTTCATGGAAGTAGTTGCAATTCTTAATGAGTTTTCAAGGTTGCTCATCAAATAATTTGCTTCTAGTTTTATTCTTTGTGTGCTTCATCCTTGAAAATAGCTGCTCACTAATGTAGGTGCTTCCAAATAGCAATAACATGAATGAGGCATAATTGGATATTGTTTTCTGGGGAGATATATTTTATAGAAGTCTAGTAAAGAGACATGATTAAATTTTTCTTAAATGTCAGATTGTAGCTCTATGCATTCTGTTTGAAAATTGGCAGGTAATATGTTTATGTCAACTGGAAATGGAGTTGCAAATATACCAAAAAATTGATGATTTTTCCGGAAATCTTGAAACTTTTTCTCAAATTCCTGTACCAAATCGAAAAGCAAGGCTGCATATATTTCATTGTTCACAGGGCCATGTTTAAGCCTGCATAAAATTGTCTTAAATAATAAGTGAATGACAAATCATTAGATTTTAAACGTCATTTTATTAAAACATCCATCAGATGTACATATAATTTAAAATCCAGAGCGCTTTCGGGTATCATCATACTACTTTCTCAGTAGTGTTAAATAAAAAATCATGCCAACATGCTTAAATACTATCCACTACCAGCAAGTTGAATTTGCATATTACAAAATTGGCATCACTACTAAACATGTATAATACATCCACACAAAATCACCAGAAACAGGTTTAAAAATTACAAAATTATAAATACAAGAAAGATAAAAAGTCTTAATCCAGTTTAAGCACAAGTAAAGAATTGTAAATACTCTATATTTTAGAGGTAACTTTGTAAAGGTTTGACTCGCATGGAATCGAGAACGAGTCGCCAGGCGTAACTTAGAACATGGACAGGGTCAAAATTGCAGATAGAGGTGCTATATAGATAAATAAAGAGGGATTCATAAACTAAAGTAGTCCGGGGGATTATTATGATTGGGGTCCGATAGATGTTTTAATAAAATTATGTTTAAAATCTAATGATTTGTCATTCATTTATTATTTAAATCGTTTTGAAGACATGGCGTGTTACCGCCATTAGTATTGTTTGTATTAATTTGAGATTGCCATAGTTTGTTTCATTTTGAAGGCTGTTATTTTAAGTGAGTGGTCAAGTCTACTAAAAATGCCAAATCTGTGAGCCAGTTTTCATAGTCAAGTTCTGGCACAAATTTTGTTTTTGATTTCATTTCACAAATCATAAAATATTTTCAACATTTTACCTTGACTTAACAATCTTACTTCCGAGAAAAGTGGAGGATGTCTCCATAGGAAGCATCCATAAAATTAAGGAATTCCTGGAATAGGCAATGATTCCATCCCTTGGTCCTTATGAAATTTACAGCCTTGATGACAATCTGCATGACATTATCCATCTTTAAAGCTTTTGTGCATAAATTTTCTTGGTGTACTATACAGTGATATTTCATTATACGTAAATTTTGGGAGGCAATTGCATCGTCATCTAATTATTTTACAAGTCCATCTATCTCTTTTACCTATCATTTCCGGAGCACCATCAGTAGTAGCTATACCAGATATGTTCACAATGGACAAAGAAAATCGTTTTAACATATTTTTCACTGCTTCGTATAAATCTCTTGATTTAGTTGTGTCTTTTAATGGCACTAAAGAAGCCATTTCTTGAGCTGTATTAGTAGTATCAGTACTTTCGTCTATCGCCAAAGCATAAAATTTAAAATTAGCAGCTCTACTCTCCAAACCTTTTTCGTTAGATTTTCCTATTTCATCAATTCACCTGGCTATAGTCTGGTAAAACTGATTTTAGAAAAATCCCCTTTTTTATCAGGGTAAATTATATCTGTCATGCTTTCCATACATTGCTTAATAAACTCTCCATTAGCTTACGGTTTTGTTTATTTTACTATTAGGTTTACAATGGCATAACTAGCTTTTACAATAAAGTAGTTTTTTTTTTAACTTTGTTGAGATAATAGACTTCTTTTCAGTTCCACTATTTTTGTCAGACATTCCTTATGTGCACTAAATGTCAGAGCATGTTTTTGCATGTAATGTCTTTTCAAATTGTAGTCTTTGAAAACTGGCACAAATTCCTTACAAATTAAGCAGATTGCTTTAGTATTTGCCTTGACAAAAAAAGTAGTCATCTGTCCACTTTTCATTGAACAATCTTCCTTCTTCTATAATTTTTTTTTGTTCGGTTTTCTTTTGAAATGCTGTGGAAGCCATGCTGGAATTTAAAATGAAAATAGATTGAAAATTAGAAATCAAGGTTTTAATAATCAAATAAAAATACTTGCATGTCTTCTAAATAACCAAAAATGCCCATTGTTTGCAAAAGTAGATGGGAAGAAGTATTATCAATAATCACTGTGTTTTACTCTCCAAAAACACACGTAATGTCTGCACCTTTCTTCAGTGTCAACTCGACTGCTTTCAATTGCACATTGAAAGCCGTACCAGTGTACACATGGTGCACATTGAGAGACATATATTGCATGGTAAAAAGTAGGAAGCAAGAGCACTAGCGCACCATTTATTATGTCGAAAAGTAACTACTCTATGGGCAGCAATTTTGAACAAATACCATTATTTGAGAATGATTTTATGAATCTCTCATTGCTAAAGAATGTGTTAAATTCAAAAATTCCTCACTTATAAATTAATAGCATGCTAAAATTGCATTTGTAGTATTATTAATGGTATTTTTAGTCACAATCTCATAAAGTTTGTAAGCTTATTGTTTTTTGTTGGGCCGTGCCCAGGACGGCTATGAATGCAGCCCAACAAAAAAAATCTGCTGTTTGTAAAAAATAATTTAAATCATATTTTAAAGAGTTTTGAACCATATCTGTTTTTTTCTTAATGAAAAAGCCTCATAAATATTCGTGACGTAGCACCATTATTTATCTTAAAGTAAACAAATACATCTTACATACATTCTTAAATAAGGTAGCCTTAGTCTTCAACTGATGACTGATCTTTAAAAGTTATTTATACTGTAAAAAATAGCTCTGTTACACTTAATTTCAAACTAATATTTGCAATAGCACAAGATTATATTTAGGGATTTTAATTGTGGTAGAGTTTCTATTTCTGTATTAAATTTAATATCTACATTTTAATGTAGATAAAATCTCATTTTTGTAAATTTGCATTTAGCCATTTTACAAACTCTGGCTTTGATTTATCTTTTTAAAACATATTTATAATTTGTTCTTGTAACTTTTGAGTCTTTTCATCCTTATACTTTAGGTTACATTTTATCAATAAATTTGCAATAAAATCTGTAACTTTAATTATTTAAAAAATCCTTATCTAGGAATTCTTAAATACTGTGTATAAAGTATAACTTGTCAAGCATGAGCAATTTATTCTTTGAATAATATTCTTTAACTCAATTAAAAGAAGCGTCCATTTTACATTTTTTACTGAATAAAAAATATTTTGCTGTTATTTTCTTCATCTGGCTTAGGCAGAAATTGAGCTATTTTGTAGTGCATTAATTTGTATACATACATTTCTGCAACTTCTGTATTCATGTATATAAGTATTTATATTACCCATTTGTCTGCATGAAAACTAAACACAAACATATTCATATTTTCCTTAAAATAAAATTTCATACATCAAAATCTAAACTTTTATAAATTTCATCTAGTTTTTTAAATTCATTGTCCTGCCAAATTTTTTTAATCATTGTTCTTTTTAAAATTTACCATTCAGAAAGTTATAGCACTGGACCAACTGTTGTCAATTGCTCCCTCCAGTTTAGCACCCTGTATAATTGCTATTCAACTTTGGCGACTGTTGGTTGAATGCTGTTACAACCACTAAAGCTGTCAGCATAATTCATTATCATATAATAAATTTTTTAATATTTGTATGTTCACCTGTTTATATTATCAATATATAATATTGAAATTTTTGTGATGGCAAGCACAAACACAGCTGAAAGAGCTCAGTTTTTTAGAATAGGTTGTTTGTAAAATTGCTAATAAAGATATAGTCTCATATATTTTGCTCCTGTGACTTTAAAGAATTATGTAATAACAGCATTGTATGTGTTATAAGTTAGTAAAATAGATTAACTTTTCCTTATATGACAGTGATATCAGGAATTTTAATAACTGTTAGAAGACCAGGGATTATCTTTCAGCCTTGTATTTTACAATCATTGCTGCTGAAAATTGAATGTAGCGCCTTGAGCACTGCATGGTATGTTATCAACACCATTTATGTACGGCTCGATTATTTTGTGAACAGCACTTTTAACGAATGTTGGCACTTGTATAAAATTAAAATCTCAATAAAAATTGTCTATATCTGTTTCTTTTTACTTCATGGAATAGTTTCTGTCAATGCAGTATATTCTTTTCACATTATGTTAATTTATAACCAGTAACGTGAAGTCCAAAATTTTAAATAAATGTATTCACACATTACATAACTAATGCAATTTGCCACAAACACTAATGTTGATTTTGTTTAATTTTTTATTTAATATTTGCTTTAAAAATTTCTATAATCTTGTCTTAAAGCAAAGTTGCTATGCACTTTGAAAAAGTAAAGATGCTTCCCTTACAAAGTTGTAATTATCTTGCACCATGCCTAAACCAAAATTTTGCAAAATATTACTAGTCCTACCAGTGATATCAAATTTTAGAAAAATATCTAATATTTTTTATGGAATTCATTACTTGAAATGCTTAAAAATACTGAGTTCATGCTACCTGATGCAACGGAATTAAATTCAGTTACACATTTATTCAATTAGTCACATCTGTCTGGTTTGGTTTCCTGTTAACCCTTTGAGGACGGTTGCATTCCGGAACTGTGGTTGCCCAAAAGATGGAGCATTTCACTTCCGATTTGTGCTTACAGGATGGCACATTTGTACTAAACCTAATTCCCTAGAAAAATTCACTAAAAATCTCCCATTCAACACAACATTCTATTTTTTCAGGAGCAAAGGAAATACTTATTTTTTATTTGTGTATGCTCCACACAAATTATCTTTTATTGAAATATTAATTAAATGATTACTTGATTAAAATAGTTATCTATTATGCAGGAAAAATATCTGAATGATTGCACTCAAAATTTAATATAGCTAATTGAAATGACGCACAATTTTTTACTAGAAAATAGCATTGCTATTTTCACTAATGAATGCGCCTTTTACTTATGATATATTTCAAAATATAGATACACGCATAGACCAACATTGCAATCTTTCCATTCATAAAAACTGCACTCATCAGAAATACCAAAGTTCCATGAATCTTCACTACTTTCATTGCTGTTCTGTTAGATTACCATGCAAGGTAATCGAATAAACAATATGCTCGGTAATCGAACCAATGTTGTATACAGGACCGACGCTACCATTAGGCCAATTAGAAGACTGCTTAGGGTGCAAAAATTCTTAGAATTAGTAGAAAAATTTCCTTTTAAATAAAAACATAAGAAAATATAATAGTTCATTATAGTGAAGAGTTGATTAATTCATAAGCAGTTGTTTGTTTTAAGCACTAAAAATATTGTTAAATGTAATTCAATTTGGATATCGCATATATTTTTTATTTCATTTTTAAATGAAGCTATAACTGATGTAAAAAAAAAAAAAAAACTATCTCCTAAAGGATAGTACCACACATAAAGGCATAAAAAGGCAAGAAGTAAGCAAAGAAAGAGGGGTTTTCTTAAAATACCTTCATAAACAGAAAGCAAATGAAAAACACGAATAGGACTATTGAAATTAGCACTAGGGAAACTGGGTGTGTTGCTCCTACTACAAATGATATACTCGAGAACAAATTGGAGAATTCACTTCTGGGGAAAAAAGTGGTATGTCAAGAAATATGAGTACTGCAAAGTCTGCAAAAGAAGATGGAATTGTGACTGAATTGAATAACCATTAACCCTGTCAAACGGCATTACTGTTGCAGCGATAATTTCCGATAGCTTACAGTACAACATGGAACACCAGGGGTTTTTGTCCAATAGTCAGACATTTTTTAATTATAACATTCACCTATAGCATCCAAGGCGTAAACTGTTTTGCCGTTGCCGCAACAACATTGCCCCGGCTCATCACATAGATCCGATCACATTGCGCCTTTTAGCCATCCAATATAGACCGGAACCCAGTAAGGGTACTTCTCAGGATCATACCCTGTCAACCCCTGCTTTCCATTCCACCAACCTATCAGAAGGCCTTTCAGACTCACCGATTTAACGTGTCCGTGCTTCACGTAAGGGTTTGCTAGTGTTTTTCCTGAAAAAAATTCGTGAAATTTTCCGAATATGCCCAGCAACGTCTGGGACTTTCAAGTCGCGATGAATGACTTTGTTCTGCACAAACCAGGATGCATTAACAATGCAACGTAAAACTTTATTTTGGAAAACTTGCAGTTTCTCGATATGGCTTTTTGCAGCTGATCCCCAGACGGGGCAAGCGTACAAAAGGCCGGTGCGATGATTTGTTTATAGATTATCAGCTTATTAGGGAGGGACAGATGAGATTTTCTACCGAGAAATGGGAGGAGGGCAGTGAAAGTTTTTGCTGTAGGGATTTTATTTTGAATGTGCTCCCTGAAAGTTAACTTGTCGTCCAATGTGACGCCCAAGTACTTTACAGAGTGTAAAAAGGGGATCGGTTTGTTGAAGATCTTGAGAATAAAGAAGCCATCACATTGCGCCTTTTAGCCACCCAATATAGACCGGAACACAGTAAGGGTGACATTCACAGGATCATACCCTGTCAACCCCTCCTTTCCTTTCCACCAACCTATCAGAAGGCCTTTCAGACTCACCGATTTAACGTGTCCGTGCTTCACGTAAGGGTTTGCTAGTGTTTTTCCTGAAAAAAATTCGTGAAATTTTCCGAATATGCCCAGCAACGTCTGGGACTTTCAAGTCGCGATGAATGACTTTGTTCTGCACAAACCAGGATGCATTAACAATGCAACGTAAAACTTTATTTTGGAAAACTTGCAGTTTCTCGATATGGCTTTTTGCAGCTGATCCCCAGACGGGGCAAGCGTACAAAAGGCCGGTGCGATGATTTGTTTATAGATTATCAGCTTATTAGGGAGGGACAGATGAGATTTTCTACCGAGAAATGGGAGGAGGGCAGTGAAAGTTTTTGCTGTAGGGATTTTATTTTGAATGTGCTCCCTGAAAGTTAACTTGTCGTCCAATGTGACGCCCAAGTACTTTACAGAGTGTAAAAAGGGGATCGGTTTGTTGAAGATCTTGAGAATAAAGAAGCCATCACATTGCGCCTTTTAGCCACCCAATATAGACCGGAACACAGTAAGGGTGACATTCACAGGATCATACCCTGTCAACCCCTGCTTTCCATTCCACCAACCTATCAGAAGGCCTTTCAGACTCACCGATTTAACGTGTCCGTGCTTCACGTAAGGGTTTGCTAGTGTTTTTCCTGAAAAAAATTCGTGAAATTTTCCGAATATGCCCAGCAACGTCTGCGACTTTCAAGTCGCGATGAATCACTTTGTTCTGGACAAACCAGGATGCATTAACAGTGCAACGTAAAACTTTATTTTGGAAAACTTGCAGTTTCTCGATATGGCTTTTTGCAGCTGATCCCCAGACGGGGCAAGCGTACAAAAGGCCGGTGCGATGATTTGTTTATAGATTATCAGCTTATTAGGGAGGGACAGATGAGATTTTCTACCGAGAAATGGGAGGAGGGCAGTGAAAGTTTTTGCTGTAGGGATTTTATTTTGAATGTGATCCCTGAAAGTTAACTTGTCCAACGTGACGCCCAAGTACTTTACAGAGTGTAAAAAGGGGATCGGTTCGTTGAAGAAGGGTAATGAAGCCATCACATTGCGCCGTTTAGCCACCCAATATAGACCGGAACCCAGTAAGGGTGACATTCACAGGATCATACCCTGTCAAGCCCTGCTTTCCATTCCACCAACCTATCAGAAGGCCTTTATGACTAAGTTCTCGGTAGTTGGGTTTGAAGATGCAGATTGCACTCTTGGTCGGATTAATTTTGATTCAGTCACGAGCCAGTGTTCAAGGCTATGTTTGATGTAGCTTTGTAATGTGTTAATAGCTTTGAGTGGTAAGCAGCTTCTAGAAATCAAGGCTGTGTCATCTGCAAAGACGGCCAGCTTTATCTGCGGGATCCTAGGTATATCATTAATGAAAATATTAAAAAGTAGCAGACTTAGATTTCCGCCCTGTGGAACCCTGGCCCTGATTGGTCGAAGGAAAGAGATAGTTTGATTGACTCGCACGCGGAAAGAACGATTAGTGAGATACGAGTTGATGAGAACCAGGAGTTGCGTCGAAATACCAAGTCGAACCAGCTTGGTTAGTAGACCAGGGATCAACCGTCAAAAGCCTTACTCTCTCTCTCTCTCTTTGTAAATAATTAATATACAAAATTGTTTAAGGACATTGTTGCCTAGTCGTCAGCCAGCCAGTAATTTGTCGATAGCAGGGCGCCTGGAGCAGAGCTCCGTATCCCTAGTCAGGTAACATATATGTGGGTCACAGTCTTCCACTAAACCTACTCCTTCAATAGAGACCAATAATGTTGATGAAACAAGTTAGGAGTAGTAAACAAATAAGGCTGTAAACAGTGGTCTTATTGTAGAGGTTTGAAGATAAGGTGGGTGGAGGAACAGGCGAATATCCTTTACTGGGATGCAGAAGAGATTCAGTCAGGAATCGGCGTGGGACGTCTAAATCGGGATTTAGGGAAACTCTGGATCTTTTTGGAAATTTACGGAAGTCGTAGTCTGTCATATTATAAATAAGTTCGTAGGGGATCCTAGCGAGGTTATCATAGAAATTGTTAGAGAGTTTTCGCATCTCTTGCTTAATAGTTTTAATTTTAAAATCGCAATGTATTACAAAGTTTTTCAAGTATCTTGGGACTTTTCTGATAGAACGTAGAATTTTGTTCTGAATGATTTGGACTTTTTTTACATTAGATTTCGCAGCTTAGCCCCAAATTGGGGAGGCATAGAGAATGATGGGGCGGATAACTGATTTATAAAGTAGGATTTTGCTTTCAATGCTGACATCATTCGAATACAGGAGGGAGCTCAGTTCTGCTTTTACAAAGTTTATTTTATCTTTGAATTTTGCAATGTGGAGTTTCCATGTTAGTCTGCTGTCAAGAGTGACACCGAGATATTTACATGTCCTCTCAAAGCAAACTGGCTGATCGTTAATTATGATTGGTGGGGGCGGAAAACGTTGACGTGAGAAAAATACAGTTTGACATTTGTTAGGGTTTATTTTGATGCGGTATTTCTCTAACCAGGATTTGAGAGTGTCGATGTGATGTTGTAAGTATCGGTGTAGGTAGTTAGTATTGTGATGTGTGGCAAGAATGGCAGTGTCGTCCGCATACAAACAAAGAATAGTGTTGTTGGTGATAGGGATGTCGTTTATGTAAATGTTAAAAAGAATGGGACCAAGTTTACTGCCCTGAGGGACTCCAGACAGGATATGTTTGGTGTGTGAGTGTGTCTTGTTCAGACGGACATGAAAGGTTCTGCCGCTGAGGTAGGAGTATAAAATATGGGTAAGAGAGTGTGGCCTACGAAGCTGAATGAGTTTGTACATGAGTCCGATGAACAACACCCTATCGAAGGCCTTAGCGATGTCAATAAGTATACCTCCAACTGCTAACTAGTTTTGGAGTCCATCAGAGATGTTGGTGTGTTGTAGAGTGGAGCGGTCTAAAACCAAATTGCTCTGGGATGAGAATGTTGTTATTAGCAAGGAAATTGTTGACTTGGATGGCGATGAAATGTTCAGCCAGTTTGCCAAGAGAGGACAGTGCAGGCTTATGGGGCGATAACTTTTGAGGGAGTTTAAATTTTCATTTGGTTTAAGGATTGGAACAATGGCGGCGTGCTTCCAGTCGCAGGGGAAATAATTGAGATCGAAAATGGAATTGATTAAAACAATAAAGTAAAAGATTATATTAATAGTGCTGGATTTAAGAGCTTCGTTTGAAATATTGTCAGGGCCGGGGCTTTTCTTGTTTTTGAGAGTGTTGATGTAGTTAACTATGTCAGTGGGGGAAATGTGGGGAGGGGGGGGGGGAGTATTTTGAACACTAAGAAACTGCTTCACTGTATCCTGGGCTTTCTCCAGGAAATTTGGGCAGAAAATATCTTCGTGTGGTGTGAATTGCTTTTCATATACATCAGCGAGTAGATTAGCTTTGTCTTGTTCTGTGTAAGCAGTGGTATTATTGTGAGTGAGTAAGGGGATATTTTTGTGCTTTTTCCGAATACGTTTTAAGAAGTCCCAAAGTGAATGATCAGTAGGAGAGAGAGATTCGACGTATTGCTTCCATTTGGCTTGTTTATAGTTAGAGATTAAAAGTTTTATTTGTGCCGTCAGGTAATTGTATTTAGTTGTGTGGGCAGTATTTCTTGTGTGTTGCCAGTTTTGGCGAGCGCGGTTTCTGAGATTAATTTGGCTAGTGATAGAATATGTGAGTTTTGGGTACAGTTGTGGAATGTAGGTGGAGGTGCTGTTGGAGAGTGCTGAGCTAAATGTTTAGGTTAGTGTTTTGATTGCCCTGTTAACATCATCGGTAGAAGTGATGGTTGCAAAGAGAATCGGGGACTCGTTTAGAAGATTAACAAAAATTTTCCAGTTAACTTTAGTAGGAAGAGAGGGGGCTGGAAGAGGGGTATTTAGTTCCAGCGTTAATAAAATTGGTAAATGGTCCGAGGTAAAAAGATTGAGTACATTTACAGAGACTGGAAAGGGACAATTTTTTAATAAGTAGGGTTGGTGTTATTACTATGTCTGGTGGGGAGGGGGGGGGGAATTTAATGTCTAAATTATTATCAATACAAAAGTTGTTAAGTTCTCTTCCTACCCGGCTAGTCCTGCGTGCATTCCATCTAGGATGGTGGGCATTGAAGTCACCGGCTAGGATAGTAGGGGATGGGGATTTAAGTATGAGATCTAGATCGTTATAAAGGGGGTCGGGAGATTTAATTCTGTTGTAAATGGAGCCAATGATGAATTTTTGCTGCCTAGGAAGTAGGATTTCCACCAATGTGTTTTCAAGACGATGTGTGTTTGAACTTGGGAGATGTGTGAGTGGGATGTGATTTTTGATGTAAACTGCTGTTCCACCATATCTTAGTGGATGACCAGTGGCGCTGTATCTTAGTGTATAGTTGAGAGTAAAGTTTTGAATTTTTAAACTGTCTGGCGTTTTGTTTTACGTTCCTATATTAGAATGATGTCAGCGGTACTGTCAGTTAAGTGGTTTCTTAGGTCGTCGATTTTATTGCATAAGCCGTTAGCATTCCAGCAAAGGATATTTAATTTGGATGGGTGTATACTCATGGTTGGTAGGATTTATCTGGCCACCGAAGATAGATTCAATAGCACGAATAAATGCAAATAGTTTGTTGAGGGCACCCTCAACTTTTCCCATATCGGTGATAGCTATTGTGATTTTACTTATTATGTCCTGTATATTGAATTTTGAGAATATTTTTTGAATTGCAGTAATTAAATTCATAATTTCACTTATTCCTCCGAGGGAGGGCGGACGTTCTGCTTCTTCGTGAATGTCCAGAACTTCCATTGGGAGGGTGAGCGATGGCAGGTTTTGTTGGTTAGTTTGATTATATGATTGGTTGTTTTGATTGGATTTACTAGTTTGGTTATTTGATTTGGTATTATTGTTTGCTATAGAATTATTAGTTGATTTAGTTTAATTTTGAGGTGGGAGAGCTACATGAGTTGGTGAGGCATGCTGGTTAATTTCAACAGGAGGCAGAGCATAAGGAGAGGAGGTGGGCTTCGTTTTTTTGACAGTGGAGTTGGAGCTCTTTGCAAAATAAGGTTTGTTTTGCTTCTCCGTGAGGGGGTTTCTTTTTCTTTCTCCTCAAGTTTTCTTTTCCTATCCCTTTCATGTATGACTGAAAAGGGTTCTAGCTCAGGGCAGGCCGTGCTAGTGGCGGGCTCTGAAGAAGGGGGGTGCAGAATGGTTTCTGCACTGAAGTTATTGGTGGGATGGGAACAATTGGATTTGATTGTTTATAGGTATGGGTGATATTAGAGTTAGAGTTTTGATGGGAAAATGGTCCAAGTTGATTGTTTTTATTTTTATTGCTGAGGTTACTTGCAGTTTGGATTTTGGGGGAGGGCTTCTTGTTGGTTGGAGCTTTTGGGCATCCTAATAGTTGGCCGAGTGGGTTCCTTTACAGTTTATGCATTTTGTTGGGAGGTCTTTTGATTTGGTACTGTACTGATATGGCCGTTCGGTATATCAGTACATGATATGCTTTCGACAGCATATCTCCAACTACGAAGGTATAGCGGGAAAAGGAGCGCAAATGATGCAGGCGGTCATTCCCAAGGAATCTTGAAGTAGTTGACTAGCATTGAGATGACGGGATACGGATCGCATGTACATTATTCTGGTTGGCTGGCGAAGGTGATTCTTAAGCCTGAGTAAATCAATACGCTTCAATGAAATGAAGAAGGCATTAAGATAAAATTTAACTTCTTTTAATGATAGTAGATTCTTGCTTTGGATATTACAAACAGATCATATAATTCAATTCAATAATAATACAAACTTCTTAAATCTCTTACTTCAGAATCGAAAACGTTCCAATAACAATTTGGGAACACGATATTTTACATTCAATACATTTTAGACTTTATAAATTATTTCCATCTCACCTAACGCGATCAATTATTTAATCTTCAACATAATATAGATTTATTTAATATCCATTTCAGGATAGCATTCCGTTCTTTAGCCCCATGGGCAAAACGCGACTGATTACTTTGGAATTACATCGCCATACTGCAACTAATCACAATTTCCACGCCAAAGCTTCTTTAGTATACCTACGCAAGTTCATGACGACAGAAAAAGAAGTTCCCATGTTAAAGAATATGAAATGCAAAATCCGCGGTACATGTACAAACACTTGGGAACGTAACACTACGCCAAGGTTTACCGAAACTGACGGAAAAGATCCAAAAGGCCGAATTACAGAACTGGCGCGTTATTAATTTGGAATAAATATTTTAAGAACAAGTTTTAGAATCGAAAGTAAATTAGAATTCGCCGAAAGTTAAATTTAGACAGAAATGATTAATAAACCAGGCATGCATTTCATAACATATCCCCGCCACAAACGAGGATTTGTTCTGGTACAGAACAAAGTCTAACCAAAAAAATGTACCAAATATGCCTAAATAAAGCGGTGACATAAAAAAAAACCCAACAATTTTTTGGATAAAAAATATGACACAAAAAATTTCAATGAAAAAATTTAGGATCTGTTATGCAAATAGGATTGTCAAATGCAATCAAGTAATTCTCATTTCCTAAATATGTGTATTTCTCAACCCAGAAATTCAACGAAAACAAGGACAGATGTGAAAAGTCTGATTCATACAACACTGCATTTGCTCACATTCATACACTGATTTTCACAAAAGAAGTCCAAAAGGCCAAATTGTGCCTTTTGGACTTTAAAATATTTATTCCAAATTAATAACGCGCCAGTTCTGTAATTTGGCCTTTTGGATCTTTTCCGCCTTTTGGACTTCTTTTGTTGGCCTTTTGGATAGATAAAAGCCCCATGCTAGATAAAAGTGAGGGGGTTGAGTTTTTTAAATTTTTCTCAATGTATTTGAGTTCAAAAATTAAAAATCTCGTCACTATTGCATATCAGATGTCATGAACATGGCGCAAAAAAAAAATCAACTTAGAATAACCAAACCAGGTGAGATGTCTTCTAAAAAAAATACAATATATATACATAATAAAAATAACAATATTCCATTTATACTACTTACATCCATTTGAGACTTGTACTAATCTTCAGACATGAAAAAATACTTACATACAGTTTCCTTTTTTTACCTATTACAATTTATATTTACAATATCACATTAAATAACATTAATACAATAATACATATTCATTGAAAAAAAATAAACTGGCTGCAGCTAAAAAAAACTGTGATCACAAAAATAACCAAACAAATTGTATACGTTCATACACAATACAACACATTTTATCCAAATAAAAAAAAAATTTGGCTATGGCCAAAGTTCCGTTAGGTGTGAGTACTCACGGAAACAGACTTCCAAAAAAAAATGTGAAAGTTCTTTCATATCTCCTTAAAAAATAATGATTTAAAAACATTTTATTTTTCTTAAAAAAAATTCACTTTTTCTAAAAAAATTCAATTTAAATTTCTAAATGAAAAAAATATTTGACCTTTACTTTAATAAAATTATTTTCAATTTACTTTTTCAAAACAAACCAAAAAAAATTTACCTTTTCCTAAAAAAAAAATACTCATATATACACAAAAAAAATTGGAACGCTTTCTCTTTTAATATTTGTTATTTGCATATGTGCGAGGTCTCAGCTGGTATGGTTGTGCTGTCGACATTCTCTGCACATGCGATGGCTTTCTGGGCTGTCCTGCCGCAGATGAGATCTTGGGATAACTCCACTTTTAAAGTTGGGGAGTGCCTCTGAAAATATTGAATTTCGATTTTTCACGAAAATTCTGTGCCTTTCTGATTTTGGAATGGTCAATCATTTTATTCTGGCACCTATCTGAACTTCTGGTTGACTCATCTTGAGTACGAATTCTCTGCGAATTACTTACATTAGCGTTTCTAGATTTCACACATTTTCTTTCAACATCGTAACTGGATATTAGGCTTATCATACCTATTTTCAAATTTGGCACAAAAAGTTTATTTTGATATCTGATATAATTCTTGACAGTTCACATCTAGTTGGATTTGTGGAACTTGTATAATGTAGGTATGCACGAATTTGGAACCACTAATCTTTCTTGTGCAAATGCTTTCTGAGCATGGGTATACCTCTTGTTCTTAGCATAAAGAGCATCGTTGTGTATATGAAAAATTATATGTTTATATGCTGGAGGTTGATTATTTTTCTCTACAGCTAGCTCTTCGAATTCTTATGCAATGTGGGTCAGTTTTCTGTTGTTTTATAATTTTTTGTATTTCATGAATTGGCATTGGACAAGATTTTTCATTGATGTTAAATGTATTGTTTACTTTGTCAATGCAAATGTTAATGGCATTTAGAGGACTAGTTACTTTTTCTTCTTTTGAAATTTCCTTGTTTTGTTCCTCTAATGTATTTTGAAGATCATCTGCTATGGCATTCAGTCGTTCAACATGGGATTTTCTATGTTGTCTTAAATATTGATTATCTTGTAACTCAAGGACATCTAGTGTGCACAGAATTCGAGTTATTTCTTCCAAAATATGTTCAATTGATTTGAAATCTTGAGTTTCATGCATACTCTCTGTTTTTTTATGTACTTCTAAAATTTGTAATGTAATTTTTTCAAAATTTTTTAAAAGTTGCATTTGATCTGCACGAGATGGTGGATTTTCATATAAGTCCTCTGAATCTACAGATTTATCCATGTTTTCTTTATCTTTACTTTTAAAATTATCTATTCAAGGTTGCGAGAGTTGTTGCACTCTGTTATTTTCAGAATTGAAATTTTGTTGTGCTGTTATATCTAAATTATGGAAATTTTGACTATTATTTTGTGCAACTTGTTTACAAATATCAATGCCAGACTTGAGTGATTTCTGATTTTTGATTGAATTTAGTGCTTCTTCAAATTTTGCTTTTTTCTGGTGGCCTTGTATTATATTTGGATTTATAAAATTTTGATGTTGAAACTCACTGCTAAAATTATTTGTGCCATATAGTTACTCTTTTGCTGTTGAAATTGAGGATAGGATGGTTTCACTTCATATTGGGTATTATAGAAAGATTTATTTTGATTTTTATTTCTTGAATTCCTGTTAAATCTTTGTCGGTTGTTTCTCCTATTATTTCTGTATGGTTGAAAATAATTTTGCTGGAAATTTGAAAGTTTATTTTCCAAAAATTTGACATCTTAGCAAGCTGCCTCTAAATTTTGAGAAAGTGCATGATTGTCATTTTCTAATTCTTTACAATAGTTTTTTAAATCATATATTTCATTTTCATAAGAGTTAGCTAATTCCATCCATCTTTAATTACCCTCATCAGTTATTTTTTTGTTCACCAAGTGTAAATTTTATAAACTTTTTATTCTTTCTTCTTTTTGTTTAATAATTTTCTGTGATTCTGGGGTTATTTTTTCATTATATTGATCTTCCAATTGTACAATTTTTGGAACTTCTCTTTTTGGGATTGCTGATAAATTAGATGCATTATTTTCAATTGTTCCCTTATTGCAATTTTCCATAAAATTTTGACAAGAAAGAAAGTCAATCCCTAGGATTCCTTTATAATTTTGAGATTTCAAATTATTGACCAAATGATATGTTATTTTGTATTCATTTCCATTTATGATTGCGGGAAGTGTAACTTTCTCTGTCAATTGCATAAAATCACCTTTAACAAGTGACACGGTTAATTGAGCTGGGTCTATTTGGACTTTAAAAGGAATTTGCTTCAAAATGTCTTTTGAAATTAAGCTAAGGCATGCTCCAGTGTCAACAAGGAGTTGTTGTTGAGACCCAGACCGTCCGACCTACCAGAAAGGTGTAAGGTAACTGTATGGACGGCCGGGAAGTGCCACCCAATTTAGACCGGAACCCAGTGGGGGAGGCATCCACAGGGACCGTACCCTCCTTCCCCTACCACCAACCTCTCGGAAGGACTTACGGACCCACATGTTTAACGTGATCGTACTCCGCATGAACACGGCGGCATTTGTGGCAGCGTGCAAATCTAGCGCGCAAACCACGGGGATACCGCAGCCGAGATGGCCAACAGCACGCGGCGTTCCGAGGTGGTCACCCACCAAGTACTAACCGCGCCCGATGCTGCTTCACTTCGGTGATCTAACGAGAACCGGTGTTTTCAGCACGGTACGGCCGTTGGCCCGAGTGTCAACAAGGAGTGGAACAGTTGTCCCATAAATGGTAGTATTTATTATAGGTGTTTTACTTGGGATAATTTGTTGTCCTTTTGCAACCAAAGTATTACTGACATTATTTTTCACTGGTTCAAAAGATCCTATATTTTTATCAGTCAATAATGTCACAAATGTATCTTTAATTTTTGGATTGTATGCCGAATATGAAGGATTTTCTATGGAAGGTTGTTCAGAGTTATCATTCCTTCTGTTTTCCCGACTAAATTGTCTGAATTTCCGATTTTGGCGATTATTAGATCTCGGTTTCTCTGTTATTTGTCGGTCTTGTCTTAAATCTTCTCTATAAAAACAATCTTTTTGAATATAGCCTATTTTGCCACATAAATAACACTCTGGAATTTCTATCCAATTTTCCATATTTTCATTTTCTAATTTGAATTTTCGCAATTCTTCCAAAAAATTAATTTTACTTTGCATTTCAGGCGACTGCAGCGTATTCGCGATTGCAGGCATTTCACTAGGCTGGGGAGCGATTGCGAGCCAAGCATTGCGCTCGAGTATGACTGTTCTTTTTGCTTCTGCATAAGTTTTTGGATCGCTAGCCAAGACTGCTCTTTTAATGTGCGTGGGCAGTTTATCTACTGTGATAGACAATAAAATCGTGTCCCGGATGTTTTCAATATCTTTGGTTGGAAAACATTCTCCAACTGTTACCTCGATATTGTCGAAAAATGTCAGGATGTCATGGGTATTATAATCTATGTTATTCAATTTTTGCCAATAATTTGCAAGAGGAATTCCAACGTTAAATCTTTGGGAGAGGTTCTCAACAATTTTGTGGAAGGTTTCGCCAGTACTTAGCTTAAGTGCGATTGCAGCGTGCGATACCAATTTGGTATTTAATGCAAATAATTTTTCCTTCTCTTCCCAATTGAAAAAATCGGCAGTGGCATTGAATCTGGCAATAAATTCCGAAAAAGACTCATTGTCTGTTCCTCCAAACTGGGGAATTAAATTTAAAGCACTTGTAAGTGTGGTCGACATGTTTTACAATTATATATATAACACTGAATTTTAAAATAAGAAATGCAATAATAATAACTTTGTCGATAATAAATTCACAATATCAAAATTTTATATCATTATATAACTTATTTATATAACTTATTTATCTATTACATATGCATTTTACAATTTACTTTAGAATTTTGCTGCACCTACCTTTTCCAAGAACATAACATCTTTTAATCTGAAAGCACAATTTTTACAACAAATTTTTCACATTTACTTTATTTATTTATTTATCACCAATATTTCTAATTTTTTTCCTGAACAACAACTCAAGAATTTTTTCCCCCCAGACTCGGGAATCGACGCCCCGATGTTAAAATTGCATTATTTCAAAATAAAATATTTTCACAGGATGAAGGCTTTTCATGGATGACGGTATCACTTGTAGCACAAATATGACATCCTTTACAATGATGTCGCTGATGAAGACTTATGGCACGGCATTTACTGCTATCGTGGCTTTTCTTGAACGTTGAGTCACAATTTTGCGAACCACAGGAATGGATGAACCGTTGTTGCAGGTCGGGTGGTCCTGGCATCGTATATAGGTTTCCAATTTTTTGTGTACCACAGGATCAATTAAGCCATTCTCGCAGGCTTGCATGGACGGCACCAATTGTACTGATATGGCCGTTTGGTGCATCAGTACATGATATGCTTTCGACAGCATATCTCCAACTACGATGGTATATTGGGAAAAGGAGCGCAAGTGATGCAGGCGGTCGTTCACAAGGAATCTTGAAATAGTTGACTCGCATTGAGATGACGGGATACGGATCGCATGTACATTATTCCGGTTGGCTGGCGAAGGTGATTCTTAAGCCTGAGTAAATCAATACGCACGCTTCAATGAAATGAAGAAGGCATCAAGATAAAATTTAACTTCTTTTAATGATAATAGATCCTTGCTTTGGATATTACAAACAGATCATATAATTCAATTCAATAATAATACAAACTTCTTAAATCTCTTACTTCAGAATCGAAAACGTTCCAATAACAATTTGGGAACACGATATTTTACATTCAATACATTTTAGACTTTATAAATTATTTCCATCTCACCTAACGCGATCAATTATTTAATCTTCAACATAATATAGATTTATTTAATATCCATTTCAGGATAGCATTCCGTTCTTTAGCCCCATGGGCAAAACGCGACTGATTACTTTGGAATTACATCGCCATACTGCAACTAATCACAATTTCCACGCCAAAGCTTCTTTAGTATACCTACGCAAGTTCATGACGACAGAAAAAGAAGTTCCCATGTTAAAGAATATGAAATGCAAAATCCGCGGTACATGTACAAACACTTGGGAACGTAACACTAAGCCAAGGTTTACCGAAACTGGCGGGAAAGATCCAAAAGGCCGAATTACAGAACTGGCGCGTTATCAATTTGGTATAAATATTTTAAGAACAAGTTTTAGAATCGAAAGTAAATTAGAATTCGCCGAAAGTTAAATTTAGACGGAAATGATTAATAAACCAGGCATGCATTTCATAACAGTACAATGCTTGGTTTGGTGGGGGCTCTACACATTTTAGACAGGCGGGGTGAGGTTGCAATTGTCAGAACTATGTCCCCATGATTGACAGTTGTAACACTGAAACCAGGGAAAGAGATTGTAATCTGTTATTTTGACAATGAAGCCAACCACTTCCTCTAGTTCATAAATTTCATCAAAGTTACCGAAGTTGTAGATATTTACAAGGAGGATTGGAAGCCGCTCTTTCGTTTTTAATTTCCTTAGTTAGGACACACGTTGGATATCAATTGGGTGGCACTTCCCGGCCGTTCAAACAGTTACCTTACACCTTTCTGGTAGGTCGGACGGTCTGGGTCTCAACAACAACAACAACACGTTGGATATCAAATCCCTTGGATACTAGGTCCTCTTTGATTTCTTGGCCATTAGTGTCAATGGGAATTCCTTTTAAGAGGATCTTCTTGTGCCTTTCCGATTTTATGCTCATACTATGGAATTGGATTTTATTTGCTAATAAACATTTTTGTAGTGCTCTATACTGTTCGATATTTTTTGGTTTTAGTCTGACGTACTCACCTGCCATCTGGAGGTTTTTTTGAAAATTAAGTCTTTGGTGGCATTGTTTAAAAGTGCCTTCCAGTTTTTTACCATCTTTATGTAGAAAGGTTCCGGTTTAGAGGGCTGGGAGGGGGATTGGTCATTACTAGAGTCATAGTCAACAGGACGGTTAGTATTTTTGGTATTGTTTACATTAGATTTTTCAGCATCAATTGACTTGGATGTATCATTGATTACATTAGAATTGTCAACATTCTTTACATTAGGTTTATCAGTTGTAATCAAATTGGAATTCTCAACATCATTAGAATTTTCATTAGTAAGTGAGTTAATTCTGTTACTGGTTTCAATAGTAATATTTTCAACTTTTTGAGTATCTCTAGTATTTGAATTTTTAACATATTCACTATCACAGTGTTCACATTTTTCAGCATCTTTGAATTTTGACAGGTCATCAGTCAAGAATTTAAAATTGGGTCCAATATTAGCTATATTGTCAATACAATGAGTCAAGTTACCAGGGGAAGGACTAGAAATCAGTAGGAGAATATGATCGCACATACCTTGGAATCCAGCTTTCAGCTCACCAGATTGTTGATTGCTGCTTGGGGCTAAGAAGATCATTGGGGAAAGCTTGACGAGGATCTCAATCACTGTTTTTCTTTCAATCAGTAATCCATCACGTCCTAAATCTCCCAGTTTATTCAGCAAGTCCATAAAATCAGGGTCCGGAAGTTCTTTTGACGAATTTACTAAGCGGTCGTGGTAATCCAGGAGATTTTCATTGTTAGCACAGACACTGGATACCAGTTTCTTGATATATTCACCCACGATACAATCTGAATTAGCAGTTTATGCGGAGTACGGTCACGTCACACATATGGGTCCGTAAGTCCTTCCGAGAGGTTGATGGTAGGGGAAGGAGGGTACGGTCCCTGTGGATGCCTCCTCCACTGGGTTCCGATCTAAATTGGGTGGCACTTCCCGGCCGTCCAAACAGTTACCTTACACCTTTCTGGTAGGTCGGACGGTCTGGGTCTCAACAACAACTATTCACAAGATCAGTAGAATCCATGTTTGCTGTCTCTGAGCACGCGGAGGGGTCATCTACTGGCGAAATGGCGCTGGACATATCTGTCCTTGGGAGATCCTTGAAAGCAACCTCCAATTCAAATAAAATCCCCTCCATAGCATGGAAATGGAAGCATACTTTTCAAATGGCACTATCGATAATAGTAGAGGCCGCAAAGAGCAGAAGAAGCGCATATACTATCGAAAAAACACAAGTCGCAAATTAAAACACGTGGAAAAAGCAAAGCATTGGGTCGTTAAGCGGAGCTCGTCGCAAAAACGACCTACTCCCTCGATGTCCAGAAAGGGAATGATGTTGACTAGAGTGATTTTTAACTAGGATTGCGTTCCAGATATATTTCTCACCCATTCTCATCCCTTTTAAATTGCTTTATTTCTAGCTGTTTATATTTACAAAACTGATATAATTTTTTATGTCTGCTAATGATATTTTAATATATTTCTACTTCATACATAGGCGCCCGTATAACTTTTTCCAGGATGGGGAGACAAACTCAAACACATGATGTACAACATCGATTGGCTTGATGCTCGTCTTTGTGATATTGAATGTCTAAGGGGGAGTATAACGCCCTGCCCCTTGGCCTCTCCTATGGGCGACCGCGACTTCATCTCTATCTCTTCTTTTCTCTATCTCTATCTCTTCTTTTCTCTATCTCTATCTCTTCTTTTCTCTATCTCTATCTCTACTTATAATAAAACAGAGTCTGTGTTTGACGGGGAACGCTTCCTGGGGCGATCCACTCGGGAAAGCTTCCGGGACAATCCACTCCTGAGAATCAAAACAGAAACGTTTTACATTTGCCGCCATCTATCGGCCGAAAATATAACTAAAGTTCTCGGAAGTTGAATCGATTAGAAACTGCCTCAATAATATTCTCAAAAAGCGTATTTTTGATTTATGATGCTCTTTGAAGCAATTGAAGTAGCTTTCATTTTTTTCCAAGTTCATCCTCGGAGATAATTGTCTTACCAGAGCAGAGAGAGTTTGTTAAACACACCCGATATTGTAAACAAAACCGTTCTTTTGCCGTGATTCATTCACCGTGCTAATTGGAGATTCTTTACAGTAACGTTTTTTGATATTCTTATATATTAAGATAAAGACAAACAGAATTGATTTAATTATAATGTTTATTTATTTTCGTATATTTAAATATTATCTATTTTCGTATATTTAAATATTTTCGTCAAAAATAAAATACTCAAAACGTTATGAGTTTAGGAAATGTTTGATTTTGCTGTTGGCAATTGGCAACTGTAGTTTGTATTTTCGTTTTTAAGCAGTTTTTTAATTATTTTTTCGGTAGCGTTTCTTTAAGGCCCCTATTACACGACAGTATTTGGGACAACAAAACCGTTCACAAAACAGCTCAGAAAACAAATTTAGCCACAACATTTTAAGTTCATCCCTAAAATGTTGTTGTTGAGGGAACGGCTGTGCGAAAATCGAAAAATCAGAAGTGCGAAAATCGAAAAATCAGAAGTGCGAAAATCCGAACGTCACAGGTGACGTGCTTTCGATTTATTTTATTTCTTACTTTAATGGCGACCAAGATGGCCGATAGACTGCTTTAGAATGTGGTAGAATCTCGAGATGGAAAAAATGATTGAACTTCTACTAAATTATAGACACTTGCGGGATATAAAAGATCCAAATTATAAGAAAAACACACACTAAAGAATGCTTTCGGAAATCGGTGGCATTAGACAGGAAGGGCCTGTTAGAAAGGAGGGTCTTAAAACACAGGCTTTTTTAAGGAAAATTTTTAACTACACAAATTTTCGTAAATGGAAGAAATTTTAATATACACTGGTGGGAAAAAAGTTTAAAAACAAATTATAAATTCTGAAAATTTTATAAATTTTTAATCAACCAGATTCATATTTATACGCAAAATAGAACTTAAAAGAAGTAACCATTTGCATATTCTTACAGAAGGTCGTTCACACTTTATGGAAACGATTTTGTATTTATGTTTCTCGTTAGCATTTTGAGATAAAGATTTCGCATTTCAATGTAGTCGCCTGCTACTGTTTTGTTTTGATTGGAATGTAGAATAAAAGATTTATTTTGAAAATGGCTCCTGAAATTGATCGATGGCTCTAAGGTTACGTAAATGCGCTTTCCGAGGAAAAAATATTCGTATCAACAAATTGTAAAGCTGTGTAAAAATAGAGGTTATTGCATTTCAAAGAAAGGTATTTTTAATATATTAAATTTGAAAGGGGAAAAGCGTCTAGCTGAAAGTAAAAATGAAAAAATGGTCGCAAAATCGCATTCTAAGACTGTTCGAACGCAGGCAAATATCAAAAAAGTGAAATCTCTGCTCCTAAAAGAAAATCCACCAACTTAAAAATCCATTGCATCGAAACTGGGAATGTCGTCTGGCCGGTCTGGCACTGTAAGTGAAATCATTCATAAAGATTTGAAGTTAAAAAAGATGTTTAAATCTAAAGTTCATCTGCTTCTGTCAAAGCATATTGCAGAAAGAAAAACAAATTGTAGAAAGAAAAGCAAATATGAAAAACACCTAGCTGCTGATAAATGGAAATTTGTGGTAACACTCGATGAGGCATGAGTGTATTTAAGTGACTGTAATATAAAAAGAGCAATTATCTATTGCTCAACTGACGAAAATGACCGTTTGAAATGGCTTCGTCAATATACAGAAAAGTTCCCAAAGGGATTCATGATAGTTGCAGGATTTTGTTACAACGGTAAATTAAAACTCAAAAAAGTCTCAAGTAAAGCTAGAATAAATTCAGTCTACAATCAGCAGAATATTTTAGAACCAATTTTTGAAGAAGAAATTCTAGCCTTATATGGGAAGGACATCAATAAAGTTGAGCTTCACATGGACAAAGCTTCTAGTCACACGTCTAAGTCACGTCATATTACACGTCATATTTAGCAAAGAAAGAATCAGAAACAGGAATAAAATGTACCCCATTTAATGAAATACATGTAAAATTACCTGACGCTTCTCCTATAGACTGTTGCGCTTTCGGTTTGTTAAAACGAGCCTTAGGAAAACGGCATCCAAGAATACTGAACGGATTTTAGAAAACGATCTAAGAGGAGTGGGATAAAATTGACATGACGGTGCTAAGAAAAAGTTGCAACTGCTGTGCCGTTTTCGGTAGTAGTTTCGATTTCTGTATAGTGGATTTTTAAAAATAATTTTCTTTCACATGCAGTTCTAGTGCATCATTGCTTTAAATTTGTAACTACACAATCTTGGATTTATAACTACACAAACTGTGCGTAACCACACACTAAAAATGGCCCTGGCTTAAATTATCATTGCCGAGCGGAAGTGCTAAGGTCTGGGGATGTAAAAATAATAATACAACTTTTACCAAATTCCAGACACCCGTGGGATATAAAAGATCCAAATTATAGGGGGAAAAAACACTAAAGAATGTTTCGTGAATTGAAGTCGGCGGCATTACAGAGGAGGAACGTGTTAGAAAGGGGGCCTAAAGTATCATTGCTGGGCGGAATTACTAAAGTCTGGAGATGGAAAAATAATAATAGAACTTTTACCAGATTACAGACATCTGTGAAATATTAAAGATCCAAATTATACGCAAAAAACACTAAATGATTCTTGGGATGAAATCGACGGCATTAGAGAGGAGGGACGTGTTAGAAAGGCGGGGGCCTAAGGCATCATTACCGGGCGGAATTGCTGAAGTCTGGAGATGCAGATGGAAAAAGAAAATAATTTTTACCAAATTACAGACACTGTTGAGATATAAAAGATTTAAATTATACGAAACACACACTGAAGAATGCTTTTTGGAATAAAATTAGCGGCATTAGATAGAATGGGCCTCTTAAAGAGGAGGGGCCTAAAGTATGATTGACGGGCGGAATTGCCGAAATTCGGCAATAAAAATTGCCCTGTGGAATAACACCATTATTCAATCCAAACGGAACCTTTGGGATGTTAAAAGTGATCTTTACAGTAAGAGAACTCTAAAGCGATATTACTGTGAGGAAATTACGAAGCGAGCGAATGCAAGGGGAAACAGTTTCCCCATTTGCTGCTTGCAATGACGTCACTTTCGTTCTGTGCTGCTTGGAGTGACCTCACAAACGTTCCAAAGCTGTTTTGCGAACGGTTTCTTGTCCTACATTACGGTTGTTGATGAGACCCAGACCGTCCGACCTACCAGAAAGGTGTAAGGTAACTGTTTGGACGGCCGGGAAGTGCCACCCAATTTAGACCGGAACCGAGTGGGGGAGGCATCCACAGAGACCGTACCCTCCTTCCCCTACCACCAACCTCTCGGAAGGACTTACGGACCTACATTACGGTTGTGTAATAGGTCCTTAACTGTAACGATTCTTTAACAGTAACGATTCTTCTTACAGTAAATATTCTTTATAGTAACGTTTTTTGATATTCTTATATATTAAGATAAAGACAAATAGAATTGATATAATTACGTTGCGTGTTCGCGGGTTGGAAGTAAGGGTAATCTTCATATCTTATCTCAAAATGGTAGAACAACTAATATTGTATCCAGAAGCTCTTCAATATTAATATTAATAATGGAATATTAAATGATAACACAAATGATACTTAACATAAATGATTTTTAACATAATTTATTTGATATTTTACAGAAGTTATGCTTCCCTTACTGTACATACATTTTTTTACATGATTTCTAACTTTAATTTAGTTAGCCATTTCCACAAATATTATGTCGAAAAGGCCCATATTATACTTGATATAATTTATAAATTTTGGCTGCAAAGAACTATGTAATTTTTTAGGGGAAAAACCTCTGAATGAGGAAATATGCCTATAGTGGACCCCCCCCCCTCATTTAGCGTTGTTGTTGTTGTTGTTGAGACCCAGACCGTCCGACCTACCAGAAAGGTGTAAGGTAACTGTTTGGACGGCCGGGAAGTGCCACCCAATTTAGACCGGAACCTAGTGGGGGAATCATTTTGCGGTGTGTAACAAAAGGGGTAACGCATCCATGTAATCTACCTCAAAAAGGGTGGATGTGGAAATGAGTACAAAGGAGTAGCATTTTCGTTATTTTTACACCTCAAAACATGTAATCACAGTTACAAGATTTAAACACATGATATAAAGGTTTAATTGCGTTTTACTTTTTCATACTTTATTTCTTGCCCAATTATGTCCTTATGTTCATCAAAGATTTTTGATATATTTTTTTATTTGACTGTGTCCATTTCGCCTAACTATGCCGACTAACCATCGTCTGGTACATCTATCGATTATCACCTTAACAGCCACCTGGTTGACCTACAGTGCCCAACCACTTCCATTATCATGCTGAGAGATAGTTTTTAAACGAGCAGCATCCCATTAGGCACCCAGAGCCTGCCCACAACTTTGCTAAAAAATCGATATTTGCACATTATCTGGTAGCTGTACCAGACGAAGGCTGGTATTTAATAAAATGATTGTAAATGTTCATCTAATTTATAAATAAGAAAACATTTAAAATGTTATATTTTGTATGTATGCATCTCACATAGATAACATATTTTGAAATCTCGTTCATTTCATCCACTCTTTGCATTTTCATGTAAAATTTTATTTAACTCACCAAAAAATAAAACTTATTGAAATAAAACTTATTGAAAATGCAAATTCCAATATAACTTTCACTTGTAATACCAAATTTTTTGCCAGTCACTCAGCCTCCCCAGTTAAAAATCTCACGCTACGCTACTGGCTGTCTGATTCCAATTCCAAAGGCCGTGGGTTCGAGTCTGTCCACTCGCATTGAGTACAGCGAGTTAAGTTGGTTTGGTGTTTGTTTTTAATGATCAGTTTCTCCGCTAAGTTTCAAATAGAATAATTAGGATCGTTAGTACGTGAGCTGGCTGGCTCAATGGTCATGTTGTCTGATTCCAATTTTAGAGGCTGTAGATTCGGGTCTATCCAGTCACAATGAGAACAAATAGCCAGTGGAGACCTTCAGATTTCTGTGCTTTTCTAATCGGTGTCTCTCTCCGTTAAGTTTAAATAGATAATTAGGATCGCTGGTATGTGAGGCAGCTGGCTCAGAGGTCATGCTGTCCGGTTCAGGGTTCATCCACTCGCATAGAATATAGCGAGCTGGTATCTGTGCTATTTCTGACCAGTCTTTCCGTTAAAGATCGCCTCTTAAATAGAATAGTCGAAATGTGAACTGGATGGTGAATTGCAAAGATGGGATAAAACCCGGTTTATTCCCGGGAATAAATCAGGCTTTTTGGGAAGGGAATTTTGAAAGTTTCCAAAAAGTGCGAATTTTTAGTCATTGCATTTTGCACTGCAAAAGAAATGTGTATGACCCAAAACTAATATTTATTTTTTGCATTCGGAACTATAAATAGCTGAAGCATGGAAAATTGAGAGATATTAGTTAGATCCAAGAAAAATGTTTAAATTATGTGACATTCCTACTATTTATTAGTGAAACTGAAAATTAATTCCACAAATAAATTGTAATGTAATGTGTAAATATTGAAAATATATATATATATATAACATTCCGAACGATAAAATACTTATTACAAAGTGATTAATTCACTCATATTCATTTAATATTGAACGATAATAAGAAATTTATTTAGTTTTAATAACATTTTAATAATTTTATGACTCATAATTTGCACATTCTCAACGAAATTTTTGTAATTTTAAATTTTCAAAAATGTTATTTCAATAGACTTTACCACAAAGATTAAGTAAATTTATCTAAATGGCGGTCCATCTTTAAGGTTTAAACTATACATATAATGTGCCGTAGCCAGAGCATATAAGAAAGGTGTAAACTAGTTTCTTCTCAAAGCGTTTTAAAAAACGAAATGTCTTTTATTTAACACATCCTAAAAGACGTACAAAACATATATTAAAAACTGCTAGAGCGCTTTCGTACGTATATACGCCCTAGGGATATGATGTGTTAAATAAAAGACATTTCGTTTTTTAAAACGCTTTGTCCTTGATTTTATCAAGGGCGTATATATGTCCGAAAGCGCTTTGGTAGTTTTTAATATATGTTTTGTACGTCTTTTAGTGTTAAATAAAAGACATTTCGTTTTTTAAAACGCTTTGTCCTTGATTTTATCTATTGAATGCAGACATGATACCAATCTTGATTAGTTTCTTCTCGTGAAAGTTTCCAATACTTTGAAAATTCCCAGGTTTTTTGCAACTCTAGCCTGGATGGCTCAGTGGTCATGTTGTCTACCTTAAAATTTAGAGTTCGGATCCATACGCTCACAGCGAATTGGGTCGTTTCGGTTTCTGTGCCTTTTCTGATCAGTCTCTCTCTCCGTTAAGTTTAAATAGATTAATTAGTATCGCTGGCATGTCAGCTGGCTGGCTCAGTGGTCATGTGGTCTAATTCTGGATGCAGTGATGGGTTCGAGTCCATCCACTTTTATAGAGTATAGCGAGTTCAGTTGTTTTAGTATCTATTCTTTTTCTTATCAGACTCCCCATTAAGTTTAAATAGATTATTTAGAATCGTCGGTATGTGAGCTAGCTGGTTCAGTGGTCGTGTTCTCCAATTTCAATTTTAGAGGCTGTGGGTTCGGGTCAATCCACTCACAGTGAGATGAGTCATTTTGGTTTCTATGCTTTTTCTAATCAGTTTCTCCCTACGTTAAATTTGAATAAAATTATTTGTATCGTAAGTGTGAGCTGACTGACTCAGTGCTCATGCTGTCTAATTCCGATTCTAAAACTGTGGGTTCTAGTCCGTTCATTCACATTGAGTACAGCAGGGTTCCCATTTCAGCGCGAACCCGCGAGATTCTCGCGCAATCCATGAAAAATCTCGCGTAAAAATTTAGACTGCGCGAGAATTTCTCTCTCTCCAGTTCCGGCCTAGTTATTTTTTCCTTCAAATTGGATACCGAGAAATCCGATGCCCGATCCCGATCGGGCATCGGCCGAAGCAATCGGCCCGATTGCTTCGCGACCGCAAATCGCGATCAGTTGCCTCGTTGTTGCGAATCGCGGGCCGATTGCCGAGCGGTCACGGACCGCGATTTCGTAGCTACGTCTGAATCGCAGTCAATCGCGATTTGGGTACACTAAAGTACTAAGTGTTTCTAATTAGAGAGACATTTTATAGAAAACTATAAGTGTCCCCTCAGCTTGCGCGGGTGGCAAATTCGATCAAATAAAATTTTGCTTTTTTTTATAGGATTCTTTCACGGATTTGAATTATGCTCTTTCCGCGTACTTGCCGCATTTTTTGTGTTTTGCTCGAGAAATTTTCTTCTTTCCGCAGACGAAAATCCTTTCCCCCGTACACAATATGTCTACAGGTTACAAAAATCCCGAAAATGTCGTGAAATTGGCCATATATGCCCAAAAAATGTTACAAAATTTGAACAAAGCAACGAATTTTTTATCAGAGACATTCCTTTCTTACATGATCTGAAAATCTGTTTCTCCGCGATTGCGAAAACGGCGTTCGCATACGGCGATTCCCACATTTTCTGAGGAGAGATGACCAATGAATATCTTTATGCCATTTTCACAATATATTTGCATCGACTGAATTTTTTTATAATTATGTCGTTTAATATACAAATAATAAAAACCAAACCATTTTTCTTCCGTATTATTAATAAAATGAAAGGTTATTTTGCAGCAGCATCACGAAAATCTGCATTTGTACGCTATCCTCGGCATACCTCGTTTAATTTGAAAAATATTTCCCACTTTTCCAATCTGTTTGCAATCGACTACAGTGTTTGTAATTGTTTCGCGTTTCATACAGAAAAATTATTTTACAAACGTATTATTTATGAAATAAAGGGCTATTTTGAAAACAAAAAGAAAAAAGTCGAGTCAAACAAAATGGCTAAAATCACATGACTGGCTTGAGATTCAACAAAAGGACGATGCAATCCTTATGTTCTGCAAGTTTTGCAAAAAAAAAAAAATTCCATTTTCAATCATAAAGTCAAATTTATTACCTAATTCTATTTGCCTAGTGAAATAGTTTTCGGCGATCAAAAATCGATAAGTTTTTAATTGCTATTGCTGCATGCAAATTGATCATAATATGATTTGAAAAATCAAAATATAAAGTAAATACAGTCGGCCCTCGACTTTTGCAGTTTACAGACAAAAAAATCGTAAATTCGCATGCGAGTTATTTTACATAAAATAACCCATGTAGACGTTTTTATGTCAGCAAATAAAATCATAAAGTAAGCATGGGGGAAGTCAGGAATTTGAGTATTTTTGCTAACAAGTGTGGGGGGGGGGGAGCTATGAAATTACCAAAAATGTGCTTACTTAATACTTAAACGACTCCTAATTAATTTTTAAAAAGAATGTTAGTAAGAATGTTAGTTTTAAGATTTAAAAAATTTAAATGTCGAAGAATATGAGTTATAGTTAATGCTTTCTTTTTTACTACTTTCTAAATTAGCATGTTAAAAAAAAATGAAATTTTAAGTGTCTCTCCTTATAACAGAAATTCTCTCCCAAAATTTTTTGGAAGGAGAGAAATTCTCCCCCTCTTTTCCTGACTTAGTGGGAACCCTGGAGTACAGCCACTTGAGACCTTTTGGTTTCTGTGTTTTTTCTAATCAGTCTCTCTCTCTCTCTCCATTAACTTTAAATAGAATAATTAGGATAGCTCGCATGCGAGCTGACAACCTCAGTGGTCATGTTACTTTTCTGTTGTGCTTTTTCTGACCAGTCTCTCCGTTAAGTTTAAATATATTAATTAGGAGCGCCGGTATGTGAACTGGATGGTTCAGTCAGTGGGCATGTTGTCCGATTCCAATTCCAGAGACTGTGGGTTCGGGTCCGTTCACTTGCGATTGTGTGTCGTAAGTTGAGTCATATTGACTTGGCATCTGTTCGTTTGCTCATCAGTCTTTCCGCTAAATCATCATCGGCATCATGTGATCATCGGCATCTGATCATGTTGTCTGATTCCAATTCCAGAATCTACCTTATATCTTTCTGGTAGGTCGGGCGGTCTGGGTCGAAGAAGATGAAGAATTCCACAATCTGTGGGTTTACCACCTGGGAACACCGCATGCTGTTGGCACATTTCGGGCGCGGTAGCCCGGTGGTTTGCGCGCTGGATTTTCATGCTGCCACAACTGCCGCCGTGTTCATGCGGAGTACAATCACGTTAAACATGTGGGTCCGTAAGTCCTTCCGAGAGGTTGGTGGTAGGGGAAGGAGGGTACGGTCCCTGTGGATGCCTCCTCCACTGGGTTCCGGTCTAAATTGGGTGGCACTTCCCGGCCGTCCAAACAGTTACCTACACCTTTCTGGTAGGTCGGACAGTTCTGGTCTCAACAACAACAACAATCTGTGGGTTTGAGTCCATCCACTCGCATTGAATATAGCAAGTTGAGTCGTGTTTGTGCTTTTTCTGAGCAGTCTTTTCATTAAGTTTAAATAGTTTAATTAGGAGCGTCGGTATGTGAGCTGGCTGGCTCAGTGGTCATGTTGTGTGATTTCAAAAGTTTCAAGTACGTCCAACGACATTGACTGCAGAGTGTTGAGTCGTTTGGTTTTCTGTGCTTTTTCTAATTAGTCTCTATCTCTCAGTGAAGTTTAAATAGATTAATTAGGAGTGGCGGTGTGTGAGCTGGCTGGCTCAGTGGTCATGTTGTCTGATTTCAAAAGTTTCAAGTACGTCCAACGACATTGGCTGCAGAGTGTTGAGTCGTTTGGTTTTCTGTGCTTTTTCTAATTAGTCTCTATCTCTCAGTGAAGTTTAAATAGATTAATTAGGAGTGGCGGTGTGTGAGCTGGCTGGCTCAGCGGTCATGTTGTCTGATTTCAAAAGTTTCAAGTACGTCCAACGACATTGACTGCAGAGTGTTGAGTCGTTTGGTTTTCTGTGCTTTTTCTAATTAGTCTCTATCTCTCAGTGAAGTTTAAATAGATTAATTAGGAGTGGCGGTGTGTGAGCTGGCTGGCTCAGTGGTCATGTTGTCTGATTTCAAAAGTTTCAAGTACGTCCAACGACATTGGCTGCAGAGTGTTGAGTCGTTTGGTTTTCTGTGCTTTTTCTAATTAGTCTCTATCTCTCAGTGAAGTTTAAATAGATTAATTAGGAGTGGCGGTGTGTGAGCTGGCTGGCTCAGCGGTCATGTTGTCTGATTTCAAAAGTTTCAAGTACGTCCAACGACATTGACTGCAGAGTGTTGAGTCGTTTGGTTTTCTGTGCTTTTTCTAATTAGTCTCTATCTCTCAGTGAAGTTTAAATAGATTAATTAGGAGTGGCGGTGTGTGAGCTGGCTGGCTCAGTGGTCATGTTGTCTGATTTCAAAAGTTTCAAGTACGTCCAACGACATTGGCTGCAGAGTGTTGAGTCGTTTGGTTTTCTGTGCTTTTTCTAATTAGTCTCTATCTCTCAGTGAAGTTTAAATAGATTAATTAGGAGTGGCGGTGTGTGAGCTGGCTGTCTCAGTGGTCATGTTGTCTGATTTCAAAAGTTTCAAGTACGTCCAACGACATTCACTGCAGAGTGTTGAGTCGTTTGGTTTTCTGTGCTTTTTCTAATTAGTCTCTATCTCTCAGTGAAGTTTAAATAGATTAATTAGGAGTGGCGGTGTGTGAGCTGGCTGGCTCAGCGGTCATGTTGTCTGATTTCAAAAGTTTCAAGTACGTCCAACGACATTGGCTGCAGAGTGTTGAGTCGTTTGGTTTTCTGTGCTTTTTCTAATTAGTCTCTATCTCTCAGTGAAGTTTAAATAGATTAATTAGGAGTGGCGGTGTGTGAGCTGGCTGTCTCAGTGGTCATGTTGTCTGATTTCAAAAGTTTCAAGTACGTCCAACGACATTCACTGCAGAGTGTTGAGTCGTTTGGTTTTCTGTGCTTTTTCTAATTAGTCTCTATCTCTCAGTGAAGTTTAAATAGATTAATTAGGAGTGGCGGTGTGTGAGCTGGCTGGCTCAGCGGTCATGTTGTCTGATTTCAAAAGTTTCAAGTACGTCCAACGACATTCACTGCAGAGTGTTGAGTCGTTTGGTTTTCTGTGCTTTTTCTAATTAGTCTCTATCTCTCAGTGAAGTTTAAATAGATTAATTAGGAGTGGCGGTGTGTGAGCTGGCTGGCTCAGTGGTCATGTTGTCTGATTTCAAAAGTTTCAAGTACGTCCAACGACATTCACTGCAGAGTGTTGAGTCGTTTGGTTTTCTGTGCTTTTTCTAATTAGTCTCTATCTCTCAGTGAAGTTTAAATAGATTAATTAGGAGTGGCGGTGTGTGAGCTGGCTGGCTCAGTGGTCATGTTGTCTGATTTCAAAAGTTTCAAGTACGTCCAACGACATTCACTGCAGAGTGTTGAGTCGTTTGGTTTTCTGTGCTTTTTCTAATTAGTCTCTATCTCTCAGTGAAGTTTAAATAGATTAATTAGGAGTGGCGGTGTGTGAGCTGGCTGGCTCAGTGGTCATGTTGTCTGATTTCAAAAGTTTCAAGTACGTCCAACGACATTCACTGCAGAGTGTTGGGTCGTTTGGTTTTCTGTGCTTTTTCTAATTAGTCTCTATCTCTCAGTGAAGTTTAAATAGATTAATTAGGAGTGGCGGTGTGTGAGCTGGCTGGCTCAGTGGTCATGTTGTCTGATTTCAAAAGTTTCAAGTACGTCCAACGACATTCACTGCAGAGTGTTGAGTCGTTTGGTTTTCTGTGCTTTTTCTAATTAGTCTCTATCTCTCAGTGAAGTTTAAATAGATTAATTAGGAGTGGCGGTGTGTGAGCTGGCTGGCTCAGTGGTCATGTTGTCTGATTTCAAAAGTTTCAAGTACGTCCAACGACATTCACTGCAGAGTGTTGAGTCGTTTGGTTTTCTGTGCTTTTTCTAATTAGTCTCTATCTCTCAGTGAAGTTTAAATAGATTAATTAGGAGTGGCGGTGTGTGAGCTGGCTGGCTCAGTGGTCATGTTGTATGATTTCAAAAGTTTCAAGTACGTCCAACGACATTCACTGCAGAGTGTTGAGTCGTTTGGTTTTCTGTGCTTTTTCTAATTAGTCTCTATCTCTCAGTGAAGTTTAAATAGATTAATTAGGAGTGGCGGTGTGTGAGCTGGCTGGCTCAGCGGTCATGTTGTCTGATTTCAAAAGTTTCAAGTACGTCCAACGACATTGGCTGCAGAGTGTTGAGTCGTTTGGTTTTCTGTGCTTTTTCTAATTAGTCTCTATCTCTCAGTGAAGTTTAAATAGATTAATTAGGAGTGGCGGTGTGTGAGCTGGCTGGCTCAGCGGTCATGTTGTCTGATTTCAAAAGTTTCAAGTACGTCCAAAGACATTGGCTGCAGAGTGTTGAGTCGTTTGGTTTTCTGTGCTTTTTCTAATTAGTCTCTATCTCTCAGTGAAGTTTAAATAGATTAATTAGGAGTGGCGGTGTGTGAGCTGGCTGGCTCAGTGGTCATGTTGTCTGATTTCAAAAGTTTCAAGTACGTCCAACGACATTCACTGCAGAGTGTTGAGTCGTTTGGTTTTCTGTGCTTTTTCTAATTAGTCTCTATCTCTCAGTGAAGTTTAAATAGATTAATTAGGAGTGGCGGTGTGTGAGCTGGCTGGCTCAGTGGTCATGTTGTCTGATTTCAAAAGTTTCAAGTACGTCCAACGACATTCACTGCAGAGTGTTGAGTCGTTTGGTTTTCTGTGCTTTTTCTAATTAGTCTCTATCTCTCAGTGAAGTTTAAATAGATTAATTAGGAATGGCGGTGTGTGAGCTGGCTGGCTCAGTGGTCATGTTGTCTGATTTCAAAAGTTTCAAGTACGTCCAACGACATTCACTGCAGAGTGTTGAGACGTTTGGTTTTCTGTGCTTTTTCTAATTAGTCTCTATCTCTCAGTGAAGTTTAAATAGATTAATTAGGAGTGGCGGTGTGTGAGCTGGCTGGCTCAGTGGTCATGTTGTCTGATTTCAAAAGTTTCAAGTACGTCCAACGACATTCACTGCAGAGTGTTGAGTCGTTTGGTTTTCTGTGCTTTTTCTAATTAGTCTCTATCTCTCAGTGAAGTTTAAATAGATTAATTAGGAGTGGCGGTGTGTGAGCTGGCTGGCTCAGTGGTCATGTTGTCTGATTTCAAAAGTTTCAAGTACGTCCAACGACATTCACTGCAGAGTGTTGAGTCGTTTGGTTTTCTGTGCTTTTTCTAATTAGTCTCTATCTCTCAGTGAAGTTTAAATAGATTAATTAGGAGTGGCGGTGTGTGAGCTGGCTGGCTCAGCGGTCATGTTGTCTGATTTCAAAAGTTTCAAGTACGTCCAACGGCATTGACTGCAGAGTGTTGAGTCGTTTGGTTTTCTGTGCTTTTTCTAATTAGTCTCTATCTCTCAGTGAAGTTTAAATAGATTAATTAGGAGTGGCGGTGTGTGAGCTGGCTGTCTCAGTGGTCATGTTGTCTGATTTCAAAAGTTTCAAGTACGTCCAACGGCATTGACTGCAGAGTGTTGAGTCGTTTGGTTTTCTGTGCTTTTTCTAATTAGTCTCTATCTCTCAGTGAAGTTTAAATAGATTAATTAGGAGTGGCGGTGTGTGAGCTGGCTGGCTCAGCGGTCATGTTGTCTGATTTCAAAAGTTTCAAGTACGTCCAACGGCATTGACTGCAGAGTGTTGAGTCGTTTGGTTTTCTGTGCTTTTTCTAATTAGTCTCTATCTCTCAGTGAAGTTTAAATAGATTAATTAGGAGTGGCGGTGTGTGAGCTGGCTGTCTCAGTGGTCATGTTGTCTGATTTCAAAAGTTTCAAGTACGTCCAACGGCATTGACTGCAGAGTGTTGAGTCGTTTGGTTTTCTGTGCTTTTTCTAATTAGTCTCTATCTCTCAGTGAAGTTTAAATAGATTAATTAGGAGTGGCGGTGTGTGAGCTGGCTGTCTCAGTGGTCATGTTGTCTGATTTCAAAAGTTTCAAGTACGTCCAACGGCATTGACTGCAGAGTGTTGAGTCGTTTGGTTTTCTGTGCTTTTTCTAATTAGTCTCTATCTCTCAGTGAAGTTTAAATAGATTAATTAGGAGTGGCGGTGTGTGAGCTGGCTGGCTCAGCGGTCATGTTGTCTGATTTCAAAAGTTTCAAGTACGTCCAACGGCATTGACTGCAGAGTGTTGAGTCGTTTGGTTTTCTGTGCTTTTTCTAATTAGTCTCTATCTCTCAGTGAAGTTTAAATAGATTAATTAGGAGTGGCGGTGTGTGAGCTGGCTGTCTCAGTGGTCATGTTGTCTGATTTCAAAAGTTTCAAGTACGTCCAACGGCATTGACTGCAGAGTGTTGAGTCGTTTGGTTTTCTGGTCTTTTTCTAATTAGTCTCTATCTCTCAGTGAAGTTTAAATAGATTAATTAGGAGTGGCGGTGTGTGAGCTGGCTGGCTCAGCGGTCATGTTGTCTGATTTCAAAAGTTTCAAGTACGTCCAACGGCATTGACTGCAGAGTGTTGAGTCGTTTAGTTTTCTGTGCTTTTTCTAATTAGTCTCTATCTCTCAGTGAAGTTTAAATAGATTAATTAGGAGTGGCGGTGTGTGAGCTGGCTGGCTCAGTGGTCATGTTGTCTGATTTCAAAAGTTTCAAGTACGTCCAACGACATTCACTGCAGAGTGTTGAGTCGTTTGGTTTTCAGTGCTTTTTCTAATTAGTCTCTATCTCTCAGTGAAGTTTAAATAGATTAATTAGGAGTGGCGGTGTGTGAGCTGGCTGGCTCAGCGGTCATGTTGTCTGATTTCAAAAGTTTCAAGTACGTCCAACGGCATTGACTGCAGAGTGTTGAGTCGTTTGGTTTTCTGTGCTTTTTCTAATTAGTCTCTATCTCTCAGTGAAGTTTAAATAGATTAATTAGGAGTGGCGGTGTGTGAGCTGGCTGTCTCAGTGGTCATGTTGTCTGATTTCAAAAGTTTCAAGTACGTCCAACGGCATTGACTGCAGAGTGTTGAGTCGTTTGGTTTTCTGTGCTTTTTCTAATTAGTCTCTATCTCTCAGTGAAGTTTAAATAGATTAATTAGGAGTGGCGGTGTGTGAGCTGGCTGTCTCAGTGGTCATGTTGTCTGATTTCAAAAGTTTCAAGTACGTCCAACGGCATTGACTGCAGAGTGTTGAGTCGTTTGGTTTTCTGTGCTTTTTCTAATTAGTCTCTATCTCTCAGTGAAGTTTAAATAGATTAATTAGGAGTGGCGGTGTGTGAGCTGGCTGTCTCAGTGGTCATGTTGTCTGATTTCAAAAGTTTCAAGTACGTCCAACGGCATTGACTGCAGAGTGTTGAGTCGTTTGGTTTTCTGTGCTTTTTCTAATTAGTCTCTATCTCTCAGTGAAGTTTAAATAGATTAATTAGGAGTGGCGGTGTGTGAGCTGGCTGGCTCAGTGGTCATGTTGTCTGATTCCGAAAGCTTCAAGTACGTTCAACCACATTGACTGCAGCGTGTTGAATTCTTTAGTTTTCTGTGCTTTTTCTAATTAGTCTCACTCTCTCTCTCTCAATGAACTTTAAATAGATTACTTAGGATCGCTGCGTATTCCTTTTTAATGTAATACATATATCGTAAAGACTTTTTAACGGACACTACTGAAAGTCGCACATCTTCATTCAATGGACACTCTTCAATACCGGATCTCCATTTAACGGACATGGTTCCATTCAGGACATCTCCATTTAATTTACTATTTGGATTTGCTGACACATTTATATAAAGAGCATTTTTAAATTATCCCTTAAAATATAAAAAATATTATTTGACCGTAGAATAACTTACTAGCCTGCCAACGGTAGATAAGGATTTGTGTCAAACAAATTAAAAATTATGTTATCAATAAAAATAACACAAGCTATAGTTTGCAGTCTGTGGCGTATTTTTAAATTCAATTTGGTGGGAGTTTCAGGTTTAAATATCAATCTCAAAGGTTCAAGTTAGAGGTCTGCACGGGCTCAGACCTGGCCCACGAGCTCGGACCTGGTCCATGGACTTAGGCCCGACTTGACTTACGGGCATAGGCGTGCACACGGGGTGTGCTGGGTGTGCTACAGCACACTCTAATGCTCGAATTTTTTTTTTTTAGACTCCCCAATGGAAGGGGTAGACTCCCCAATGAAAAAAAAAATCACCAACAAGCGTTCTAAAAAAAAACAAAAAAACGCCTAATTTTTTGTTGTATCTAAAACATTTGCCTGTTTTTAAATCCTATTCGAATAAACGGCGACACTACTTAGCTGACGATTCTTTATTTCACATATGGTGATTAGGCAGTCAAGAAACGAAAGAAATAAGAATAAAGAAATAATCGTCGGACTCTCTTTAAAAAACTAAGTACCGTCGGACCCCAGAAGCTCGGACATCCCTGCTGCAGAGCTGCAGCAGAATAATGGTTTTCCTGTTCATTATATTGATAACAAAATTAAAAGACTATAATTCAAAATAACATTTAAATTTCCACTTAATAAAATTTAATAAGTAAAGTTCACATTGCTTCCTATTCCTTCATGTAGATAGAGTTAATTACACACTTCCTCCCGGTAGCCATAACAAAAAATTCAGTTTGGTTTTAAAAACACACAAAGCAGTCATACATAATGTTTTAGGGCTCTGTTTTTTTTCTGCACAATATGGATACAAAATTACTTGATGGGGTTGAGTGAGTTATGTTTTACTTATTTTTTATAATGTGATGTATTTTAACTTCAGTATTTAACCAAATTGTTGTAAATTCTAAAAAATTTATATAACTATGTATTTATATAACTGTATGTATTGTCGCATACTAATTAGGGTGTTATTAACATAACTTGATTTTACTATATCTTTTTTATGCCTCAGTGTAATTTTATTTATAATCTTGACTTATAATTTTGACTTTTAATTACATAATTAAAACTAAATTTCAAACATAAAAAATAAAAAACACACACAAAAAAAACTAAATTAATCTCTTTAGCTCACAAATTCTCCCTTAGATGTATAATATACACATAATTTAATCACTTCAAGTCTGTTGCTGTGTACAGACACTGATAATTTTTTTTTGTTCGAAGTTCGAGGAGAAGCGCAAAATTGTAGCTTGGCATCGGGGCGCCAATATACCTCAAGCCGGCTCTGCCAGTACTCGGATCAAATAAAAAGTATCGATACCAAAATAATTGGTATCGAAAAGAAAGTATCGATACCAAAATACTTGATATCGGAAAGAAAGTATCGATACCATACTCATCGATGGCTACCTGACAACCCTAAATGTAGTAAATCCCAAGAGTAGGTTTTTTTTTACCCGATACCATTTTCTTTCGGTTTCGATACCTGTACTCGTATCGAATAAAAATTATCGATACCAAAATACTTGGTGTCGGAAAGCAAATATCAATACCGTACTCGTATCGATTGGTATCGGACAACCCTATTTACTTATATGAATTAAAGTCGAGCATAAAAATAACAGATTTAGTTTTTCATTTTTTAATGATATTTTGAACTGTAATGTTGATAGCCGACTCCAAACTTCGAAGAAGGAAATTGTTCTTGTACACAGAAAATATTTTCTTAGAATCAGTGTGGTACAACTATGTCTCCATCACTGGCAGGGGCGGACTATAAAATTTTGGGGCCCGGGATAATGTCACATTTTTGGGGTCCCCTTCGTAGTATGAATCCAAAAACTGGGGGCATTTTATATGAAATATTTGCATTTTGGGGACTCTAATTCACTGAGGGCCCGGGCCCGTGTTCTGCACGCCGTTGCCATAATCTAGCTCTGGTCACGGGCCAGATTTTTTACAGTTTTTGAGTTTTATTAATGTATTTATACAAATTCTGTCAATATTTATTAAACAATAGTTGATTATAAATATACATACTAATAAATATTGGATATTAATTACAAATTTGTAAAAGTATTTAATTTTTTTTGTTTGAAAGATAAGGAGTTAGTTGGACCACACTGGCTTGAATTATTATTTTCCCATCATTCTGTATTATTTAATAAATCAATACGAAATTTAAAATTCCTCATAATTAATTTAAAACTCACATTTAAGATACTTTCCGGATTGATAATTGGTATCAACTGTTTAGAAAACAACATAAAATCATGGATAAGTTCATTATTAGAACGCAGAAAGAAACAGGCAAGCTTCCTGATAATGAACACTTTGAAATGGAAAAGGCGTCACAGTCCTCGTTAGTTAAAAACTTACGTGATTCTTTTGGTGCATCAGCCATGACATCAACTACTAGTTTTAATGAATGCAACATTGAACAGAGCGAGAATGAACAATTACAGCTTAATTTAGTTCAGGATGTTTTGATTTCAAAATCAGCAACTACTTTCCCTGATGGCCCAGCACTCCCTATTCCTAAAAACAGATTAGATAGTCAATCACGATTGTCTACAGGTCCCTACCAGCCGGCATTAAGGATGTTTCCGAGAACTAAAATAGGAAAGCAGCAGAGAAGTTTTCAAACCAATTGGTATGAAAAGTACAAGTGGCTAGAATATAGTCCACCAGAAGACGCAACTTTTTGTTTCTACTGTAGATTTTTTGACAGTAAAGTCTCTACCAAAGGCCACTCAGATTCTGCGTTTATTGAGAAGGGATTTAAAAATTAACACAGAGCTATTGATTGTTTTAACACCCAACAGTTATCAAAATCCCATGAGCGGAACTTTACTTCGTAATCGACGTATAATGGAGCGATTAATTCACATTGTTTTGTGCTTGGAAAAGGTGGCAGACCATTCAGGGGTCACAATGAAAAAGCTGAGAGTTCTGAACAAGGCTTATTTTTAGATCTTGTTAAAATGCTGCAAAAGTATGATCCTGTAATGGCAAAGCATATGCAAGAATCTCCTCGAAATGCTACGTATGTAAGTAATCGCATTCAAAATGATAAAATGATATATCTGATCACCTTCCTGTGGAATTGACCCTCAACTTTCATAAAATATCTTCAGACCATCCGGCGAAGCTATGTACAAATTTGGATAACTTCCGTTATTCCCTTCTCCAATCTAGCATCCCTCCACTCAAAATTACCAGCACGGACGATATTGATAACAGAGTCCGAGAAATGACTCAAGTACTACTTGAGGCAACTGCTGCTGCCTCGAAACCTAAAACTACCTTCCCTAGTGATCCCCACTTGATCCCGAGTGATATCAGGGCCATAAATAAGCAGCGAAGCCGTCTACGGAAAGATTGGCAGCGCACTAAATTTCCGGCCTATGGCGTTGAATGCCGTAGACTAAATAACGAGATCAAGGCTCTCATTGGTGCACACACCCAGAAACGTTGGAAAACACACATTGAGGAACTTGATACTGCTGATGGCAGTCTGGCAAAAAACGAAACAACTTAAAACTACCAGAGCATATATTCCGCCCATTAACGGTCGACAAGGACTCGCCCAGACTGCATAGAAAAAGCTAATGCTATTGCAGATAGCTTGGAACTCCAATTTTTCCCACACACCTAAACTTCAGTCATCTTTACCCACAAATATAAACTAAAGCACAGCTGGCCAATGACAATGCACTACATACTCATGCCTCTGACTTACAATGGAAGTTTTAACTATCATAAAGAAATTCAAGATGAAATCGCCTGATATTGATTGGATTAACACCGCATCATTAAGAACCTTCCCCTCTCCTATGTCTTCTGGATTGCCGCTCTAGTAAATAAAATGCTAGAGCACCGCTATTTCCCCCAAAGCTGGAAAACTACCACTGTTATTCACCTTCCAACAGCCAACCAGGACAGCTCACTCCCCTAGAGTTATCTTCCTATCAGCCTGCTCTCCAGCTTGTCAAAAATCTACGAACTTGTGTTACTTAGAAGATTGGATAGTTTCTGCAGATCTCGCCAAATTCTCATCTCTGGCCAAAACGGCTTCCGACCTGCTTTTTCCGCGTACACCCAGCTGATGGTTGTAGTGGAAACTATAAACACAAACTCTTTTAACATGCAATAAACTGGCGTTGTGTTTCTTGACATTATGAAGGTTTTCGAGAAGTGCTGGATTACCAAGTTTCCCGGGTTTGATTACCAAGTTGGTGTGGCTTGGCGTATGAACCCAATAAATTACTATCATCAATTCTCACCTCATCAACTGTTCTTTCCGCTTAAGAGTTGGTACTTTCCGCTCCTCTCCCCGTCCGATCAAGGCTGGAGTTCCTCAGGAGAGGCCATCTTAGCCCCCTGTTTTTCAATCTCTATATCAATGATATACCTCACATTCCACAGGTGAAACTCTGCACTTTTGTAGATGACGCCGGGATCGTAGTCCGAAACGGCTTACCTACAACACGCTACAAAGCTACATCATACACAGCCTTGAGCGCTGGCTCGTACAGTGAAATATCAAAATTAATGCCTCCAAGTCAAATGTGGTTATTTTTAAACCCCACAAAGCAATTACCCATATCTATCAAATTAAATTTTTCGACGAAATATCTCCTTCACCCACGCTGTAAAGTATTTGGGTGTCATACTGGAAACTCACATGACCAGACCCGATTTAAGAAGTGGGCGGCGTGGGCAAATGCTCACGGCGGTTGAATAGGGGCGGCCATTTGGAAGTGAAATTATGTAAGAATGATTTTTGTGGTCGTATTTCTAAAAAAATTTTAAATTGAACCAATTTTCTGGCACTTTAACATAAATGAAATTAATGTAATTTTTTTTATATAGTATTAAAACAATTAAACGGATAAAATCGTTTTTCTCCCATAATTTTGTCTTTTTTGAAGCAATGTAAAATTCTCCTTGAAAATACGTACGCTCAAACACTTACGAGATTACTAGATTCTATACAACTTGTAGCTGGGTACAGCCGACAATCCCTGAGGGCGATTTTATTTTCCTCAAATACTGGAAAAAACAGCTGCCCGAGGGCGATTCTCAGAATTTTTTCCTAGTTTCATATTCGAATTGCAAACACATGGAAGTGGCCTTTATGACTGCACTTCTAAAAGAACGACAGGGAGGAGATTAGTCCAGATGACCATTCTTTTGGTCATATACCGTTTTATCTCATTTAGGCATTGAGTCTAGCTCGAGGTTGTTGTTTTTTCTAATCCCCGTGGTGAAGGAAAGCCACAGACCCCTGGTCCCATGGCGAAGGATAATATGCAGCTTCATTTTAATGAGGTTTCCCAAGGGCAGAAGACTGACTAAACCTCGACATCACAACATCCATGCCCGCTGGCGGGATTCGAACCCACAACCCGGCAATTGAGCGATCAGACGAAAACGCATGCCTCTGACCGCTCGATCACCTTATCAGCTAGCTGGAGGTCATTAAGATAACAAGTGACTAGCAGTAAAAAGCTAAGTGTTCAGAGTGTTGTGTTATGCTGCTGTGCAAGATTCATAGATTCATCTTCTTTAAATATGGCTGTATTTTATGTTCTTCTAATTATTCAGATACTTTTTTTCAACTATTTAAAATATTTTCATAAAATTTCTTAGTTGACTATGTCTTTTGTTAATTTTTAATGCGTTTCAACAGATAACATAAATTTGATGCTGAATTTAGTTCATAGTATAATCCCCAGATTAGTACTGGTAAACAAATAATTTCTTTCACATTTTTATCATAAATACCAAAATAATGTCTATAAGGCCCATGGCTGTTCTATGAGGATTTCAGAGGCAATCAATTAAGCAAGGCTGTAAAATGATCTTAATTTTGTAATTTTTCCCAGTTTCATTGTAAATAAAAATAATCGGTACAAGTTTTCTGCGAAGTAAGACAGCATTGGTACAAAAGTTTTTAAATATTCCTTTATGAATATTTGCATAAAAGTGCAAAAGCTATTTATAAATTGTTAGATCTGTTTTGTAAATTAATAAATTTATTCTATTGACTCAATCTACGAATTTGACAGATTCTTTTGATTATGTATACAAATTTCTGTCTAGAAATACTTTCAATGATCTGTAAATACTATTTTAATTTTGTATAATTACACTTTTAGTTATAATTATAATGTAATATGTAAAATATTGAGTAAACAATCTTTAAATTTATAACATGCATTTTGATATTGTGATTTTTTTTTAATTTCTACCCAAGCAATTTATTACTCCTATCCCTATGTTCTAGTTAACTTAAAACATCAGTAGAAGAGAAATAACAGTTTAAGCTCAGCAGGATGAGCTGATGAGCAGCTCATCCTACCGATGACTCATGGGGAGGAAGTGATCTTTGGACAGGTAAAACGTAATGAGGGAATCTTATCGGATTGTATGACCCACAGATAGTATTCTGTGGTATGACCTTTGCACAGATTACGTAATGAGGGAATCTTTGGACGAGTGATTTGAACTTTGAACCGATGGCGTAATGAGGAGGTAGTATTGATAAATATTTGGATGCTTAATCTGATTGTGGATTGATAATGAGAGAGATAATCTGGGCGAGTGAGTTGAACTTTGGACGGGTGACGTAATGAGGACACTTGAACTTTGGACGCTGACGTAACTTGAACTTTGAACCAATGGTATCATGTGAATCTGAGACAATTCAGAATATTTGAAACCCAAGGAAGAATTGAGCGGCGCCATCTATCAGAATTTTCGTAAAGTTCTGAATTTAAAAGGATATATTGGCTGGGAACGGCAGGCGATCGAACAGAAGACCAGTAGCAGGACCGTTATCCACCACACCACGACGAGTTGATGAGATATTAACAATGAAGGATATCTTTAGTGGGAATTTGAATGGGGAAATGTTTTCGGTATCATGAATGAATGAATGGTGGAATGGGGAAAAGGGATATGAAAAAGTGTTAATAAAATGATATGTATTTTGTAAAAATTATTTTTAATACATTAATTTTAACGAATGTTTGGCGAACTAGGGGTGGATATTCCAAGGGTTCTAAGATTTCATTATGTGAGTGAATTGATCGATACTGAGCGAATTTTCGGAGATGTTAATTGTTTTAATGAAACAGTTATGACTGAATAGGAAAATATGATTATTAAATAAACAAGAAAATGTCTTTTCAATCCTATCACAAATTGATATTCCAAGGGGTTTAAAACTCCACAATTTCATTGTTTTTAGTGAATTGATGATGAGCGAATTTTCGCGAATCTATTCAATATTTAAATGAAATTTAGCAAATTGCACGATATTTACCGAATGTTTGGGGAGCTATGGCATATGTTTTTTTTAGTGTTATAGAGGGTCTAAAATTGAATTATTTTGTATGGTATTGAGCGAATGTTAGACGAACTAGGGGCAATAATTTAAACGAGGGTCGGTAATTTTTTTTTCTTAATTTTGAGCGAGAGTTTAATTTTAAAATGTATTTTTTTAATTGTTTTAATTAAAATGTATTGAAGCAGTTGTATTTAGTAAACAACTTAATGAATGTTCGGGAATAGAAAATACAAGACTCTATTTTGTTAATTGTTTTAATGAAGCAGTTAAAGTTAATTGTTTTAATTAAAATGTAATGAATCATTTTCATGTAGTAAAAGACGATGCTTGGAGCGTAGAGAATACAAGCCTACCTATTGGCAATTGGTTAATGAAACAGTCAATTTTATGATTGTTTTAATTAAATGATCCTACTAAAAAAATATTAAATAAACAGGGACGTGTCTTTTTAAACCTACTACAACTTGTCACTTGGTATTCCAAGGGGTTTAAAACTCTGAAATTCTATTATATTAGCAAATTGCATGATATTTACTGAATATTTGGGGAGCTATGGGATGTGTTTTTTCTTTAGTGTTACAGGGGGTCTAAAAATTAATTATTTTAGTATGGTATTGAGCGGATAGCGAATGTTAGGTGAACTAGGGGCAGTGCTTTAAACGAGGGTCGCTAATTTTTTTTTTAATTTTGAGCGAGAGTTTAATTTTAAAATGTAATTTTTAATTGTTTTGATTAAAATGTACTGAAGCAGTTATATTTAGTAAACGACTTAACGAATGTTGGGAATAGAAAATACAAGACTCTATTTTGTTAATTGTTTTAATGAAACAGTTAAAGTTATTTTTTTAATTGTTTTAATTAAATGATCCTACTAACAAAAATATTAAATATACAAAGACGTGTCTTTTTTAAACCTACCATAACTTGCCACTTGATATTCTAAGGGGTTTAAAACTCTAAAATTTCATTATTTTAGCAAATTGCACAATATTTACTGAATGTTTGGGGAATTAAAGGTACGTTTTTTATGTTACAGGAGGTATAAGATCCTCTATTCGGTACATTTACAAAATTTCATAAATTTTTGGCGAATACGTTATCACCTTGCGGGGAGCTATCATTGACGTACAAATAGAGATTTCATGGCTGTAGGTACATCGTAAAATCCATTGCTTTCTTAATGAATCTACGCACATTACCAAAAAGTGTGGGATTTTGTTTTTAATCTGTTCTGAAAAAAGAATATATTTAGTATGATATAAATCCAAACGTCCAATACCTTATTCACTTACAATGTACCTTATCGTACATAATTTTAAACGGTCAAACCTTGTTATCGCTCCTCTCTTTATCACATGACTGACTACAAGACGATTATTCATGCATTACTTATTTAGGCCAAAGTAAAAACTCACGAAAAAGGATCTATACATATTGAATACTGTTATGCGTTCGAAATAGATTGTTTGTTACTTACACAACATGGCTTTAATTACACGTTAATGAAAAAAATAGTGTTTTGCAAATGAAAGAAGTAAGAAGCTATATTTAAACCACATAAATTCATAGAAATACACCATATGACCTTCTGACGATTTCATTTTAAATCACGAATACCGCTAAACGTGTAAATGATTAAGATTTATAGGTTTCAATAAACATTTTTTTTCTTATGCTTAGGAATTAAGACCACTCTTAGGGAATTAAAGTATTTTTCCAAGAAGACTAAGATCCTAAAATTAAAATATTGGAATGAAATTCTCACTAAATTGCACGATACTTAACGAATTTTAGGAAACTATTCAATATTTAAGTGAAATTTAGCAAATTACCTGTACTTTACACTTAGTGCATGTTTGAGGAATAAGAGTTACGTTTTTAATGTGACATGAATTCTAAGACTCCTTTATCGTTTGAAATTATGATATTTGAATGAAATTTAGCAAATTGCAAGACTTAGTGGATAATTAACGAATTAAAGGTACATTTTTTTTAGTATTACAGGGGATCTAAGATTCAATTTTCTTTTAAAATTATGATATTTGAATGAAATTTAGTAAATTGTACGACACTTAGGAGATAATTAACGAATTAGAGGTACATTTTTTTAGTATTACAGGGGATCTAACGCTATTTTTTTTTAATTATGATATTTGAATGAAATTTAGCAAATTGCACGACACTTAGTGGATAATTAACGAATTAGAGGTATATTTTTTTAGTATTACAGGGGATCTAAGACTCATTTTTCTTTTATAATTATGATATTTGAATGAAATTTAGCAAATTGCACGGCACTTAGTAGATAATTAACGAATTAGAGGTACATTTTTTTAGTATTACGGGGAATCTAAGACTCATTTTTCTTTTAAAATTATGATATTTGAATGAAATTTAGTAAATTGCATGACACTTAGTGGATAATTAACGAATTAGAGGTACATTTTTTATAGTATTACAGGGGATCTAAGATTCATTTTTCTTTAATAACTATGATATTTGAATAAAAACATTTTTTTTTGTATTACAGGGGATCTAAGACTCATTTTTCTTTTATAATTATGATATTTGAATGAAATTTAGCAAATTGCACGACACTTAGTGGATAATTAACGAATTAGAGGTACATTTTTTTAGTATTACAGAAGATCTAAGACTCATTTTTTCTTTTAAAATTATGATACTTGAATGAAATTTACCAAATCGAGTGATTCTTAGCGAATGTTTGGAGAACTAGGAATATGTTTTTTAATGTTACAGGAGTCTAAGACCCTAAATTTCATTATTTTAGTATAGAATTTTCAACATTGTACTTAATTGAAAGTACAGCAAATGCTAACCATCCTAGAGAGGGAAGGATGAGCACATTTGAATGTGCCTATTTAAACAAAGTGTGGAAAATGACAGGACGAAACTGAGATCTATGACAAAATTTTACGCTTCCTACAGAATGAATCCCAACTTTGTAGATTTTTAGGAAACTAGGGTCGAATTTTCAGTGATTCTCAGAGTTTCAAACTGCACGTTCTTAATGAATCTTCATACTTTTTACAGAATGGAACATAACTTAGCATTTATTTTTAATGAATAAGGGTGTATAATTTCAGAATTTTAATATTGAACATAAATTTTATGAATTGAACTCTGTAAAGTGTAAATATCTTTCATTACGAAACTCACACTGTAGACATTTGATATTATCTCAATAAATTTATTTTAAAATTTATTTTTTATATTTTATTTTAAAAAGCGACATTACTAAATCCAATACATTTGAATGCATAGATACGTAACCCACGAGCACATAGCGTGTTGAAATAGCGCAAGTTAAAATGAATTGATAAATGAAATAAGGAGTTCAGTTTGAATGATAGAAAATATTTAATGAATCTATTCTTCATAAAATACACATTAACCTTTATTTGTTGTACATTTAAACAAATAACTTAAAATCATTTTCTTATCGCACATTCATAGTCCTCGAATTTGAAATACTTGAAAAAATTTCGATCACCAGTAAAAGACTCCTTCCCCACGCAGCAAAAATTTCTTTGCTATGTTATTAATGTCAAGATTTAGATGTACTTGTTCATGCACACTGTTGTACATTTCTAATGGAGTACTGTTTAGACATTCATGGTAACTTTGATTTTTAATTTGGGCAACACAACCAACACATTTGAAAAGTTTCCTTACATGACACATTACTCTGTCATGAATACAAGAGATTAGATGATCGAATGCAAATTTTTTGTCACAGGTAGCTGATGATAGAAAGGTTATACTGTCTTTTATTTTTAATATTTGAGTAGGAAGCCAGGCTATATATATACTTTCTCGAAGTTTATTACTAATGTTGTGTACACAATTTTTAAACATGCTATTTGATTTTCATGTAACACAATATGACTTTACGGGTAGACAATAGTTCATTTTGTTCATTAGGGAGATATTTCCATATATGCACTTTCAGCTTCCAATGGCGAAGTTTCAAATATGCATACACACCAGAACCTAAATGCCACCTATGAAGTGTATCTTGTACAGAATCTGAAGAAGTAGATTCGATCAAAACAGATTCTGTAGTAAAGGATAAAACTCCGCTCTGTGCTAGAGCATAACAAACCAGATCTTTAGTTGAGTTTTCGACCTCGGTAAGGACTTGTGAATTAGCAGTGGCATGTGTTTCTGCTGGCCGCAAACTTTGGTGAGGGTGGGTTTAAAACATCTGCAACAATATCCATGGATTTTATCTCTTCCAGGACACGAATTGACAAATCCATATCATTTACAATAGAAATTAGTTGCTCGAGTGATGGCATACTTTGAATTTTAGACATTATTTGTGGATAGTAATATCCAAGTATCAGATTTACAATATAAGCTTTATTTCTAAAACACTAAAGCCCTAAAACACTATACATTTGCCACAGCTATGAATAAACCAAACCTATCAACGTATCAGACAAGGTCGCAATGTCTTATCGGTTCACGTCATAAGTATAATCATGTGACCTAAATCGAGTGTCGTGTGCAAACAGATTACATAAGATAAGATACAAAGTGGTTAGAGCTTGTAATTTTCAGTAAATTGTACAACATTGGATAGTGCTAAACGCAATTTTAATCCACATGGGAGAATCTCTACGTTATTTTATCTATCTTTGAAATCATAAAGTGAAAATATGTACCAAATTTAGTTAAACTTCATAATTTTTAATCACAGCGACATTAAATACTTAGGAAAATAGTCACTTGTTATCTTAATGACCTCCAGCTAGACTCAATGCCTAAATGAGCTAAAACGGTACATGACCAAAAGAATGACCATCTGGACTAATCTGCTCCCTCCCATTCTTTTAGAAGTGTGATCATAGAGGCCACATCCATGTATTTGCAATTTGAATTTGAAACTAGGAACAAATTCGGAGAATCGCTCTCGGGTGACGGTTTTTTCCAGTATTTGGGGGAAAATAAAGTCACCCTCAGGGATTGCAAGCTGTACCCAGCTGCAAGTTGTATAGAATCTAGTAATTTCCTAAGTGTTTGATTGTACGTATTTTCAGCAGAACTTTACATTGTTTAAAAAACATAATTATGGGAGAAAAACGATTTTATCCTTTTAATGTTTTAATACTATATAAAAAATTACAGTCATTTCATTTATATTAAAGTGGCATTAAAGTACTAACATCCGAGTTATTATTCTTCTATATGCATAACGTTGTATTGTATGTAGTATTTTTTTGTTGCTTTTTTTTTTCAAACCAAGAAAAAAATGAAGCATTGACGTTCCTCTTTCTCCAATGAATGGACATTTTTTTTTCTTAAAGCACCCTATTTTTATTTCCCCACTCGAAAGTTATATTTCTTAATTTCTAACCCTCTCCCCCTTTTTTAATCAATTTGGAAGCATTTGGGTATTTCCCTGTGTTTTTGTTGGGCCCATATCTACCTAAAATTTTTCGTATTATTTTTTCCAAAACTAAGAAACATAAAGCAAAATATTGCGTATTTTACCACCTTGTCTTCTAATGATTGCAAATAGAATTTTTTTCTTTGTTGTATTTTTATCTTAGTCTTGTGATGCGCTTTATCTTTTGACACCAAATTTGAATATATTTGTTTTTGAACCCCCTTTCCCTTCCCAATTGTTCTTTTCTATTCTAGGTATTTTTCCTGCATTTGGATGAGGCTTTGTATCTTCTAGCATTTTTATATATTTGCATTCACTTGTCCAGGGAGATTTTAAACATTACATTTCTATCGTCTCCCCCCCCCCCTTGAATCTATAATAATAAAATGAAAAATCTGTCTGTTTGTCCACCTCCGCGCGATATTTACCGCACTTAAGGTCTGAATTTTTATCACACAGTCGCATCTATACCTGAACCTCGCATCTATATCATAACCTAATGTGCCTGGATGACCGTTTCCCAAAATTTCAATTATATTTTTTTAACGAAATTTTAAATTCTAAAATCAGATAATCTCCATCTACCGATATGATATAATAGCTGCATTAATGATTCAACAGCTATAGGACCTCCAGCCACTGATACGATAACAGCTGCCCATACTATTAAGCTACTCATACGATTTTACGGTTCTAACAGCTACCCATACGATTTAACAACTACCGTCACAATCTATTGCCACATTCATCTCCTAGTGGTTATTAATCTTTCATTCATTTATTTTTTTCCTTTACAGAGCGTGAATTTTCTTTTAGCTTTGGGGATAGCGTAAGTGGTACTTTGGCGTCGGTTTAGGATTTGAAGAAAATTGATTAGTGTTATCTGTAAATATTTTTATTATTTAAGTAGCGGGGGTTTATTTACATCCCGGTCATAACCGGGTAATTCGTTCCAGTGATGCAATAAAACAAATTTTAAATTTGCCAATGTGTGTAATTTTCTTGTAATTTAGCTAGTATTCCATTATTCTGTATCTATCTCCCTGCGCTATTTTAATTAGATTTTAGCGTGGACTACAATGGGCGGTCACAAACGCCTTCAAAATAGTATTCCTGGTTTTGTCTGCGAAACCCAAAACTCAATAAATTTAAATATTCTTGCGTTTTTAATTTAATATTAAAGGATTAACTATTTAAATAAATTGTTGATAATGTCCTGCAAAATTCCGAATTGTCCTGTTATATAATATCTCAGATTTTACGTGATTGAAATGCTTTTTTTTTTCATTTCTCCTTTTTCCTAATTTATTCATGAGATCATTTGTTTGAGTTGTTTATAATATTTTACTGCTAAGATGTACAAATAATAAGATTTGTGCAATTACTAATTCACATTTTATTAAACAAAACTGATGAGAGCAACTTTGATGATACTACATAATGAAGTAAGTTACTGACTCCTGATAAATTCAGAAAAATATAATTGGCATTGGCTCCAGTCCGATGCAGCTGAAATGTTTTTGCGTGAATAATATTTTGTATGTTTTTATGAACGATACATACGCTTTTACGAATTTTAATAATATTCCGTACATTTTTACGAAATACTTGTATGCATAACGTTCCTTTTTTTAGATTTTGTAACAACAATTGCATATATATTTTAGATATTAAACATTCATGATGAAAACAATCGAAATAAAAGAAATACGCGGATTAAAGTTCAATAAGTTTATTTGAATTTTTCAGAATCATTTGTTTCGTTTACAGGCTTTCAAAGCACTAAAAATTACTCGCTAGTTATTTATAGCTAGCTTTCTTAGTTTTCGCCTCGATTTCATTTGGAAACTCCGACCATAAACTTCACTTTAATATATTCAATTATTTTACTAACTTCATTTGAGGTATAAAAATTAAACTTACTGACGAGATTTTACATTCAAGTTAATCTATAAACTACACCTGGCGGCTCATAAATACGTACTTGAATATATATGTTTAAACCTATTCTGTTAAAACCTCACCAATCATTAAACATCTTTAGAAACCCCAAGTTCATTTAACTTTCTATTTTTTTTTTAAACAAAACAAAATATCTCGTGCTTGTGCCCCAATATTTCACAAAGGAGTAAGTAATTCGATTGAGCTGCAACAATCGTGACATTTCAAATATTACAGCTTTCCCACCCCTTGGAAAACCCAGGTTAAAATATTAAAATATCAAAATTATAACCACTATACATCAAAAACCAAGAAAGTGATCCAAAATCCAATTATACAGCGTGTTCCAAAAAGATTGAAACGCTCTTTAATTCTTTACCTATGTTGGAGATAAATGGGCAATGTAAATTGAAAAAATGTTAAAAGTAAGGTAGGAAATAAGACTACGTTAATGAAATAGTCCTCCCATTAATTTTCAAAAAGTTACACTTTTTAAATTTTTATACGATCCCCTAAGGTAAATTTGGTCAATCAGAAATTTTTTATTTATTATGCACAAAAACAACTAACTACGATGTGATGATACTTGAGTTTTCTCACAGGTACCCTGAAAGAAAAATACCTTGGATTCTTGGATATATGTATACGTACATAGAAAATATAATAGCATTGAAATATTTATAAAAACTCTAACAATTGTGGCATATGACATATTTGTTTCTCTACCACTGCAGTCAAGAATATTTAGTGCTGATGAGCTCTAACAAAAGGTCATTGCATTATTCATTAATAACTTAAATGGATGAATAAAGCATTTGTTTAAACATAATCGCAGTGAAAAGCCGTTTTCTCATTTAATCTATGATATTATCAAACCAAAATGATGACACACTTTATAGTGATCCTTCCCGGCCGTCCAACTAGTTACTCTAAGTCCTCTGGACGAGTCGGACGGTCTGGGTCTTCAACACTTTATAGTGATGCCAACGACCCTACCATGCTGAAAACACGGGTTCTCGTTAGATCACCGAAGTCAAACAGCATCGGGCGTGGTTAGTACTTGGGTGGGTGACCACCTGAGAACACCGTATGCTGTTGGCAGATTTCGAGCGCGGTAGCCCGGTGGTTTGCGCGCTGAATTTGCACGCTGCCACAACTGCCGCCGTGTTCATGCGGAGTGTGATCACGTTAAAAATGTGGGTCTGTAAGTCCTTCCGAGAGGTTGGTGGCAGGGGAAGGTGGGTACGGTCCCTATGGATGCCTTCCCCACTGGGTTCTGGTCTAAATTGGGTGGCACTTCCCGGCCGTCCAAACGGTTACCTTACACCTTTCTGGTAGGTCGGACGGTCAGGGTCTCAACAACAACACTTTATAGTGATGAAAACGCACTTTATAGTAATGCTCGTTCTTGATTAGTACAAATTTTTCAAATTTTGTCTCCTTTTAATTTATTACTGTATGTAATACAACTTGTGTTTAATTCCTTAAATGCAAATTTGGATCATCATACGAGGCAACAGGCTACAATGTATTGCAAAGAAATTCGAGTCGGGCAGCGCTGGGGCTGGCTTTGAGTGCTTTCGGGACGGGATAGGCTCGGGTGAATTATTTAAAAATAATTCTTGAGCTTTGGCCGAATTAAATCTTAATATTTCGGACCTGGTAAAATTTTAAATTAGACCCGTGCAGATCTCTAGTCACTAAATAACTGGATTTTGATCATAGCTTCGTCTGCCAGCTTCAGGAACTGAGATTTTTCCAAATTTGGAGACTTCCCGTTTTACTGCAGTGGAAGAATTTTCCTTCTGTTGCAGTGACTCAGTAGCCGAAGCACTTTTTGAATTCTCTAAACTCCACTCTTATTCCATTTTATTCTTATTATTTTATTTTTAATTGGAGATTAAAACGGGTTGTTTTTCTAGTTCAAGGATTTCAGAACGACAAACTGAATGGGGATTCGGTAGATTTTTTTATCACCTGTGAGTTTAGGAATCATTTTGAGAATTTTCAAGCTCAGGGGGAGTGACCCCTTAACCCCCTAAATACGCCTCTGTTTCCAGTTGCACGTAAAATTCAGAACATAAAAGAACCTACAGAAAATAATCAGTAATTCAGTAATTAATCATGAAGTTAAAGGGTTTTTTCTGAATACTATCATGCAGTTTTACACAATAATATACTTACACTATCTGATAACAGTAATTTGCAGCCATGTATTAAGAAAATAAAATCTCTGAAATTTACTTAGAAGAAATTAGCATAGATTTATATAGGTAATTTTCAAATAGAACGTTTGGAAGTTTTCAGATACATATTGAAAATAATTTCGTTATTTTAACCTATTTTAACCTTTCAGTTCACGATTTTAAAATCCATTATTTAAATATTCAGGCATGCTCATCTTCTTAAAAAAATATTTGAAAATAAAACCAAAAATAAGAAAGCAATATCTTGATGTTTTGATGAAATAATGATTTTGGATAGAATGATTTTGGAGAAAGGATTTTTAGAGAAGAACATTTACAGGACATAGCATCTTATTGAACTTAATATTAAATATCTTACATGCTTCCTCACACAATATTGAAAAACTATTTTAAAAATTCAAATTTTAGATTTTTGTAGCTCTTCTTGTTTTAATGCCTCATCTGTTATAATACTCCTCAAAATGATGTATAAGATACACGTCACAATGCTTTTAACATTGAATTATTCATTTGGCTCTTTTCCGAATGACAACATGTAAAACTATTTCGAGGCCGAACTTATATTTTAAGCAATTCTAAATTAAGAATTATCAATATTGATAGCATCCCCAATAAGCACTATATTCTATATATTAAAATATTTTAATAATAAATTCATCAATTAGGAGTCATTTTCATAATCTCGTCGTCATTTTTGCAATTTTGACTATATTTTCATCAATCTGGGGCTATATTTCACTAGATTACTCGCCAAGTTGGCGATATTACACTATATTACTTGCCCAGTTCACCAAATGTATCGTCAAGTATTACAAACAAACAGAAAATGAGCGCGACAACCCAGTGGTTAGCACGCGGGGATAGTACTCGGACGACCCAAGTTCGATTCCCACCTTTTCCCAAACTGTCGCCGTGTTCAAGCGGAGTGCGAGCATATTAAACATGTGGGTCCGTGAGTCCTTCCGAGAGGTTGGTGGGAGGGGAAGGAGAGTGCGTCCCTATGGATGCCTTCCCCTCCCCCCGGGTTCCGATCTAATTTGAGTGGCACTTCCCGGCCGTCCAAACAGATACTTTACACCTTCGGATAGGTTGGACGCTCTTGGTCGAACAAACAGAGAGAAGCGCATTTGTTATATACTAGAAAGTATGTCCGTCATATGACGGAATTAACAATTTGCAAAAGATTGCCTCGGACGCCGCAGGCGGACTGCCAACCTTGCACAAGGCATTGGTGTAAGCCTCTGCGTGTTTGCAAACAATTGGAAATATCATTTGCACCTCAGGTGCACGCGCAGGTGCTTGAGAGTGCATTCTGGCTACGGTGTACGCAGACGCCTGGCTTATTTATATGTTATTCAGTTTTAAGTTCGTTTTATAAATTTGTATAGTTCGAATTAATCTATGTGCAAGATCACCTGAATGGATGATAAGGCTTTGCGTTTCTCTTCTGCTTCATTGGCCTTCTGCGATTGGGGTGTGTGTGTTGTGTGATGGTGTATTTATGCGATAACGTTTGCTAACTTCAAGGTAATTGATGACTTTTTTATTCCTGCCAGTGTTGTTGAGTTTTTCAGAATCCTGTCTGTCTGGAGGGCCATTCTGTCTGTTGCTGGTGCTCTAACATTTTATCTGTGCGTCAGTGGACAATATGATATGTAGTGAAATGAGTCGGCGACATCCTCACAGACACAAGAGTCCGTGGAGCTCTCACTTATCTGATATAGGAAAGACGGAAAAGGACCATGTCCTGTAAAGAACAGTGCTGTTTCTCTGTTTGTAGGTTGTCAGATCAGTTTTTTTTTTTTCAAATGGCCAGTCACTTTGCCCTTCGTCATTCGCCTTTATTACAGCGGCCAGAGTGTGAACCATTTAGCCGTCCATTGACGTTGCCCCAGGCGCACCAGAGGGGGGGGGCGGATCACATTGCGCCCACAACACAAACATCCATGTCTTACGTGGGGCTCGAACCCACAACGTGGCGGTCGAGCGATTGCTACGGAAACGCTTGCCTTGACCACTCGACAACCACGTCGGCAGTTTGTAAGTTGCAAAATAGTGCCTCCTATTTAGCATCATTTTTATCAATTTGGTGACATTTTCGTCAATCTGTCAACATTTCAAAAAGTCACCAAGTTAGCGACATCTCGTTAAATTTTTCGCCAAGCATTACGGACGAACGGTCGGAGAAATGGATTATTCTTATAGTCAAGTTAGCAATATGCCGCCAGAATTCGTCGCCTGAATTTCGCCAATCGTTACAGACGGATAAATAGGTTATAGGTTATTCTTATAGTAGATTCTTATATTATTTCCAAGATATTGAATTTTCATCAATTAGTCGCCATTTTCTTTAATTTAGAGTCATTTTTTTTATCAATTTGGTGACATTTCCGTGAATTTGGTGACATTTCCGTGAATTTGGCAACATAGCTCTTTAAGTTAGCGATATTATGCCAAATACGTCGCCAAAATTTCGCCAAACGTTATGGATGGAGATATAGATTATTCTTATAGTAGCTAAACGACTAATGGCGTCCAAATACTGTTCATGCTAACGTTCCTGTTGATGCTAACGTTCCAAAATTGATGTTGATCGTTTTCTACCATTAGTGGCGATAGAATAGATCGTTTTCTACCATTAGTGGCGATAGAATAGATCGTTTTCTACCATTAGTTTTTACCATTAGTGGCACGTCAAATTTCAAATCACTGAAACAACTAATTAAATGACAAATCTTAAAAACCAGATTTAAACGTCACTTTATTAAAAACAATCCTACAGACGAACAACAAATAATTTTAAGCCAGAGCGCTTTCGAACACTTTCATTCTCTTCCTCAGTGGCGATAGTATCAGAACAGATGCCATCATGTCTAAATACATGCCAATGTCATCAAGCAAAATTTTGCAAATTACGAAAATTGCCATCCATATAAAATTGTGAATCATAGAACAGATTTAAAATTATAAAATTTCAAATCTCAAAGATAAACATTAAAAAAAATTTTTTTTTTTTTTAAAAACATCAAATATTTTAGAACATTATTATAAATTAAGGTAACTGTATAAAGGTTTAACACGCACGGCATCGAGTGGCCAAAGGCCCTACCGTGCTGAAAACACCGGTTCTGGTTAGATCACCGAAGTCCAGCAGCATCGGGGGCGGTTAGTACTTGGGTGGGTGACCACCTGGGAACACCACGTGCTGTTGGGACTTTTCGGGTGCGGTAGCCCGGTGGTTTGCGCGCTGGATTTGCAAGCTGCCACAACTGCCGCCGTGTTCATGCAGAGTACGATCACGTTAAACATGTGGATCCGTAAGTCCTTCCGAGAGGTTGGTGGTAGGGGAAGGAGGGTACGGTCCCTGTGGATCCCTCCCCCCACTGGGTTCCGGTCTAAATTGGGTGACACTTCCCGCCCGTCCAAACGGTTACCTTACACCTTTCTGGTAGGTCGGACGGTCAGGGTCTCAACAACAACAACAACGCACGGCATAACTCAAGACCTGAACAGGGTCAAAATTACAACTAGAAGTACGATATAAATAAATAAAAAGGGATTCGTAAAGTAAAATAGAGCGGGGGTTATTACAGCTGATTAAAAGAAAAGAATTTTCAAAAAGGGGTCGAAAATTATCTTTAGTCACTAATTTGGCAAGGGAGGTCGTTTGTTTGCCATTTTTTACGTCTTTTTTTGTTTACCATGTTCAGTCAAACGAATACCAATCGTACGTTTAGTACTACCGATATAAAATTTATAAACATTATCGCGAGAAAAAAGGGGTACAACATATACCCCAGCAAGGCTTTTAAAGTTAACATTATCCCTAAATTTATCAGTACGAATACGGTTGAACATAGCAGTAACGGTTGAATGAGCGGGTTTAAAATTAAATTCGGTACAAAAATTGATAAGAGGACGACAAATTTTAGGATGGTAAGGACAAGTAGCTTTAAACGGCAAACGTTCATTGATGGGAATACGACTAGAATTGGGTTGTAAAAATTTATGGCTAATATTAGCAAAGATTTTATAAATAAACTCATAAGAGTAACCGGCATCCTGACCGAGTTTAAAAATTAAATCAATTTCACTGTTTAAATATGTAATAGTGGAACTAACATTAAAAGCGCGATTAAAATATGCATTGAAGGAAGCCTTTTTAGGCGAAATGGGGTGAAAAGAATTAGCCGGAATGCAGGTGTTAGTAAAAATGGGTTTGCAAAAAAACAGAAGTTTGAAAATTAAAAGAATTATGGGAAATAATAACATTTAAAAAAGATAAGAAACAGTTGGATTCATGCTCTACAGTAAAATTAATAGAGGGGTAAAAATTATTGACCAAATCTACAAGATTAAGGAGATCTTTTAAACTATGATCCCAAATAATAAACACATCATCAACATAACGTTGCCAAAGGATAAGTTTATGGGTTAAGCAAGGCAAAACCTCGTTCTCGAGTTCTTGCAAAACAACTTCAAAAATACCTATCCGCCCAAAATTTGCCTATCCGCATGCCTCTAATAATATCATCAACCTAATTCCTCATGTTGATGAAGCTTTACTTCATGTCGATCACTGACATAGAGATCGTGGACGGTTTGTCATGTACCGCCCCATTTCCAATTTTCAAAATAGTAATAATTCAAAAGTAAAAATACTAATAATAACTTTCCTAGTTCAAATGATGGTTTACATGTTGAAATTTCTGAACTTAATAAATTTAAATCCAAGAGTAATTTAATTATATTATCTGCTGACAAAACCAAACAACTTGTACTCATTGACAGAGTTAATTATACTGAAGCAATGCAGAGGTGTATTGCTGAGATGGATTATACCAATGTTAAAAAATTCCTAATTACTGTTATAAATTCAAAAATCGCCAAACTTAAAAGTCTATTGACCTTCCTTCTAATATTAAATCAGCTATTTTTCGCAACTCCCATCAATTACCGCAACTTTTCGGCCAGATTCAATTACATAAAGTTAATCACCCAATGCGGCCTATAGTTTCAAAACGTAACGGTCCCACCTAATTTTTGGAAACAGGCTTTGACAAAGTTCCTTAAGCCATTCTTTAATAATCATCTCTATTCTGTCAATTCTACTGAACAGTTTATCAATAATCTTTTTAGTTCTAATTTTGTTCCTAATTGTACTCTTCACAGTTTTGATGTGGTTTCTTTATTCCCAAGTGTTCCTGTTGATAAAGCTATTAATATTATAGACAATAAACTTTCATTACATAATTATGAGTCCCCTTCCGTCACCGCAATAGCCTCTGCATTGAATATTGTGGCGGAGACCAATTATTTTGGTTTCCGCGGCGATATTTACTTACAAAATTCGGATGCCCCTATGGGTAGCCCACTTTCTGGTATTTTTTCTGAAATTGTTTTGCAGGAACTCGAGAACGAGGTTTTGCTTTTTCTATCCCATAAACCTATCCTTTGTCAACGTTATATTGATGATGTGTTTATTATTTGGGATCATAGTTTAAAAGATCTCCTCAAACTTCTAGATTTGGTTAATAATTTTTACTCTCCATTAATTTTACTGTAGAGCACGAATCCAACTGTTCCTTACCTTTTTTAAATGTTATTATTTCCCATAATTCTTTTAATTTTCGAACTTCTGCTTTTCGCAAATTCACTTTTACTAACACCTGCATTCCGGCTAATTCTTTTCACCCCATTTCGTCTAAAAAGGCTTCCTTCAATGCATATTTTAATCGCGCTTTTAATGTTAGTTCCACTATTACATCTTTAAACAGTGAAATTGATTTAATTTTTAAACTCGGTCAGGATGCCGGTTACTCTTATGAGTTTGTTTATAAAATCTTTGCTAATATTCGCTATAAGTTTTTACAACCCAATTCTGTTCTTATTCCCATCAATGAACATTTACCGTTTAAAATTAGTTGTCCTTATCATCCTAAAATTTTTCGTTCTCTTATCAATTTTTTTGTACCGAATTTAATTTTAAACCTTCTCATTCAACCGTTACTACTATGTTCAATCGTATTCGTACTGATAAATTTACTGATAATGTTAACTTTAGAAGTCTTGCTGGGGTATATGTTGTACCCCTTTTTTCTCCGGATAATGTTTATAAATTTTATTTCGGTAGTACTAAACGTACGATTGGTATTCGTTTGGCTGAGCATGATAGAGAAGTAAAAAATGATAAACAAACGACCGCCCTTGCCCAATTAGTGACTAAAAATAATTTTCGACCCCTTTTTGAAAATTATTTTCTTTTGATCAGCTGTAATACCCCCTCTCTATTTTACTTTACGAATCCCTTTTTATTTATTTATATCGTACTTCTATTTGTAATTTTGACTCTGTTCAGGTCTTGAGTTATGCCTGGCGACTCGTTCTCGATGCCGTGCGTGTTAAACCTTTACATTGTTACCTTAATTTATAATAATGTTCTAAAATATTTGATGTTTTTTAAAAAAGTTTTTTAAAAATGTTTATCTTTGAGATTTGTAATTTTATAATTTTAAATCTGTTTTATGATTCACAATTTTGTATGGATGGCAATTTTCGTAATATGCAAATTTTGCTTGACGGCATTGGAATGTATTTAGGCATGATGGCATCTGTTCTGATTCTATCACCACTGAGGAAGAGTATGAAGGTGTTCGAAAGCGCTCTGGCTTAAAATTATTTGTTGTACGTCTGTAGGATGGTTTTTAATAAAGTGACGTTTAAATCTGGTTTTTAAGATTTGTCATTTAATTAGTTGCTTCAGCAATCGTTTTCTATTGAAAAATTACATAAGAAATAATTATTTATGTAACTTTATTGAAGGTTTTGATTTTTTAATGATTTTTCCAAAATTTCACTTTAAAATTTGGGAGGGTGTTCTGAACACTTGATTACGTTTAAGAACAATAGGCTTCCAGTATTCACTGATTGTAGTTTTTGTACCAAATTTCGCTCGAATTGCTTCATTCGTTCATGAGATATCGTCTTCACAGACTCACTGACACATACACACAAACATCACCTTGAAAACATCTGATTAGTGTAACCACTAATCAGGATGCTAATGTTAGGGATGCTTGACACGTGCTCTCCCGTCGAAAACTCGAATTCGAATTTTCGACCCCGTCGCAATACTTTCCTTATTATGCTATGTATATAAGGAAAGTAATTAATAAAGCAATAAACTATTTAATATTAAATAGGGCTGAACTCCTATGTTTCACTTATAGTGTTACAACTTTCTCATTAAGAGAAAATTGGTGATTGAAAACCCCTGCAATGCCGCCCACGGGGGGGGGGGCACTATCCGAGTGAGAGGGGCCACAACAACTCGTTTTTTTAGGGAGGGGAAGACATGAAAGATTCACAAGAAAAATCAAATATGTAGAGGGGGTCCATTATAAATGTTTGTAGAGGGGGATTACAATTTGTATAGACAGTTTTCTCACCCTAGAGGAAGGCCAGCCCTTTGAGTATACCACAGTTATACAGAAGTTGTGTATAAGTAGTTTTCAGCTTTTACTGATTATCTAAGCAAAGTGTTAGTTATTAAGTAGATAAAAGCTAAAATGATCTATAGTTTTGTTTAAGAATAACTTTTTTCTAAAGAAAATTTGGAAAGAAACAAAAATAGAGATGTTCTGGAAAATGAAAGGGAGTAAATCATATTTGAACACTAAAGAGTTATTATACTATGAAAATGAGAAAAATTTCAGAGCTCAGTAATCAAAATTCGCATAGGTACCATCGTGATCATCATCAATTTATTTATATATTTCATTTTAAACGCTCTAAAGGAATTTTAATTTTAAAATAAAATAAATTAATTAAAGTCTCAATAATTGAAAGTTATAAAATCCATACATCATTTAAAACGTTTGTAATAAGTGAACATTTATTTCAGTCTCTTCCAGAACTTTCCCCCACCTAGATCATTCGAATTTAGCTAGACTAACGTAGAGTGAAGATAATTCAGGGACCATCTTTGGGGGTAATTAATTACTTGCCAGACACCTGGTCAACATTCGCTTTGCCCTAAAAGAGCATAATGGCACTTTCTCCAGTTCATAAAATCTCCAATTCCTCGAGGGAAAATGTGTGTACTGCGGAAAAAGAAACTCCGACTAACTGCTACAGATAAAGATTGGCGCAAAAAAGTGTGAATATTGGGGAGCGTTAACATATTGGGGGGGGGGGGGGGGGCTCGAACCCTATATAACTCTATGGTGGGGAAAGTTAATACGTGTTTTAAGATCCTACAGATAAATTCTTTTCCGCCTCGCTAAGCGATTTGACTCTAACGTCTATACTTTCCGCAATGGAAACGGGAGATTTAGATAACATTCATAATCTCTTTCAGATAAATACCTATAAAAATCGATCAATTCTCCCCAAAACGGGTTACTATTACGAACTTTGCCTTTGTCTGTATTTATTTGGGACCGTATTCACCTTCATAGATCGCAGAGGTGAAATGACGTCAGATGGTGAACGCAACTAGCCCTGTGACGTTTTTGACCCCTCCTTGCCAAAGATGTGCAGACGCAGAGAGCGCCGGAGGCTCGTCCAGCGCATGGGCACTGTGAATTGATCTTCTCGCATCACGAGAGCAGGGGTGTTAGAAACATCCGTACAGCGCGTTACGGGCGATCACTGGCTTGAACGGAGAGTTCCCAGAGAGAACTCGTGCAGACTTCGAACTGATACCTCTTGATATTGATATACACTTCATTGAGAGAGATGGTTCCACAAAGGTACTTGTCATCGCTGATATATAGTGCGTAATAATTGTTACATTACGATTTCCCGCAATATCTCGGGGAAAGTACAGTATTGTAATGGGGTTCAAAATTTTAATTGGAGATTTCGGCGAATTTAAGACTATTGGGAAAAAAATAATAGATATGTATCTATCAGAAAATAAAATACTGATTTTCACTTATTTTTTATTCAAAAGCGTGGACTTCTTTGGTGGAAATGCAAAATTGCGAATCTTAGATATAACAGAAAAGTAGAACACAAATAGACTAATTTTTTACGCAATATATGTGTGCACGCCTCTCTTTTTATGTATGTGTATGTGTTCTTGAGTCTGTAGATACAATATCTCACGAACAAATGGAGCATTTCAAACGTAATTTGGTACGATTATTATAATCAGTGCACACTAAAACCCTATTAAATTTAAATGAATTTGAATGTTCAAAAGACCCTCCCCCCCTTCTCAATTTTCAAATGAAGAAAACAGCATTAAAAATAAAGACATTTAATAATTTTAAAATAAATAAGCATTTCAGACGTAATTTTGTATTAGAAAATGAATGATACAATATTATAACGCTAGCATGAACCGTTCTCGAGATATTGTGCAATTTTCGAATGAACTTTTGAAAAATCCTTAAAAATCAAAACCTTCAACACTGTTAAATGTATAATCATTTCATATATAGTTTTTTATTAGAAAACGAATAACATACACTTTAGAACGCTAACATAAACCGCTTTTAAGTGATTGCACGTTTTTCAAATAAATTTTTCACAAAAATTATACAACAAAGTAGTAAGTATTGCCCACTATGCTAATTTTTTGTATGCAATATTATGCAACCAATCTGTCAATATCATTCTCGTAGATCGAGTTCCTTCCATTCGCAAATGAAGTTAACTTTTGTAATAGTTTTGTGTTCTGACGCCCAAGGATTCGTCCGAAGTCATTTATGTCACAAGATATTAATTAAACATCAACTGCATTTTGATGAAGATTTTGACCGTGAGAATGAATAAGTCTTTCTGTTTGAACTAATCTTACCAAAAGCACCCAGTTTCAATTTACATGATATTCGTTCAATGTTAAAACCATTTTGCTGTGTATCTTGTATACCATTATTTCGCTGCAAAAGAAGTCAACTCATTGCATTATGTAGCGAAAGTCACATTTTTTAAATATGGACCTCATTCGGCTTGACTCTGATTTTCACAAACTGGGACTGATCCCGAAAAAAAAAAATTTAATGTGGGCGGCACATGGCATGACTTGCCCTGCATAACGCAATGAATTTCCTTCTTTTACAGCAAAAAATGATGTATAAGACCCACGGCACAATGACTTGTACTTTAAATTGTACATTGGGTGCTTCGTTGGATACCAACTAACCTATATTTCGCGAAATTCTAAATTCGTAATTATCAGCATTGATATAGCATCCACAATAAACAATAGAGTCTATATATTAAAATATTTTAGTAATTAATTTATCAATTTGGCATCATTTTCGTTAAATTAGTTTCATTTTAACAATTTTGACGATATACTCGTCAATCTAGGTTAGCGACATTTCGCTAAATAACTCGTCAAGTTCGCCAAATTGATCACCAAACGTTACATATAAACGGAGAGAAGAGTTTTTTTCCTACCTATAAATAACTATTGGTAAATTGTTAGGTGTCAAAATACAAAACTATTATCTGAAGTAGCTTATCTCGTGAATGGAATAGACTAGATCCACGAAAATAATGTTAACAAATTTATTGCATATTATTACATATGAAAAATGAACATATTTCACAATAATTAATACATTTTTTTTTAAACATGTGCAATATCTCGAGAACGGTTCATGCTAGTGTTCTAAAGTGTATGATGTCATTCGTTTTCCAATAAAAAATACGTAAAAAATTATCATTTACATAATATTATGAAAGGTTCCGATTCAAACTTCGTTCGAAAATTTGGGGGGGGGGGGGGGGGGTCTTTCGAATATTCGATTGCGTTTAAAATCAATGGGGTTCTAATACTATTTACCAATTGTAGCATTTGTACCCAATTTCGTTCGAAACGCTCCATTCGTTCGTCAGACATCGGATCCACGAATTCACGGGGACACACACACACACACAAACATAGATATAACCTCTGAAACGTTCGATTCGATGCTTGAAACATGCTCTCCCGACAAAAACTCAAATTCGAAACTTCGATCCGGTCACAATACTTTCTTTATACATTAAACTATATTTATAAGGAAAGTAAAATTTTGAACCTGTACCCTTTACATTGGAGTCCTGGTATAAATCCCGAGCCCATGCTGACCTTTATCCCATGAACCCATAATTTCTTTTTCTACGTGAATAAAGAAGAGCTAAACATTTGAACTTAAAGTGTTGCAAATTAATGATTTTTTATTACAAAATCTCACTAAAAAGTAGTGGATTTATTGCTGTGGTCGGTTAAAATAAGTATACCAAATTTCATGCTATTCGTTTAATTATTTTGAGAGCTAATGCCTCTCCCTGCGAAAAAAAAAAGAGCAAAATTTCTATCTCGAGAACGGCTCGTGATAGCAACTAAACAATGTGTCCATTTTTTATGGTTAAGAGTACTTACGAAGCATCCAGTCATTTGATAATAAGAGAAATAGTTAAATCTTTTTATAATTTTCTCCAATTTATA